>NW_024121211.1:10141446-10607811 GCF_016745375.1 Pimephales promelas | reverse complement strand
CTCAATCTTTCTCTGACTCCTGTTTGGAAATAAAAGGCTAAAGGTTTTTTGAAATTTTCAGTGCATGTCTGTGTGAGATAAAAGGACAAGAGCTGTTGAAGCTCTGCCCTCTGTGCTGGAGTAGCAGCTTATTTAGACACCAAAACGGTGTGTTTTTGCTCACCCTCAATTTTAACATGATATATAAAAATATTTTGGGGGTATTTTGAGCTAAAACTTCACATAAACACTCTGGGATATCAAATACTTATTTTACATCTTGGGAAAAGGGCATTATACCACCCCTTTAATGTAAATGTTTTAGATTTTTTATTTTCTAATTTAGTACTGTGTTGGGTCTCCTCTTAATATAAATGTAAACTTAAGTTTAGTTTTCATTTCTGGGTCCAGTTGAGAAACTTTGGTTTAGGATGTCTAATGACAGAAATGTACATTTATGTGCTTATCTTTAAGGTGGAAGTTTTCATCAATGGTATTCCATCACGGTGCAAAGGGGACTGTGGTTTCACCTGGAGTGAGCAAAAGACCCCAACAGTGACTGGGATCTCGCCTACTGAAGGTAAAGAAGAGTATCAAGTATCACATAAAAGCTGTCACCTCCATTCACAGTGGTTTATGTTACTGACATAACTTGTCTTTCAGGATCCAGCAGTCTGGGAACAATTCTTACCATAACTGGATCTGGTTTTGATGGTGGAAACGTCACTGTAAAGATTGGAGATGTGGAGTGCTCTGTTCTACAGCTTACTAGTAAGTCAAAACTCAGTACTGTCCTAAAGTTTTTTTTTTTTTTTTGCTCACATACTGTACACCCAAAGTGCGCACACCGAGAGCTGCATTTCTAACAGCACACAAACACAGAATTGTCTCCTTTTCACGTGTCCTTGGGCTTGGATGGATACATGCACGAAATATAATGTCAAAATATTAGGGTTGCCCCCTAATAATCAACTAAACGTTAGTCATCGAAAAGAAGATTAGTTGAGGAAAATTCCCTGTTTGTTTTGCTTGTTTGGCCTAGTTTCCCAGTGTGTATGATTTATGATCCCGTTCACCTGTTGTCTCATTAATTATCTCATTAGCTATTTTGTTTGCTGTGTATTTAAGTCGTTAGTTTGAGTGTACAAATGTGACGTAATGATGCAAATACATGCTCGAATTTCCCGTGGAAATCCACTAGTACACTGGAATAAAAAACATTATTACAAGTTGGCTGGTTATGTACTTTCTCAAATATGTATTTTCAAAAAAATCTATGGACTGCAGCTTTAATGAAATGTAAATCCTCTCTGCAGTGTGGCCTTTCTTGAGTTGTTTATGTTTTTCTTAGTTTTATTGATCCAAAATGTTTTTATACATTTTCTTCTATCTTTATGGGATGTTCTGTACATCGCGGCTTTAAAATGCGCGTTTACAGGCATATGCACTGAAACGGCGTGCTGAAAACAGAGCTGGTTTTGACCAGGTGAAATTAGTGTTTTCTTACAATACAAATGAAAATTTGTAATTACCGGTAAAGTATATTACAAACGTTTAATTTAGACCCTAAATAATCAAATTAACTTGAATGAAAATGGCATTACTGTATATGACCCCTTTAAATCATTATTCATAAAGTTTAGGAGAGTACATTTTTACAGAACTTTTTTTTTTTTTATATACTATTCATGCAAATATCAAATTATTTATTTGTATTTCAGATACTTCTATAACCTGCCAGGTCGGTCCTGCAAGTGCAGGTGTACAGCCGGTCTCTCTGAGTTTCTCTGTGCTGGGAAATGCCCAATACCAATATAATAACAGCTTGTTCACACATCTGTTAGGAGTGACTTCCATAAACCCCACAACAGGAAGCGTAGCAGGTACATTACAATTCTCTACATAAAGTATAGTGTAAAATAAATATATTTACTGAAGTATTTGATGCTTGCATATGTCTTTCATACATATCATACATTGGGCAAAAATGTCTAGCACCACTAGGAAAATGCTTCTATTTCATATTTTGAAAATGAGAAATTTTGTTAATTGAAAATTATATCAGTAGAACAATTTTAATGACAAGCTGAACTGACACATTTATTTTTAAAATAGTGTTTGTTGTGTCCAAAACCTGCTTACCTATGTTTTTTTTTTTTTTTTGTATGGCTTCACAGGAGGGACGATTCTGACAGTGTCAGGCTATGGATTCAGGAATGATACTGCAGTCACCATTGGCACTCAGCCATGTAACATTATAGAAGTGGAACTTTTCCAGCTGAGATGCACAGTTCCTGTTGTAAGTATAAATATTGTTTTATTAGTATTAACAGAACCCCTAAGGGCAAATTCACAAAAAAGTTGTACCACTTTAAATGGAATGTCATTTTTTTTTTAAATGTGCATCCTCATAATGCCCCACTTGGCACTCAGAGCTGACTTGAAAGATGTGAGTTGTCACATGTGAATTGTGTTTCATAAATGGAATTAGCATCTTTCCTTTGGTAAATCCCATACTGAAACAAGACAGCACATCCAATAAATATCATAGTGGGCACAATGCAATCTTAGGGAATTTCCCCCTTAATGTACTTTATGCTGTACACAATACTGAATCCATGGAATTTTTATTCATGAATCTTGTGTATGACATCAATCAGGGGTCGGAAGGTGAATGGAGTGTAACAGTGACCACGGCAGAGATGACAGAAATATCAAATGCCTCTTTCACGTATAGCAGCGCTCTGACGGCCTTAATCACATCTCTGAGCCCACAAACTACACCAGTATTTGGTAAGATATTAATATTTATAAATTTTGTAGACTCTCTAAACCCAATTCAGGGTAGTAATGTTTAACAGTCCATTTATTTCCTGGGAATTTAACCTATGACATAAAAACGTTAAAGAAGCCTGGCCCTTTTTATTAGACATTACATTAGACACAGACCATGACACTGACAAGTACCCTGAATTGCTTTAGATGTTCAAATATGTTTTTCAATACCTATTCATCTTGTCAAAATTGGTGCCCTATAAGCTACAGTAGTTGGCCTTGTTCTATGTTTGCAAACAGTCAACAACTGATTGTGTTCCGATCTGAGATTAGAGCTGTAATCCGATACTCTGTCTCTTCCCTTTATTCGAAAGAATGCCGTGTAGTGAATAAGAATAGCTAAGCTTGTGGTAATGGTAAGACTTTATTTCAACAGTCTCCTTATCACTACAGTAGCTATATGTAACATATGTAACAACTATAATATGCATAAAACGTTTTTTACAGGGTTATATATATATATATATATATATATATATATATATATAAATTTATCAACTCAATAAAAAATTATATATTCTAATTTATTCTATCGTTTCATAACATGTCATTAACATTTAGAGCATACAGGTTCATGACATAATTTGTATTTATTAATTGTCTTTTTTACAGTTTCATATATGTCCCCTCCCCCAAACCCACACACACAGCCATTCCAACCTATAAGTAATGAATTCAAATCTTTCCATATTCAAATAAACACTTCTTAGCATCTATTCTTAGAGAGACATAATAATAAAGATGAAAGTCAAAGGGATACAAACAAACAAACAAACAGGTAGAATCACATTCAAGTGTGTCTTTCCATCCCATTGTTCTGATCTGCTTTTTCATCTTGGCTACAGCAGTAAACCTTCAATAGGCCTCCAGACAAACTGCAATTAAAAGTTTTTTTTTTGTGCATGCCAGATAATTCCACTGGTTTTAGCTGATGTCACGCAATCAGAAAAGCCGGTTTGTCTGCAGTGAAGGACAATCAACAATGTGATGTTTTATAAAAAAGGACCTGTCTATAACACTGAAATCTGCTCTAAAAACTCAAATAATCACAGTCTTGTATCTGACTTCCTCATTGATCTCATTCCTCACAATCTTACAGGAACAGTGATTAATTTGATCCTGTTTTTACTGATCTTTTTTGATAAAGGGCACAGGATTCTCACCATCTTGGGCACAAATTTTGAGGCGCAGGCTAATGGCAGCTCTGTTTTGATTGGTGAAGCTGAGTGTGAATTGCTGCATTGGACCAATGAAAACATCACCTGCCTGTTACCCACACTTCCCCCAGCTGTGTACAATGTCCGTGTGAGAGTCGGAAACCAGGGTTACACCTTAACCAGGTCTCATATCACTTACTATACTCCATAACATGAGATTTCAAACTGTTTTTGAAATTGCATTTACAGTGACATTTAATCATAAGTGAAATTTTTAAAAGTGATTAAATGTTTTTGTGTGTATGTTTGCAGTGCTGGCCTTAATACCACCATAAAGTATGTTCTAGAGGTCACAAGTTTTTCTCCATCTCTGGGGTCTTTGTATGGCGGAACCACCATCACTGTCACCGGCTCCGGGTTCAGCCCTGTCACAGCAGACAATAACGTCACTCTAGGTAAGACAAGACTACAATGGACAAAAGTATATATCAACATTCTTTAAAATATTCCCCATGTTTAAAACTACCTTGAAATACTTTGATTTAGTCTTTGATGTTTAACAGGGTATTACTCAAACCAGTCGTTTCCAGATCATTCAGTACTGTAGTCACATTGTGCGTTTTGTACAGGTGACACACAATGCCGAGTGACAGCCGTTTCAGATCATCAACTTGAGTGTGTGACCCAGTCTAGAGATAAAACACACACCGTGACGAACCAAGGCTTCCACCCCGGTAATATCTCTTTACTTTTATCTCTTTTTCTGTCACGCACACAATACCTGAAAACATCAGAGACAATGAAACAATGGCTGTCAGCGCATTGATACAGACTTATCAAGTACACTAGAGCAAAAAAAAACCCCAAAAAACATGGTATCCCATAGCACTGTTTGAGCGGGATAATTTCTTTCTTTTTGTCTTTTCTTGTTAAGCTGTATTTAAACCCACAAAGTATCCACACTGGCAGAATTCAGTGAAATCCTTTGTAGTTTTCCTGAAGAAAGCATCATTCACAAAGCATCATATTACTAGTTGTGCTGATATGACATTTCTGTTACCTATTTGACTATTCCGAAGAATTTCACCAACCACTCCAAACCAAAATAAATAGTGTTCCAACCAGTCACCGACATGGTTTTGTTGATAGACACTGACTTCTTCTTCAGCTCCAACTTCACGTGCACAAAACCTCACAACACCCCCACCCTGTCGGTGATTGGTTGGAACACTATTTATTTTGGTTTTGAGTGGTTGATGAAACTAATTGTATTTGTGTGCAGATCTCAGAGCCTAGGCTGCCTACAAAGATGCATTTTTTTTTTTTTGATGACCTGCTTATGGGGTGGGCACCTAGCAGATTGTTTGGAAAGATTAGATGAATGTGATCATTTATGTTTAATAAATCGCTGATACAACCTTTAATACTTGCTGTAGTATTATTTATTGCTCATTAATATACAGTATTTAAGTAATACTAACAAATGAGACCTAATTGTAAAGTGTTACAGACAAATAAATTATGGAAATTAATACAATTTTAAAATGCAATGGAAAATGCTGGAGATTAAAATCATAATTCAATGGAAAAGTGATAGAAATGAATAAAATCTCAAAATATTATAAGGGATAAAAAAAATAAAATCCTAAAGTAATGGAAATCGCATTAAAATAAAATGTTAAAAGGTCATGAAAAAATTTAACAAGGAAATTAACAAATGGAAATCATGGAGATTTTTACAGTCCAAATAAGTGTTCTAATTATGCAGTGTAATTTTTTTTTTGTTTTTTTTTGTTTTTGGTTGATATCAATGAAATATTGTCAGAAATATTTTGTGTTTGACAAAATGTGCTTGTTTGCCCACTTGTCCAGTGTATGGTCAGGGTTACGCCTGGAGTCCCTCTGCGATAATAGCCTCAGTGGGGGACACAGTGGTTTGGCGTTGGGACGCTCCAGCTTTTGTGCCTGGTCTGAGCTACAGGGTCTTCAGTGTGTCCAGTCCCAGCAGCACAGACTATGATGGCATTGCTTTCAGCAGTGGAGACACAGGAACTGCCAAAGGTACAAAAACTACTATCAGACAACCTGTGTGTTAAACCTGCTCATTCTAATTTACATCAAGCAGACAAACAACTACATAAACTGTTTGTGAGAACAACATTTGCCTTAACACTATTTTGAGAACCAATCCTTACTTAAAACTTTACATTTTCTAGTCTAATTCTTATGAAGAGATCCTATCTAACTAGAGGAATCAAAAAACACAAATCATGAATATTAATGTGTAAATAATTAGATGGTGTTCATAAATATGCAATGTAATTCATAAATATAATTTAAATATAAATACAAGATATTTGCAAGATATCTTTATGGAAAAGTGTTGTTTTGTTATTTTTGTTTATTTTATTTGTCAGTCTAAAGTTATTTTCCTAAACACAAATTAGTTGCCTAAAGGCACTATCCTATCTTCTGTATAGTTACTTTGTAATAAATTATCTATACAAATAGATTTAAGTTGAATTACTAATTTGCGATTCTACACAGGAAAGATCAACAGTATGGGATAAACTATTTGAATATTTTTTTTTACCTTTTAAGCTGTTTCTTACTTTTACTTTTAATGGTTTCCAGCTTGAATTTTTTTATGTTTTGTGCTAAATTAACATTATTTCATCTCATAGTACAATATATTGGCTCTGAAACAGTGTAAGTGGCTTTTGATCTCTCTGATCTTTGTGACATTGTGTGATGTGTGGAAATGTGATTAAACACCCCTAATCCAGACAAGCATTTGGTTTGTGAGAGTGTCAGATTTCATGAAGAATAAACTCAAGGTCTCAAATTAACTATAAATACAACATTACACTCCAGTCATTGAGCAGGAAACAATGTATGTTGCTATATCGCTAGACAAACATAACAAGTGCTTTTGCCGTAAATGTAAGTAGTTATTCCTGTAAAGTACAATGAAAGCTGGAGGTGTGACGCTAGTTTGATTGAGGATGAACAAAATGTGATCTTGTTGTGTCTGTTTTATTATTAGGGTTTTTCGCCTATCGTTTCACCTCTCCTGGAGTTTACTACTACAGCAGCGGTTACATCGACTCTGGCAACCAGAAGACGCTGCAGGGAGTAGTGACTGTTATGCCTCGGGAGAAAAGCACGGTGGGGCTTCAGGTGTTTGTGACAGGAATACAGGCCTCTATTAATATAGGTACAATGACAACCTATATTCATTAAGTAATTTAACTCAACATTACATTCAGATTTTCACATTTCAGCATAAGCTGAAATTTTGGGTAAAAAATTGGAAGGTAAAATCGTCCTAATTGTCATTTGTTTCTCCCCAGATGCAGGACAAATGAACTCATCTGACTTTGAGTGTATGACCACTTTAGACTGTTTTCAAGATCAGCTGGAATTGAACGAGACCTCAGATAGTCACTACTTCAGTTTTATTTCTTGTGCCAGCCCCATTGTGTACCACATTACACCTGACTATGGTACCACACATGACATCATCAACATCAATGGATCTGGCTTTAGCAACATTAACTGTGCAAACGAGGTGAGCTGGATTTTTTGGAATGTCCCAAAGACGTCAGACGTCACTGAAATACAATGCACCAAAATGTGCATGTATTGTGGCTATACACAAAAAAAACCCCAGATACACACATATAAATTCATATAAATTGACTTTATCCTCAAAAAAATAAAAAATCACAAATCACAAATTTTACCCATTATATTTATTCACCATCAAATCCAATTCTTGAAACTTTTTTTAATTTCTCTAACAAATCATATTGATTCAAACATGCTTTAAATTTAATTAAAATCTTTTTCTATATCCTTCATTTTATGTATCTTTCTAACTAAAAAAAATACTTTAAAAACTTTAATAAAGATTTTGAGTGTGATCACCCCATATTATCAAAAAATAATTCAATGGTTATATTCAAATAGCTAAATTAAATTTACTTGAGAAGTAACAATGCGTAAGATTTATGCCAGGAAGGGGTACCAAGTGAACATGTCATCCACTTGTCATCTGAAGGTACTGCGCAGGGAGCGTTAGGGTTAGCAAAGAGACGCAGTGTTTCGTTCCTCAGGGAACCAGGGATCAGAGACTCAGACTGGCGCCGTATTCAAGATCTGAATGTGGTCAAGCGCGCCTTAATTTTAATAGATAATGTAGATAGTCCTATCTATAATCAATAGAAAATTAAACTGAACATATAAATAAATTGATAGTCCTGCTGCACAGGTTTTCGTAATTATTGCAGATAGTATAACAAATAAATAATTATTGATAGGCCTATACTTGTTAAAGGGCTTTGTGTTTTATTTATTAGAAAAAAAGAATTAAAACAAATTGAATTAATAAATAAATAATAATATTGACGCACATGCGTCAGTGTTTAAAATCTGCTGCAGTCGATGGAAGCAGTCAGTCTAGAATGTCTAGAATGTGCCAGTCGTTAACTGTGTCCCCATCTGCAATCAGTGGCTTAATCCTCCGTTACGAACTCTAAAAGTACATTTTGGAATTAGCAATGGAGGCATGGGATTAGATGCATAAGAGATTAGTAGTAACACTTTACAATATGGGTGCATTAATACTAACACACAGGTAATACTGAATTAATGTGTAACTAATGATTAATTAAGCTATTCATCAATGATTACCGCATAAGGAACTAATTAAGAGTCTGTAAGGTTAATGTATTAGTTCATACAATGAATTGTTAGTAATTAAATATGTAATTGTGGATTCATTCCATAATAACTCATTTTTTTAACTAGTGTTAATTAATATGTTAATTACCAGAATGAGCCAAAGCCTTGTATTTCAACTTCCAGATAATATGACATGTACACTAATATGCATTAATACATGATTAATTTGTTAATTGTTAGTGCAAATTCATGTGCAAATTACTATTATTACTAAATGACTAGTTAATAATGATGTGCCTCAACAAGTAAAGTCATAACATAATGATACCTTTGCAAATCATTAGCTAATGATTAACTAAAGCAGACAACTGGAAGTTGAAGTGCATAGCTTTGACTAATTGTGGTAATTAACTCATTAATTTACACTATTAGTTAATAAAATATGTTAATACACAATGACACATTGAATTAATAGCAATTCATGTATAATTAATCTATTAATCATATAGACTCTTTATTAGTTGCTGATGCAGTAATCATTATTAATGGTTCTTTATGAGTTATACATTAACTCATGATTATCTGTGCATTAGTTAAGTATGAATTAATGAATATTAGTACCCATATTGTAAAGTGTTACCAGATTAGTCCTACATACAAGAGCATTTTAATGACAAAAACTTTACAAACGTCTTGAAATACATCATCTGAATAATGATTAGAGATGTGGTAACTGTAGTATAAGCGGAATAATTAACTCCAGGCCATTGAATTATTAGAAAAATAATAAAATAATGCTTTGCGTCGTGACCGCATTATTACCTCGGGTGTAAATTATTTTTCTAATAATTCAATGGCCTGTCATCAAGTATTCTTTACTTAATTTTATTTGTTTTAAGGATGTTTAGATATTGTTAAACATATTATTTTAAAACAAAAGATTAACTTTGGAAAATGAATGAACTAAAGTTAATCAGAGATGGGCTCATCTGTTTCTGTTTTGCCAAAAAATCCATTATATACAATTTATTGAATGAAATATCATGGCAGTATTCACTGTAAAATTCATTGTAATTCACTTACTTTTGGGCAGCATTGCAAAAAGTGGGAAAAAAATGTCTTTATTTTTTTGCCAACCAAAGGTCAAAGTTGGAGATCGTCCATGCAAGTTAATCAGAGATGGGCTCATCTGTTTCTGTTTTGCCAAAAAAATCCATTATATACAGTTTATTGAATGAAATATCATGACAGTATTCACTGTAAAATTCATTGTAATTCACTTACTTTTGGGCAGCATTGCAAAAAGTGGGAAAAAAATGTCTTTATTTTTTTGCCAACCAAAGGTCAAAGTTGGAGATCGTCCATGCAACGTTATCAACAGCACCTCCACTGAGATTAACTGCCAACTCAGTCCTGACAGCGGAGCACCAGTGGGAATCCCTTTATCCATAAGTGTCAGAATCAACAACCTTGGCACCGCCATCCTTTTGATGCCGAAAGAGTATGACCGCAGATTTGTAGTTCTACCCGTGGTCGATTCTGTCTTTCCCTTGGTGGGAAGCACCACAGGCTACACACGACTCTTCATCTCTGGTTCTGGGTTCTCGGACGGCTTAGTTACGGTAGCAGGCAATCCATGCAAAGTGGTTTTCATGAACTACACCCAAGTGGTGTGCGATACTTCTCCATCTGCGGCCCGCAGGGGAAACGTCGCCGTTTACGTCAACTCCATCTCTTCCTCATGCAGTTTTGATTGCACGTTTCAATATTCCGACTCCATTGCACCGTACGTATCCGCGGTGTCCCCTAACTCGGTTACTGGAAACGCCACCACCGTTGAGGTCACTGGCAGTGGATTTGGGAACAACTCTGCTGATCTAATGGTAACTGTGGCCAACATCCTGCTGGAAGTCACAAATGTAACTGATAACAACATCACGGTTTTAGTAGGTGCGCTTCCCGCTGGCACGCACGTCCTACAGGTGGTGGTCATGAGAAAAGGTCTTGCCACTGGAGACGCCACCCTGACCAGCATAGCTCAAGCCAGCGTCAACCCAACATCAGGCAGCATTGCTGGAGGAACTTCACTCTTGATCACAGGAAATGGCTTTGTGGCAGGAAATACAACCGTGAAGCTCGCTAACTCCCCCTGCAGGATTTTAGATGTGACTCCAGACACAGCGAGGTGCATGACACCTCCTCATGCAGAGGGACAGGTGCAGGTGAACATTAAGGTGTTTGATGTTGTGTATCCACCTCAACGTTTCAACTACTCTAGGGGACAAACTCCAAACATCACCTCTGTCAGTCCTATAACAGGTACGAACATGCATAACATTATATAATATATATATATAATATGTGGCATTTACTATGGACTGCTGCAGTGATTACGTATTTTTGTAGGCCAACCCAAAAGTTAACATCGCCCTTTATCCCTTGACAGAAAGGATTTTTCCATTGGGTTTTGAATTATTGGATAAAATAAACTCAGTATCCAACAAAAGTTTGGTATGAGTAACTTTAATTTAAAGTCTAAATGCAGAGGTAAAAAGCTAAAAGTGGGTTATAAATGATTGCATAACTTCAGCATCACCACCATTAAGCTTTTGAATTTTCTTATTATAAAACATTGTCGATGAGTTTACCTGTTCAGCGAGATGTTTAATGTCTGTCTGTCCCACTTTTTAAGGACCTGTCCCACCTGTATCAAGACTAGCTTGAAAAAAATCACAAGGGGGTATTTACTGATGTATTTTATGTTGTAGAATAAAAAATTAAATATCTTCAGATTTTGTTAACCACAGACCTTATTTCAAACTTTTAAACAAAAGCCCATAAAAAAAAACAGTGACTTCAGGATGATACGATCAGAAGTGCTAAAAATTAATTTCCTGGTATTGGCCAACACAAATACGTCATCTCCGCAGCACTCTACTGAACTATTGAATATACCAAACGCTTCATTGTAATACAACAGACGTAATCCCTTCCTCGCAGGTTCGGGTGGAACAGAGATCACCGTCTCTGGCTCTGGCTTTGGCACAGATGTAGCACTCGTCTCCTTCGAGATCGGCGGTGTGTCTTGTAACGTGACATCCATCACAGATATGCAGTTGCTGTGCACTGTTGGAGAACACGCAGGAGGAACTTTCCCAGTCATTTTTCACCATCAGGTCAAAGGTCATGCCTTGACCCAGTCTGTCTTCACCTATGAGCTGCTGCTGACAGGGGTCAGACCGAATGAGGGTAATCAAAAACACTTTCTCTAGGGCAAAGGATTTGTCAATAAGGACAGAATATAACAAAACTGACTGGCAAAGTTTCAAACCTTTTGTAAAATTTCAGCGGACTTAGAAGGAAATTTGCCTAGTTAATTGAAAATGAATTATTTTTAACTCTTTAATTAAAAAAAAAAACTATTTTTTAAAGAAGTAATTATTCAGTAATTCAATTTTTCATGGCAATTTCACCTTCTCTGACCATTAAAATTTGTCCAAAAATAAAAAATAAATATTGTAAAGTATTATTCTCATTTAAAATAACTATTTTAATATGTATTTTAAAATATTATAATAATATTTTAAAACAAAACTTGAATTTTCAATTGAATATTTTGAGTATTAGTCCAGTGAAATATTGGCTGCCAGGAGCATAAAAAAACAACAGATTTTCAAAACACAAAACCAACTAAATACACACACACACACACACACACACACACACACACACACACACACACACACACACACACACACACACACACACACACACACACACACACACACACACACACACACACACACATATATATATATATATTAGGGCTGTGCAAAAGTTAATTGCGATTAATCGCATCCAAAATAAAAGTCTGTGTTTACATAATATATTTGTGTGTGCAGTATATAATTATTTTGTATATATAAATACACACACATGCATGTATATATTTAAGAAAATATGTTATTCATATATAAAATATTTATATTTATATAATATAGATTATGTATTTATAAATATATACAGAATTTAAGCACAAATAATTCTTAAATATATACATGCATGCATAGGTATTTATATATACAAAATAATTATATACAGCACACACAAATATATTATGTAAACACAGACTTTTATTTTGGATGCGATTAATCGCAATTAACTTTTGCACAGCCCTAATATATATATATATATATATATATATATAAATATATCATAATAATGGTTATATCATTGTTTGATTTAGGGACACCTTTGTTATGTTCAATAAAATATTTGAGCCCTGAAGCAAAACTAGATGGGAACCACGTCTTTCCATACTTACTGTCATATTCACACACAATTACAGATTAATAAAATACTACAGGATACCTAATTTGCTCTGTTTGGCTGTAGGAAGTTACGCCGGAGGAGCTGTTGTTGCCATTCAAGGCTCTGGATTTGACCCAAACATCACGAGAGTCCTTATCTGTAACAGAGAGTGTAACGTGCACCTGCAGAACTCCACATCTACCCAGCTGAACTGCGAGGTCCCACCCAACAATGGCATGTATCAGTTTAAAAGCATTGCATGCGTGTCTAGACGTGTTCAGTTAGCATAACAAAGCTTAATCCATCAAATTAAGTATGTCAATGAACATGTCCAAATATTTGCAAAACATGCCAGGAATGCATGGAACTGAAAGACATCAGTCACTGAGAGACAAATGTGATTAGAAAACAAGTCACAGATGAATAAAACTGAAATAAAGAGTAAGAGTCTGCCTGCTTGTATCTTAATGAATGCTTTTGTCTCTTGCAGGAAGTGAAGCAGAGCGGGCCTGCACAGTCATAGTGATGAATGGAGGTGACACCGCCAACCTCACGAACAGCTACACTTACAGATCCTCTCTGACCCCTGTTATCACCACCGTTTCACCACGCAGAGGGGGAACCGCTGGAGGCACCAGACTCACGATTACCGGTTCAGGTTTCAGGTGCAGAACAAACCGGATTTACATTGTGGCTGATTGTTCTCCAATCATGCTTGGATACAGTGTTCATTGTTTACTTCAGCATTATTATTTCTAAATATAACATTGCTGTGTTGCACAGCCATTAGCAGTTTTATTTTAGTATTATTTTATACTTTAAATTATTATAATTTTATTCATATTTTGAAGTGGCTTTTATTTGTAAAATTTTCATTTTTTACTTAGTTTAACTGTTTAGTGTTTTTATTTAAAGGGTTAGTTCACTCAGAAAGAAAGACTTTAGTTCATCTTCTGAACTCAAATTAAGGTATTATAAATGAAATCTGAAATATGTCTGTCCCTCCAGTAAAAGTCACCGTAAACTCTTGACTCCTCAATCATTCATAAAGAGATCATAAAATAAATCCATATGAAACGAGCAGTTTAATCCAAGTCTTCTGAAGAGATGCGATCGCTTTATGATGAACTTTATTATATTTATATACATTTTTTGCTTATTATATCATCGCTTTATTCACGAACATACAACAATGGAAGCTCAAGCATGCTTGTTTGATATCCTTGATTTTTTTTTTTTTTACGTTTTAATTTTAGTTAATTACAAAAACCCTGGTCAATACAAGTAATTTTTTTATCTATGTTTAAAAAAAGAATTAAACAATAACCAAAACAAAAATTTACTCATAATGTATTCAACCTCATGTCATTCCGAACCTTTAACACAAAAAGGCATTAAGCTTAATATCAGAGCAGCTATTCACAAACATTCACTTTCATTGTTGACAAGGGTGATGTCAATTACAAAAGTAGACCATGCAATTTGTACACTATATCTCAAATCTACTAAAGCCTATTGTGGATGAAGAATGGATGACAGAATAATTTTTACTTTCTCAAGTTCACAGGCTTTTGTCTTCCCCATCTCACGTGTAGCTCAAATGTCAATGAAGTCACTGTCACAATCGCAGGGTCTGTCTGCGATGTTCAGTCAGCCAATGAATCGCAAATCATCTGTGTGACCAACTCTCAGCCCAGATCCCAAGAAACTCAAGTGCGAATACAGCTGGGCAACAGAGGAATTGCCAGAATGGTAACGTCAAACGTGTCATAAATATATTTGACCTTTTTAAACAGCACAGTGACAAACTAAATTTATTTAGAATTTATTCTCATTATATATATTATTAAATAACAACCATAATAAAGTTTAATTATTACATTTATAGGGATTATTTACATATACACTCATTGTCAGAAGTGTCTCCTCTCTCTCAGAATAATGCTACCTTCTTCTACATTGATGTATGGTCATCTCCCTATACATGGGGTGGTCTCTCCCCTCCCGAGGAGGGCATGTTTGCAGTAATCACTCCTGGCCAGACCATCCTTCTGGATACCAGCACTCCAGTTCTTAAGATGCTCCTTATCCAGGGTATGCTCTGTTTAGACAAATGCTGCCTTTAATAAACAAAGCCTTGGTACACTTACACTCACAGTTACTGAATGTGAATGTCTTTTTTCCTATTTAGGTGGGCGACTGATTTTTGATGAGGCAGATATTGAGCTGCAGGCAGAGAATATTCTGATCACAGATGGTGGAGCGCTGCAGATCGGAACAGAGCAGGCCCCCTTCCAGCACAAGGCCATAATCACACTGCATGGACACCTGCGTTCTACAGAACTTCCTGTCTATGGCACCAAGACCCTGGCTGTCAGAGAAGGGGTGTTGGATCTGCATGGTATGCAAATAAACAACACTATTCGGTTCAAATTAACTTTTTAGTGCATTCAAACAATTAAAATGTCCACTCACCTAAAGGATTATTAGGAACACCTGTTCAATTTCTCATTATAGCAATTCAATCAAGACAATCTCCTGAACTCCAAACTGAATGTCAGAATGGGAAAGAAAGGTGATTTAAGCAATTTTGAGTGTGGCATGGTTGTTGGTGCCAGATTAGCCAGTCTGAGTAATTCACAGTCTGCTCAGCTACTAGGATTTTCACGCACAACCATTTCTAGGGTTTAAAAGAATGGTGTAAAAAGGGAAAAACATCCAGTATGCGGCAGTCCTGAGGACGAAAATGCCAATGTTGATGCTAGAGGTCAGAGGAGATTGGGCTTTGTCACGGGTTGCTGAGAGAGAGAACTCTAGAAGGCGAAAATCAGGAATAATAGTCTTCAATAGAAACAAGGGTGTGTGTGTGTGTGTATATATACATATGCTATGTAAGCAAGTATACATAACCTCTTTTTTATGACTAACGGACAAGTTTTTCTGGTCATAAGAAGAATATCACCAATCCGTTACAGACTAAATGGATAAGTCGTGGGCCGTCGGATCCTTGTTCCTGCCGGGCTATTCAGAGGTTGTTTATGTAGATCAGTTCAGTGTAGCTTCGTGTGTTATTCATTTGTTTACGTTTATTTTTTACATTTTTTGTATTCTATTTTCGTGAGGTATTAACTTTCATTAGAGCTAAAAATGTGATGTGGTATTTAATGTGGTGCATATCAACTCCCCTCAGCGTCAGTGCTTACTAATGGTATCATCTCCCTCCCATTTGTACTAGAAAGGGGCACCCAGCAGGGAGACCCTCTCTGTCCTCTACTTTTTGCATTGGCACTTGAATTAGCGAACTAGCGGTTGCTATCCGTGAATAACCTGCATATCCAGGTATACAAATCGGTGACAAATTGATGATGAATGCAGACCATGTCCTTTTGTTTGTCTCAGTTCCCGAACATTCTCTTGCATCACTATTTAAAATCATTGACATATTCTCATTCGGGCTATAAAGTCAACTGGACAAAATCTGAGGCTCTTCCTCTCACAACATATTGTCCCAAATCCCTCTTCCAGTCAGGCACTTTTGTCTGCCCTAAGAAAGGCATTAGATATCTTGGTTTAACATTCCCGCCCATATTGACGGATCTAATTAAAACAATATTTGAACCCCTACTGGACAAACTGCGGGCTGATATAGAGCAGTCTCCATTGTATCTCTATATGTGGGGCAAGGCAAACATCATTAAAATTTGTGATTTGTGCTCTGAAATTCAACTACTTGCTCAAAAACACAGCATTATACTAGAAAACATGACTGATAGATACATTTTGATAGATTAAGGTACCTATATTTAGGCAAGGCTGTAACTCAAGGGCTAGGTGCATCATGGTCTTTTTGTTTGTTTTTGTTAATTTTTTTATTAGCTATTATTTTCTAAATTATATTTAGACTTTAGTTTTTGTCAATGTTGTGCTATGTGTTCCTGTCATTATGTTTTGTTGTATGAGTACTGGTTCATTTTTCAGTTGTTTTTCAGTTCATATAATGCCACCACTTGGCCAATCACAACAAGTTTTTTCATGTGACCAAAGATTGGGTTTCAGTCGTTTTAGTAAAAGTGGCCCCTCCCACTTCAAACATTTTGGTGCCCCTTAGCGACAATGAATCGAGATTTAGACTGACATTCAGACTCCAGAGAATATTTCTGTATTGATTTGGTTGTGATTGTGCGAAAAAAATAGGACTTGTTCGCAAAAGGTTTTCAACTAAAATTAAGAGTTATGAGCAGTTTCACATTTTTGATCACTGTAGCGCCCCCCTATTGGACAATCGGGGTCACCCCTTGTAAGTATTGGCCCAAATTGAAACCTACCATCTGGCCAAGTTTCAAGTGTCAAGGCCTTACAGTTTGTTCAGTTTGTTCTGAACAACTAGTTTTATTGCGGAATAATAATAATAACAATCCTTAAAAATTACAATAGGGTCTCAGCAATTACAATAAGGTTTGAACCCCAATAAGAAATGTTGCTGTTGTTATATGTACATGAACATATTAGTACATATACAGTATGTGTATGTGTGTGTGTGTCTGTGTGTTTTGTAAAGTTTGAATATGCAGACTAAGTGAGAATGAAATTAGAGAGCCTGTTTTCCAGTGAACACACTAAAATATTCTTATTTATCCTACAATTTTAAACAATAGAGTAAATATGAAAGAACCTGAAAAATGTATAATCATAAACATTAGACAGATGTACACTACCTGAAACTATAATTTTTTATTATTATTCTTTATTTATTTATTTTTTCCAGTACATCTGCATCTAAAGGTCACTATAGTCAGAAACACAATACCTACAAAATGAAGTAATCCTCACAAATAAAGAGATGACCTACATAACATTCCTTGAAGGCTCAGTTAATTCAGAAAGCCCCTTTGGTGGGCTTCACAAAAGTGCTAAATTTCCCTGATACAGACACCATAGTGCGTAATCACTTCCCTGCAGTGAGAGGTTTTGTTCAGGGCTTAACTACAATCCTACTTCTCCAGGAATCCCTGTCCCTATGCCGTGGACTCGCCTTTCTCAGACTGCACAAAACGGCGCCAACACGCTGACACTGATGGATGCTGTCACCTGGAAGACTGGCGACGAAATTGTCATCGCTTCCACTGGGCATAGGTATTGATGCAGAAGAAAACTAAGAAAACTACAAATTTGACTTGCTTTATGGCAAGTGTTACAAGTGCTGATAGCTGGAGCGTACTCAACAGTAGACGACAACTACACTTTCATAAAATCATAATTCATACTCTACCTTGTCTGTGGCCATTGTTGATTCCAAAGCTGGTGCTGGATATCCATGCTGGATAGAGCATGCGCGTGTGTGTGCGAAAATAGGCTGCGGTAGGCTAAATTATTTACAACAGCAGTAATGGACAATTCTGCTTCCAACCTGTAGGGCGACCGCAGAGGAAAAGTTCCTTGGTGTTTCTTTAATTTTTTGCTCAAATTGAATATGTTAAATGCTATAACAATATGCTAATAATGATGCTAAAATAAATAAATTGCTAATGCTCATATGTTTTGACTGAATTCACAGACACAGTCAGCGTGAGAATGAGTTGATGAGAATTGCCTCGGTTTCAGCTGACGGTAGGACCCTCACTCTGACCGAACCACTGAGATACACTCATCTGGGTGTGTCTGTCACACTGCCTGATGGGACAGTTTTTGAAGCGACAGCAGAGGTGGGCCTTCTTACCAGAAACATCGTTGTCCGTGGATCCAACAACATGGAGTGGAACGATCAGATTGAAGCTTGTCCTGATGGATTCAACACAGGTTTGGATGTTATTTCCTCAGGTGTGGATGGAAAGACAAACAGCTAAAAGACCTTTTTTCAAATTATATGAATTCTTTTGCTTACAGGGGAATTTGCCACCCAGACTTGTTTCCAGGGTAGGTTTGGAGAAGAAGTAGGAAGTGACCAGTTTGGTGGCTGCATCATGTTCCACGCACCACAACCAAACCAAAATTTGGCAATTGGCAGAATTGAATATGTCGAGGTAAATGTTGATTTATTAAAAAAATGTGTTTCAAAACTCTTGGAGACCTTCAAGAATAAATATGTTCCTTGAAATTTAATTATGGCATTACATTTGACATTGTCTTCCTTCAGCTCTTCAATGTTGGACAGGCGTTCCGTCTGGGACGCTACCCAATCCACTGGCATCTAATGGGTGATGTTAAGTATAAGTCATACGTGCGTGGATGTGGCATTCACCAGTCCTACAACCGTGCCATCACCATCCACAACACCCACAACCTGCTGGTGGAACGTAATGTCATCTACAATATCATGGGTGGAGCCTTCTTTATTGAGGATGGCATTGAGACCGGCAACATTCTACAGTACAATCTGGCGATATTTGTAAAACAGAGCACCAGTCTGCTAAATGATGATGTTACTCCAGCGGCATACTGGGTCACCAACCCTAATAACATCATTAGGCACAATGCCGCGGCAGGTGGGACACATTTTGGCTTCTGGTACCGCATGCATGATAATCCAGATGGCGCTTCTTATGATCCCAACATCTGTCAGAAGAGAGTTCCACTAGGAGAGTTCTTCAACAATACGGTGCATTCACAGGGCTGGTTTGGCTTGTGGATTTTCCAAGAGTTTTTCCCAATGCGTACTGGCAGCTGCTGGTCCTCTACACCAGCGCCAGCGGTTTTCCGCCGCTTCACTTCCTGGAACAACGAGAAAGGTGCCGAGTGGGTGAACGTAGGAGCGGTTCAGTTCAGCGAGTTCCTAATGGTCAATAATGAGAAGGCAGGAGTGGAAGCCAAGAGGATCATCCAGCAGTATGTCAGCGGATGGGGACTGAATGGAGGAGCGGCCGTGGTCAACAGCACTATGGTGGGTCATGTGGATGAGCTGGGGCTGGGGAGCGACTACTGCACCGCTCGTGGCGTTGTCCTGCCCCTGGATGATGGTATGAGCGTCATCAACACCAAGTTTGTGAACTTCGATCGTCCATCGTGTGCTGCTGTCGGAGTGGCAGAAATAGTTGGAACCTGCATGTTCCGCTGTGGAGGCTGGAGCGCGAGGTTCAGTGGGATCCAGTTTCATCAGTCGCCCAACAAGGCCTGGTTCAGATGGGAGCATGAGGTGGCACTAGTAGATACTGATGGGTCCCTGACAGGTATAGAAACATTAGATATTACATGAAAAAAAAACTTTTATCTGTGTAACAATATCTTAATGGATACATAGCTTTATTGGCATGGTAAAACTGAAACTTTACATTGAAAAAGCATTGGTACTGTTGCGTTTAAACCCCCAAAACAAAAATAATGAAAATAAATATTTTATATTTCTGAAAAGGGAACGCTAGCTACAAGGTGGTACCAAGGAATAACCTGCTCGACCCGAGACACTGCTTTCCGGGAACAGAGTGGAGTGTTGGCGTCCCTGCTGCAGTGTGTGACAACACTATTGACTTCCACCGCATGGTCGTCTTCAATCCCTCACCGCCTTCACTTCGAGCTAAAGATGTGATTCTGACCAACTCATATGGTATGAGAAAATAATGTCTATGGTTAAAATTAAGTGTTATTTGATGTGTTTTGCTCAATATTAATATAGGGGGAGATCTGTTACTATTTAATGTTCTATTATTTTATTTTGGAAAGTTTTTTATTTTACCATTGTACTGAAGAGTAGAGCCTGTGGTTCAGTTGACGATTGGCCGTGTATCAGGAAGACTGTAATTACTATGGGCTATGTGCACAAGCGTAGTTTCGAACTTCCGCTTTTGTCAGAAGTCGGCATTCCGGTCTACGACTGGTCATCCGCAACCACTTTTAAACAAACAAGATGAGTGCTGCTGTTGTACGAAAAAAAGAGTTCTTAAACACATCTAAGTTTCTGAGAACTGTAGGTGGATCTAACGTCCGTTTCACACCTGTTTGCAGTGTGTGTTGCGGTGCAGGAGCGTGCTGTTAGTGTGTTCACATATTATGATGCGTTTCCAGTGAATAACTGATCCGCGGCTGTACATCAAACACGTACTTATTTTTTTTGCGCGTCGCCCAAAATGTCTATTTTTACGCTGGTGGTCAAATGATAAAGACTGACCTGAAAATGTAGTAATTTCACCATAAACGCGTTTAATTAAATAAAATGTAGTAATCTCACCATAAATGCACATTTAATCAGGGAAAACTACAATTTACTTCAACCAGGCGACAGAATGAACAACACTCGTCTCAATCGTGGAGGTGGAAAAACAAGTTGTTTGTGACATGCAAGATCTATTGTTTAAAATTAAAATGCAAAAGAAAAGGCAAGTTGGCTGATTGTCAATTTCAAGTTTTATTTTAAATTATTTGCGATTTTAATATAGTAAATATTTGACCACTTGCTTGAGCAACTAATAAGTAATGCATGGAGTAATAGCCCAACTTACATTGTTTAAATTGTGTTTAAACGTGCATACAAAGAATCGCAATGCTGACACAACTTTTTGTTTTTAAAATTAAGTTGCAGCATAATTTCTGGACTTTAAATAAAAATATTAAGTATGTGTTTGTTGCACAGCCGCGGATCAGTTATTCACTACAAACGCATCATAATCCCATCATAATATGTGAACGTACTAACAGCACGCTCCTGCACCGCAACACACACTGCAAACGGGTGTGAAACGTACGTTAGATCCACCTACAGTTCTTAGAAACTTAGATGTGTTTAAGAACTCTTTTTTCGTACAACAGCAGCACTCATCTTGTTTGTTTATTAGTGGATCTGGATGACCAGTCGTAGACCGGAAACTGATATGCCGACTTCTGACAAAAAACTACGCTTGTGCACATAGCCTATATTTTAATGGCAGTTATGGCAGTGTGCTAATCAGCACAGTGATAGTCTCTTGACTATCTTTAGTACACGCAGGTGTGCTTGTGCTTTTGTTAACTAGATTGGAAATATGGAACATTTATAATGTAAATAATTATTAAATATAAGAAATAAATTGCATTGTATATTTCTCTCTATATATATGTGTGTGTGTGTTTATAATGCACAAGTAAATATATATGCAATATATTACACTTACAGTACCATATCTGATCACACATACATCTATGTATTATGAAGTGTATTACTGGATATAAAATTACATACATTATATTTTTCAATATATGAAAAGCGGCAATTCCTTATCAATATATATTTTTATATGTGAACACAATATATTATTCTGTATATTTTCAACTATACTGTTATAATTTAATATATTGATCATTCACATATTGGTAAATATATGTTCTTTTCGTAGGGGGAATTCTGTGTTTGTAGGGTTGAAGTGAACTGTGTGGTGATTAGAAAGCATCTTGGTTGGTACAATTACTCTCAATGTTATGTCTCTCTTTAGGAACATGCATGCTTCCTTTCCTTGAAAAACTTGTGACCCACAAATTTGGCTGGATGGCAATGCTGCCCACCGGCCAAACCTATAACTGGTACTTTGATGGTGCTTCCCAAATCACTAACATCTCATACAATGGAATGGTCTACGGTTTTCAGGTAAAGAGGGCACTCTAAACGTTACTAAATAATTAAATATGCTTTCAAATGAAAAGTTGAAAATTGTGATAACATTTACTCACCCTTATATTGTTGCAATGCCATTTACTGTTATTTATAGTATCTGTGGAACAGATCATTAATAATTATTATGTTAAACTCCATTTACATTAATTTTATGATGTTTTTTTTTGTGGCTTTTAGCATCACAACCCTTGGAGAATAAAACTATGATTTTAATTATGTTCCAGCCAGAAAATTATATAATCATGAATCACAACCTGACTCAGACACCTGACAGCTTCCGCATTATAAATGACAGGAATGGTTCCTCCCAGCCCCTTAACCACACTGTGAATGTAAATGGGGACTGGTACTTTAACGAGTCATCCAGAAGCCTCTATTACATGGGTAAAATTACTTGTCTTTTCACCCAAGACATATATGCTTTCTATTTATAGAGGACACATACAGCATAATGCTGTTCAGTACTGTTCATAGTACTATGCAAAAAAAAATAAAGATTTTGAGTTTTGTGACTACAGTGTCTGGAAGAGACCGTGTGACTAGCCGGAGGAGGAGGAACAGTGTGGACCGCTCAGCTGTTGACAGACGGTTGGACTTCAGAGTATATCAGTGTTACTATCCCCGCTGTATTCAACCTATCCCTCCACCTGATCCTGTAATCAATCCAGTCAACACAACTGCCCACAGACCTGCAAACTATGTGTATGCTAACACAAACACACTAAGCACTTTTTTTCATAAAATAATAATAATAATAACAATACCTATTATTATTATTACTATTATTATGATCTTTTGAATCGAGTGACCATGCTAATAAAACATATGTTGCGTTTAGCCTCTGGTCAAACACATCGTTCTGGCGGTCAAGTTCAGAGAACAACTTCAATGTGCCACAAGACGGCTCTGATGTGGTAATTCCACCTGGTAAGCATCTCTAATGTGACAAATCTCAAGCAAAGACAAAGAAAAAGCTATTTATCAATATGGTATGTTATTTCATTACAAAATGTCCCATCATTTCTCAAAGGCATTTGGATGGTTGTGGATGTTGTAGTCCCCTCCCTGAACAAGCTGAAAATAGTTGGAGTTCTGGAGATTCCAGACACAATCAATGGCACCTCCACCAGAAATGTCTCTCAATATAATAACATTGTTCTGAATGCCACATACATCTCCATTCAAGTAAGCACATTACTACATTCAAATGGCATTTTTCTGCTATAGACATCTTAGGATTATTACACCAAATCAGAACCAGACTCTTCCTGTGTGCTAATTTCACATCCTTCTGTCCGTACTAAAGACACTAACTCAATCTGTACATGTTCACTTGACTCAATCAGGGTGGACGTCTGATTGCTGGGTGGCCTGATGAACCCTTCAGAGGTCAGCTGCAGATCATACTGAGAGGAAGCCATTCCACGCCAGACTGGCTGTTACCCTCTGGACCAAACCAAGGGTCCAAAGTTCTAGGTAGATCAACAGGAATAAAAATAAAGAAATCTCATTATTGATTGTGTATGCATCAGAGAAGTTCCTCTCAATCGTTTGCCTACTTAAAAGTGTTGATTTGAGTGGAAACATTGTCTTCCAGGTGTGTTTGGATCTCTTGACCTTTATGGTATGCCACACAACGTGTATCACACTAAGCTGGCTAACACATCCCAGGCAGGAAACAGCACTATCTCTCTACAGGAATCTGTGGACTGGAAGGTCAGAAGCTTTATAAAAACGTAGACCTTAAGATAATTATTTAACCGCCCTGTGTTATTTGGTGATGTATTTACGTAGTTCCCTTTCAAGGGAACGAGAGCTGCGTCGAGACGCTGTGGGAACGCACCTGTGTGAATGCGTCGTGAAGCATGTGTATTATCAGTCCAATGGAGAGACGAGACGTCATAGGCGGGTGACGTCATCGACCAGGAAACTATAAAGCACACCTGAAAACAGACCGCGCTAGATATTAGTAGTAATTAAATATCTACTCATCTTATCCTTGGAGTTTGATGTCTATATTTATATAGGCTACTATTCATTTTTCCAGACCGTTTCTACTTGGTTTTACAGAAGACAAGTACGTAGACAGAATTCAGTTCGGTTCTCTTTCACCCATATTTCTAGGGGTCCTACGGTGGTGGACCCCGAGCAGGCTCTCGTTTATGTTATCATCCCTGGGAAGTGACTCTCTAAGGAGGATCGCAGTGCTGTTAGTTCGGTTGTTCCCCGCTTCAGGGCACCAAGGTGTCATCGTTTTCAAACAATCCTCCTTGGAGGGTCGTAGAACAGTCAGTTCGGTTGTTCCCTGCCAGTTCGCCGTTAAAGGGCACCGAAGTGGCTGTTCGACCGATACCAGCCCAGTAGACTTTCTGGCAGCATGTAAGCTACTGCCAAATATATCTCATTGGGACCTGCTCACTATAGAAAAGGGTTACAGAATTCAGTTTGGTTCTCATCAACCAATATTTCTAGGGGTCCTCCCTACGTGGTAGACCCCGAGCAGGCTCTGGTTATGGAGCAAGAAGTACAGACTCTTCTGCGAAAGGAGGCTATAGAAAGGGTTCCTCCTCCCAATAGGGAGTCAGGGGTTTACAGCCGTTACTTCAATGTTCCAAAGAAGGATGGATGCTTGCATTTAAACAGATTATGTCACAGATTCAGTCCGAGGACTTGTTTGTCACGATAGATTGAAGGACGTGTCCTTTCATGTAGCCATCCATCCTCCACACTGGAAGTCCCTGAGGTTTGCTTTCGGGGGCAAAGTGGACCAATATCAAGTTCTTCTCTTCGGCCTAGGTAAAACTAGGCCAGTCACTTACTGTGAAACAGTTTCAGAGAATGGTGGGTCTCATGGCAGCTGTGTCCAACTTAATAACTTTTGGCCTCCTGTACATAAGACCCCTCCAGTGATGGCTCAGGACCCAAGGGGTTTTCTCCAAGGGGAAATCCGTTTCGCATGATCAAGGTCAGGTGGCGATGCCTAGTTATGTGGAACAAACCTTGGTTCCTCGCCCAAGGCCCAGTGCTGGGGGCTTCTTGTTGATGCATAGCTATCGACGGATGCTTCCCTCACAGGTTGGGGGGCGTTCATGAGTGGTCGCTCGGCGAAAGATCTTTGGCAGGACCATCTACTTTCTTGGCACATAAATCATCTAGAAATTATGGCGGCGTTTCGATCTCTCTTTCTCTCAAGCACTTCCTGCCAGACTTAAGAGGTCACCATGTGCTTGTCTGCACGGACAACACATCAGTGGTCTCTTACATAATCCAGGAGCAGCCATCCCTCCGGGGAATGCATACTCCACCCCGAGGTGGTGGAGCTCCTATGAAAAATTTTGGTCGAGCAGAAGTAGACATTTTCGCATCTTAGAGAACACGCACTGTCCACTATGGTTCTCACTCAGTCAGCCAGCTCCTCTGGGGCTGGACGCTATGATGCAGACGTGGCCGAGGTCTCTGCTCCAGGGAGTTCTGGAGAAAGTTTGCCGGGACGGGACCCATCTTCTGTTATTAGCCCCATGTTGGCTGTATCGTTCTCGGACCTAGAGTCTCTCCTCGACGGCTCTCCTCTGGAGATTCCGCTTGGAGGGGACTTTCTCTCAGTTGAGCGGTTGATCCTTCCTCCTTCCCAGAATTGTGGAAACGTTGGCCTTGGCCTCTGAGGGGGCCCAGCTCATAAATTTAGGTCTCTCAACTGAGGTTATTGAGACCATCCTCAACTCCAGAGCTCCCTCCATGAGGAAACTCTACACCTTGAAGTGGAAATTGTTCACTTCCTGGTGTGGAGAGCACCAGTTGGACCCAGTTATCTGCCCTGTGGTTGTAGTGCTGGAGTTTTTTCAGGAGCGTTTCTCCGCAGGTCTATCCCCCTCCGCACTAAAAGTGTACATGGCGGCCTTAGTTGCTTACCACATCCTTTTAAGTGGTGTATCCTCCCTTTAAGCGGTGTATCCTTGGGGAGACAGCCTGTAGTACGCTTCCTTCGCGGCACTGTGAGGCCATACTCCTAGTATCTGACCAAGATACTAGGAGTATGGCTGCCTCAAAGGCTATGACTTGGATCTAAGCTCCACTCTGGGGACTAGGGCGCTTGCTTCTTAGTGTGCGCTATGACTTCACACAGAACAGCCATTTGCTATTATGGTGTAGTGGGTATAGTGTTCCCACAGCATCTCGTCGGAGCTCGAGTTCCCATGAAAGGGATCGTCTCAGGTTACGACTGTAACACTAGTTCGCTGAGAGGGAAAGAGATGCTGGCTCGCCCTGCCATACTCCCTGCATGCCTGTGCTTCGGCCTATCAGAAGCTACCGTGGTCTGTTTTCAGGTGTGCTTTAGGAAACTGGTCGATGACGTCACCCGCCTATGATGTCTCGTCTCTCCATTAGATTGATTTTACACGTGCTTTATGAAGCAATCACGCAGGGGCGTTCCCACAGCGTCTCGATGCAGCGTCTCGTTCCCTCTCAGGAAACCAAGCTCTTAACTATTATTCTCTTTGTTTGAATAAAACACTTTTGTTTCTTCCAGGTTGGGGAGAAGATCCTGCTGTCCACCACCAGCTATGACCCCTGGCAGACAGAAATCCGCACCATAACTGCTATCTCAAATGATGGCCGCACACTTACTCTGGATCAGCCTTTATCATTCACACACATCGGTTAGTCCTCTAGTCTAGATTATAGATAATGTCATTATAGCAATAATAGGCATTGTGCTGTATCGATAAGCTGTTGGTACACTGCTAAACAGTCAGGTACACAGGTACCTGTAATAGGTACACAGATAAACAGTCATGTGAAAAAGAAAGTACACCCTTTTGAATTCTGTGTTGGTATGAGGTTTACTGTTATGGTATGACTGTTACTTCTGGCTGGTATGATGTGTTTGTGCTGATATGCTGTGTTTGGGTTTTGCCAAACGTGGCTCCTTGAATTATGGCCAAACATGAACTTAAAATTGTTTGGAAATTGCCTTGTAACCCTTTCTAGATTGATGGGCAGCAATAATTGCTTTTCTAAGATCATTGCTGATGTCTTTCCTCTTTGGCATTGTGTTAAAACACACCTGAATGCTCCAGACTAGCAAACTGAGAAAACCTCTGCTTTTATAGAGTTGGTCACACTTTCTGATGGCATTTGATTAGCAGCCCCCGACTGTTACTTACACTCTTAGTTCCTATGGAAGCTGTAAGGGTGTACTTAGTTTGTCACACATGACTCACTATTTTGGCCTAGTTTTTGTTAAATAAATAATGACACAGTTTAATATGTCATGTGTTGTTGTTCATCTGAGGTTGTATTTACCTCATTTTAAGAACTGCCAAGGGCCAGATGAGTTTTATTGTGTCCTGATATGTAAAATCATATAATTCAAAAGGGTGTATTTTTTTTCACATGATGACATGTATATTTATTTGTACTATTTTTAACAGTATTGTCATTAATGTCTAAGATGGCAAAGCTGAATTTTAAGCAACAATTACTCAAGTCTTCATTCTAATATGCTGATTTGGTGCTCAAGAAACAAATCTTGTTGTTAAAAACTTTTTTTATAACACTAAGAAATACACTAAACACATTTTTTGTGGAAACCATGATACATTTTCACTTTTTTGATTTAAAAAAAAAATTACAATTAAATTAAAACTAAATGTATTTGGTCATATAGGGGAGAGCTACAGTGTGCCAGCTACTTCAAGAAGTTATCAGCTTGCAGGAAATGTGGCTTTACTGACCAGGAACATCAAGATCATTGGTCAGGAGTATCCAGAAATGTACACACAGTCTTATGGAGCCAGAGTCTTGGTGGGAAGCTTCTCCAGTGGAGGGATTGATTACAGAGGTATAATCAGGGCTCGACATGAACTTGTCAGCATTTTCACTGGCCACAATTTTGACATCGATACCATTGAGTAAAACTGCCATATAGGTTTTTTAATGTTATCTCATAATTTGGCAGCAGGCATATTAGGCTGCTGTCACTGTAAGACCTGACTCACAGATCCATTATCCTGTTACATATGTTTCTCAACTGACTGTGTTTACATGAATATACTTCACCTTCCCCAGCTCCACCTGTATAGATCTGCTAAAGATAATTCATGTACGCTATATGTTGAACAGGAGCAGCATGTCTTACTTGCTCACATCAGCGTGTCATGATATTTTTGTATTTAATGAAAACTCACTAAAGCTGATGATAATTTGCCTCACAGGAAAAGCCCAGATCAGAAATGTTCAGTTCTACCACACCGGGCAGGAAGGATGGAACGACCCGTCAGACCCACGTTACTCTCTGGTGTTTTATAACCTGGGAGAGGTGAGAGAAAGTCTTGATACAGTACATGTCCATTCCAGAATATCACAAATATTCCTTTCAACTTCTTATTGTCACAATATTTTTAGGTGGTTGGTGAGTCTTACGTCAAAGGATGTGCTTTTCATGACGGCTTTGCTCCTGCTATTGGTGTTTTTGGAACTGACGGACTGAGTATCGATGATAATGTGATCCATCACACCGTTGGAGAAGGTGCAGATTCAACGGCTATTAAACACTTTTAAACCAAATATAATCATAATGAGTTGGGTAATATGATTTAGCACTTTTCTATTCTGCACTTTTTATTCCAATTTCCCAGGAATCAGAGTCTGGGGTGACAGTAATGCCATCAGGAGGAACTTGGTTACCCTGACACTGTGGCCTGGATCGTACAACGGCAGAGCGGAGGAATTTAACTTTGAATGGAATGCAGCCATTGAGGTAACCCTTAAAGTAACATACTGTGATCAGATGATACCATGGTACTGTTCTAAAACATAGTTGAGAATTATTACCATATTATTTTGAAAAAAAAAAAAAATCATTGTGGCGGCACTCCAAGGTACAAGAATGGTATGGTACATGTTCAAAAAACAGTATTATCATGGTCAATCATCAAAATATCCATTGTATTATTGGCTGATAGATTAGTACTAGATAAAGAACTGATATATTAGTGTTGATGTTGTAGGTGAGTGAGGCAACCAATGCAATTCTTCAAGGGAATATTGTTGCTGGCTATGAACGAGTGGGATTCCGAATTGATGGTGAACCATGCCCAGGTATAGAAGCCAATAATTATTTTCTAAAATAAAACTATAACACAAGAACATTTTGAATAAAACACAAAAACAAATACATTAAATGATATCATCTAATGTATTTGTTTTAATTAAAGATTAACTTAATTACTAATTTATTCATGTATTCCAACAATATGTCAAAAGGATCTCCAAATTCAGTGGCTCAATGGAGTCAGAAT
Source organism: Pimephales promelas (assembly GCF_016745375.1). The sequence goes on along the minus strand of NW_024121211.1, from coordinate 10,577,968 downwards.
GAGGCACATGGCGGTCTGTACGGACTCTACATGAATAAAGATGGACTTTCTGGTTGCTCTCAAATCCAGGGGTTCACTGTCTGGAGGAGCTTTGACTTTGGCATTTATGTTCAAGTAGGATAAATGATCTGCAAACTTCCTACTATAATTACAGTACAAAGCCAAGTGTTTTAAATTGTTAATTTCTAGTTATACAAATGCACTGTACTGTTCTGGTGAGCATTCCTGTTTTCTTCTCACTTCCAGGTATCGATGAATGTGTTAGTTTCTAACGTGAGCCTGATTGATAATGGAATGGGTATCATGTCTCTCATCTACAGTCCTCCCTCGCTCAGCCACACATACTCTGACAAAATAGTCCGTGTACAGGTAAGGATGCACTATATTTCTCTTCGGTCAAAACTAAAGGCCAATTTACACTGCGCCGACAGACAGACAGCTACAAACACTTTGTAGGGTCAATGAGAGCATCTGTCAGCTCTCATTTTCGCAGATTGATCATGTTGAATCTGCATTTATTGGGTTTTGGAATGCCTGCGAAGTTACAGACTGTAATCTGGTGACTGTTACTGTTGGTCGGTATCTGTTGGTGCTGTCTGAATTGTCCTTAAGAAAAGCATTCTTATTCTGTTCATTTTTTTTTTTTATTACATTTTTCAAAAAATCATCTCTACAGGGTGCCCTGATTGTGGGCAGCAGCCCTAACTTCAACTGTTTTGACAGTCTGTCGACAACTAAGACCTATGTTATGCTCAGCAAGAGCCACAGGGCCCCTCGCCCCCCCAATGGTACAATGCATATTAAAGAATCATCTATGCACTACTGAATAAATGTATTTAAAATAACTTATCCATTTTCCATGCTGATTCTAACTGTGTTTTCTCTGTGCAACAGGTGGAAGGTCTGGAATTTCCTGGCCAACATTTGAATCTTTCCACAATAATGCACCACAAAAGCCTCACACTGGACTGATGAGCTACAATGCCATAGCTGGTCTAATGGCTGTCTCTGGTGAGTCACATTGCTTCAAATGTCCCTCTTCAGTTTAAAACTTTCATAATACAAACAAAGAGCATCTATTTACACCTTTTCTATTTACAGACACAACTTTTGTTGGGTTCAAGAATGTGTGCTCGAAGGAGACAAATTACATGTTCATGACCAACCCGGGAAATGAGGATCTACAACATCCAATCAGTGTTGAGAGGATAGCCATGATAAACAGCACAGAGGACGCTCTGGCATACATTCATCGGCCTGATCTGGGGTAATTCAAAAGCTTAGGTTACACACCGTTAATTAAGAAGGTATGAGACAGACAGTGTGAGACAGTCTACTAAATTGTATTAAACATTCTACATCTGAAACAGAAACAGAAACGAAATCATTTAATTTTAAATGAACGAGGTGGAGTGCCCTCTGGTGGACAACCAGGGCACTCCAGCTGGTGATTGTGACAGATATTCATATGCAGATTTTTTGACTAACTTATTTGGAGTTGGTTGACTAGTCTGTTTAAATATTTCTGCATTAATGAAGTTAGTCGTGGTGCGCATCTCTACTGTTAATAAACTATTACTCCCGAAAAAGTAATTATGAAACATTATAAGGAAGACAACAATGAAAATGTGTGATTGAGAGAACAATGTTGGGATGAATAAAAAATATGAAGTGACTAATTGATTTTTTTCATACTTATATCTCAGCAAGGTGAACCCATCAGATTGTGTGGACATGGACTGTGATGCTAAGAAGAAGACGATGTTGAAGGATCTGGATGGCAGTTTCCTGGGTGCAGTTGGAGCAGTGGTGCCCCAGTCCGAGTACGAGTGGAACGGGGATCCCCGACACGGACTGGGCGATTACCGCATCCCTAAAGTCATGCTCACCTCTCTCAACGGCAGCCGGATACCTGTGAATCAAATCGCTCCTTACAAAGGTACAGTATTTACAGTGATCTAAGAGAGAGAACTTGAAATGATGGAGCTGCTTTTAACGTTTGACGCTGTTTTACCTGTGCAGGAGTGATCAGAGACACCTGTACGTACATGAACACCTGGCAGAGTTACAAGTGCTTTGGGCTCAACTATAGGATGCTGGTCATTGAAAGTTTGGATGCAGACACAGAAACCAGGCGTCTTTCACCTGTAGCCATCCTGGGGGACAAATATGTGGATTTGGTGAATGGTATGACTCTTACCTCCCCCTGTAACACTTACTATTTTATGCATAATATTGTTTAGGATTTTATATAAGCAGAAATTGTGTTTTATTGTGTGTTGTTAAATTTTAATCTTACTGTGAATATCTTGTTGTTCCAGGCCCACAAGACCACGGCTGGTGCGCCGGCTACACGTGTCAGAAGCGAGTGTCTCTCTTCCACGCCATTGTGGCCACTAATAAATCCTTTGACATCTTTTTCACCAGCACAACACCACAGAAGCTGAGACTTATGTTACTGAATGCTGGACCTACAGAGGTTAGTTAGATGGCTTTTACTGACAATAGACTATATTGATCTATAAGTATCTACAGGTGATGCAACATTTTGAATGATAAAAGGCATATTAGGATTTTATTATTAGGTATTATTCTGCATTGTTATTAAAAATACATAATTTTATTTCCATTTTGTCTTCTGATTTATTTTAAGATTTTTTCAAATGACATTTGTTTTGTTTTTTTCTGAATTTTGCAGAACTTTGTGTATCTTTTAAATATTACAAATAAATTGACTGATGAATCAATACCAATCAATTAGTTGTATTGATTGATACACACATATACATACACAAATATATACACACATAATGTATATAATCATTTAATGTAAGAACATTTAAACATAATTGTTAAACATAAAATTGTTACATGTAATAATCATATAATAATTGATAATAATAAAAAAGTTTTCATAATAATAATGTATTAATTTATTAACAGATATTATGTAAAATAATATAGTAATTTCAAAAATAAGAGTAATTTGTTTATTAATTTATTTATGTTACTATATAGGCTATGTTTTTTTACATATTAGTTAATATTTTATTATTTAAAAGCTACAAAACACAATCCAGAAAAATTGAGCCAGTTGAGAATGAATCCTAAAATAAATAAATAAGTACATTATGGTCAAAAGATATCCAACACCTCATCAAAATAAATGTGAACGCAAACCTACTATTATTTTATACATTTTATTATTTTATATTATTTTATTCAAAAAAATATATATACATTTTATTTTTTATTTTAACTTTTTCAGTAGAAACTTAACTACAGTAATATTCTGTTGTTTTCAGGCTGTCAGGGTTGCTGTATTTTACTCAAACCCTCAGCGGCTGGATGTGTACGTTAACAATACTTTGGTTGGTCCAACAAATGCTGAGTGGAATGCTGATAAAACTGACTACACTCTGCGTGAGCCAACTTATACAGGTAGAGTACAAACACAATGATGCACAAAATTCAGGCCAGCAGACCATTTTTTGTGAAAAAACACATCACAATTATTACTTTGATTCCTCTCTGTGCTCCTCAGGGCAATACGTTCCTAGTTTCAACTCCAGTCACGGCTCCAACTTCTTTGACCAGGACTACAAAATGCTGAACATACTTCTTCGAGGCTCAGAGCCGGTCCAAATCCGCACCTCCCCGGTTTTGTTCCTGGCCTTCAACCTCCCAGCCATGACTGAGGCGGAGTTCTTCGGGACAAAACTGATCAACAATCTAGCTTTACTCCTAAAAATACCGGCGAACAAGATTCGAATTACCAACATCGTCCGTGAGGGTACTAATGCGAGACGGAGGCGCTCGACAGGACTGACGGTGCAGGTGGAGATCAGGGAGCCCCCTGTTCAAACATCATCCACCAACAGCACCACTGGTGAGAGCAAGAATAAAATAAATGACAAACACAATGTTTATATCACAATAAAATGTCTTAATATTTATAAACCATCTGCAGAAGACCAACAGTTTGCGGCCCTAAAGAACATTGCTGACGATCTGGGCCGCGCTGCTGTCTCAGGCAATCTGAGTCAGTCCATCGGCTTCAATGTGTCATCCCTGGGCATCATCCCTCCTCCACCCTCTTCCAGTGACTCCACCTGGAACGATGTAAGATGCTAATAAATCACTTGACCAAACTCACTAACATTTTAAAATGTTATGATGATGTTAAGCAGCATTTGGGAATTTTAATTGAAACATATTTGACAGTTGACATGATGAAGTTGATATTTAAAGAAATCGACCAAGCAACAATCTGGGTTACAGTGGGGCACTTACAATGGAAGTGAATGGGGCCAATCCATGAACATTAAAATACTCACCTTCATTAGTGTCTGCGTCAACAACAAATTGAATCATGCCATTGAACCAATGACAAAAGCAAACAACAAATTGTGCTAATATACACCGCATGGCATGCTGTAATTATGATCCTAACACTTATCTCAATACTGAAATGCCAGATTAATCTTTTATGAATTAAAATATTGGTGTCAGGTAGGGGTGTGACGGCTATAATAGTGAGACATACGGTTATAGTTGAACACCGTCACATCAATACATATACGTATAATTAATAGTCGGGCAGAGATGCTCTACAGTGGAGCACACAACTTGCTTTTTCTTATTTGAGCTGTAACGGTCTCTCTCTCAGGTGGCCACCCAGGAGGTGACCCGTGAAGACCAGCAGGTGGAGACGGTCAAGACGGTATCATCCCTGATGGTGGCGGTACAGCCAGTGGCCGGATCGTCCCCCGGACCCCTCAGCGTGCAGCCCAGCATCATGGCTCTGGACGCAGCGGTGAGATTGTATTAAAGGGATAGTTAAAATGAAAAATGAAAATTAGCCCATGATTTACTCACCCTGAAGCCATTCTAGGTGTATATGACATTCTTCTTTCAGACATTTCAAAGAAAAAATGTCCTGGCATTTCCCAGCTTTATAGTGAGATTCAATGGGTATATTTTTTCAACCGAAGCACATTAACCCGTGATAAAAGTGATCGAAACGGCTCTGCAGGGGTTAATAAAGTGCGGATATAGTGCGGAAGGATATAAAAAATATCCATATTAAAATAATTAGCCTCGGGCAGACGGTCGTACGCAAGTCGACCTACGCCAAGAGAGTAGCCCTTGAACTTGACACGCAACGTAATGACGAACGCAGTTGCCCAGCCCTGTTTGTTTGAACCGCGAGAGGCATCGAAGCTTATGCTATTCCTACATCCTACATCATACATGCATTAATTGTTACTCTTTTGGCATAAGTTGACTTGCATAAGGCTGCCTGCTACTTGAAAAAAAAAAATGTACCCATTGAGTTTCACTATAAAGCTTAGAAGAGCCAGGACATTTTTAGTATAACTCTGATTTTATTCGTCTGATAGAAGGATGTCATTGTGGCAATTTTAATTTTGTGGTCTGTCCCTTTAATTGAGATGGTTCTCACTGCTGAACATGAAATTCACAGGAAGGAGTCGGATCCAGATCCAACTCCTCCCAACTTACATACACCTAAACCTGCCCAACTCTGCCCCCAGATCCCTAAACCCACCCCTAATCCCTAAACCCGACCCCCTTGGATCTTGATCCGACTCCTCCCCGTGGATCTCATGTACTGCATTGAGGTGCTGCTGCTTTAATTCGGAGTGGTGATTGGCTTCTGTAACTGGAGAGTATGTGTCTAAGTCATCAGTTTGTGAGCTTTTTCTTGCGTTATTCATAAGAATCCTTTTAATCCAATCAATGTGCTGTATATGCATGAGAACGCATTACAGTGGAGAATTCAAACGTCACCAGACCGCTTCTGCACTGTTTGGGCACGTGTCAGTATATGTTTCCTCAGTATAGTAACAGTGGTTTCTGCATGGAACGCCACAATAAGTTTAACAACAATTGCAATGCGGATCACAGTTCGGATCCAGACCGGATACTCTATTGCTACAAACATGAACCAGCACTGTGTATGCACATATACTTTATTATGTCTTCTTAAATGTAATGTGTGCAAATAAGGACACTGATACATATCTGGCAAAATCATATATGTATCATATTTTTCACAACTCCCAGAGATTTTCCCATGGTGATTTCACTGTGTCTACTGTGTGGTGTTCTTGTAATGGAAATATTATTAGACCTTTTAAATGCCCTTCCACATTTGATTTGTTCATGAGTTTGTTAGTAGTCTGTAATGATACTTTTTTTGTAAGTTTGTTGTCATAGGGTTATGTTTAAAATACCAATCTCTTAGGGAATTTTTTCTTCAGATCTTACAGTAGGTGTGAACGACCAGTGCTAAATCAAGGTTTTGTTTATGACCCTTTAATTACGAACTTAAGAATGACTGGTGTAACGCTACCTGTAGGTGATTGATTAGGAAACCCCACCTGGTATCGAATAAGCAGAGCATCTTTTTTGTGTGTCTGTTTCCAGGGTGACTGTGTGTCCGTGGGTGTGACGAGTCTGACCATCTCTGCTGTACTCAAAGATGCTAACGGGAATCCAACAGAGGGGCTTTACGGAAACACCACCATCCCGTTCAGTGGCTGCTGGGCCAATTACACTGACTTAGCCATCTTCACAAGTGGTGGGTCATCTCTATTAGCCTTTATGATTTGGATTTTTTGGGGGCCAATGTAACTTGTTATTTTAAGCATTTTTGATAATTTCTCTCTCTGTACTTCTTCTAAAGGTGATAACTTGAAGTTGGCCTTTACTCTAAATGAATGGAAAGCTGAGTCCAGATCTTTTACGCTCAGATCACCTACAACCCCGTCTTCTATAGTCGTCACTACGGACGATGATTTCCCCAGCATCTTTGACTCCAGTCCAGCTATCTGGTCACCATCTGTGTATCTGCTCATATTGTTGAGTGGTTTACTCCTGCTCAGGGGAATCTAGAACCAATGAAGAAGTGCACTCACATACAAATAATATATATATAACCTCACCTTCAAATGATTTGCCTTTGTCTTAGATACTTCTGTTGTTTTCACATATGACCATTATCTGTAAGCTACAACTATTATTCTTTTTACAAATGTTTTTGTTTGCTTTAAATCTATTCATATTACTTTACTTTGGAAATTATACATTTATATGCTTTCTTATATGCTTAATAAAATCAAGTTCTATCATACTTCTGTTGTCTTTTTTTCTACATTAAATTCTTGAACATACAAACGCCAAACATTTCCATTGGCATGAAATCAAAGTTGTGATCTTTTCTTCCTTCTGTTATAAATTATACGTGTGAAATGAATGTTGGATGGGACTTGATATTGTCCATCGGGAAACAATTGGATCTCATATGGTCTAATGTGAGTGACAGGTTCTGTCACTGTTCATGGGTCTGTGTGTTTATCCTTGCATGTGTTGTGTTTCTCTTTGCCTTTCAGCATTGCTGGGCAACTCATTACACTGACAAATTAATCAGGCCAACCTCACCTGACACTCATTATCTCTTCCCACATCTACCCTTGTGTTGCAGTCAGTCTTTGGCCATGTCCACACTAATACGTTTCCGTTTGAAAACGTATATCTTTCTCTCCGTTTTGGCCTTCCGTCCACACTGAGACGGCGTTTTAAGTCAACAAAAACGTATCGTTTGGAAAACGCTCTCCAAAGTGGATAAATTTGAAAACGCCGTTTTCGCATTGTAGTGTGGACAGTGAAACCGGAGGTATTTCAAAACGATGACGTTAATTTAGTCATGTGATCCATGTAGTACCAATGTTTATCGGTATTGTGCCTGTTATGTGTTATTAATTTTTACACTATTGCTAAAATATGCTACTTTCTATGTTACTTAATATGTGCTGTTCTTCATAGCACAGTACTGCAAAGATGACAGATAAATACTCACATTTGCTGTCCTGCGGCAAAACAGGAGAGCAGTTGCATTTTAGACCAAACATATGGTGACTGAATGCGACCTGGACGCATCAGTGATGGTGAGATATTTTGCTAAATAAAATTATCCTGTTATTGTGCGATAACATTATTATTTATTTTCCCATCTGTATCATCTCAGTGAGCTTTTGTGAATGCGCAGTAAAGTGAATTTAGAAGTTTCTCATCCACATTGAAACGTCGGAAAACGTCTGAAAACGCTAGTGTGGACGGAGAGCGTTTTTAAATGAAAACCCCGTTTTCAAATGTATCCGGATTAATGTGGATGTAGCCTTTGTCAGATTGTTGTTTGGTTCATGTCTGCCATTTTGCTCCTGCCATCCTGTGTTTTATTTCCTTGCCTCTTGTTCATGTTGCTGCTGCTATCTCTTCGATTACCCTGTCATATATAACCTGCTGTTGCAACATCGTCTCGGTTACGCATGTAACCCTTGTTCCGCGAAGGATGGAACCGAGGCGTTATGTCAAAACGACTGGCGAATGGGGTCTCACCCGAGAGCCCAATCACCTTAGCGTTGTACAAAATGAGCCAATGGTACGCAAAGTACCTTGATCAGCAGAATTTGCATCGCAAGCACTGCCCCGCTGTATGTGTATATAAGGAGCAGTGCCTGCATTCTTGCATTCAAGTTCTTCGCTGAGGAGCCGGGAGGTGTGTCACGGCTGTTCAGAGGTACAACGGTAGTGGCAAGGAGACATAATGTCTTTGTTCCCTCCTTCAGGGAACGAGGGCTACGTACATAACCTGGACGTTCCCTTTCAGTCAGTCATGTTCTATGTTACGTCAGAACAACTGAGAATGTGGTACTATCCAGTCTTCCAGTGCCCTGCGCAAGCCAGAGATCCATGTCATGAGGCCAGCATAAGCGAAGGGCTAGGCTTAACCCAAGAGTTACCAAGGTACACTGGGAAGCAAATTTCTCTGAGGTAAAAAAAATCTCTGATCTCTGATTCATCCAACTGGGCAGCACACAGGAGTTAGACGTCAACAGTGCTGGATGAACCCAGGGTTCAGAACTGTGGAACTCACCTGAGGAGTGTAAATGCGCCAAAGCCCTGGAGGAAGCAACACCCCTGGTCGACTGTGCCTTCACCCCTAGGGGCATGGCAGAATTTGGGCTTGCTAAGCCAAGGCTTTATCATCCACTATCCAGTGGGACAACCTTTGCTTGGAGACAGCCTTTCCCTTCTGCTGGCCTTCGTAACAGACAAAGAGACACTGAGTTCAATCTACGTAAGCACGGAGAGTGCGTGCTGGACAGAGCAGTTCTAGGGCTAGGTCTGCCTCCTCCAGGGGTAGAGCTTGCAAGGTTACCACCTTATCCCTGAAGGGAGTGGTGGGAACTTTGGGCACATACAGTATCCCCACCGGGGTCTCAAGTTCACATTAGAGTGAGTCGGCCCGAATTCCAGTCAAGCTTCGTCAACTGAAAATGCCTGCAGGTTCCCTACCCTCTTAACTGAAGGCAAAGCCGTCAGGAGCAGTGTCTTTTAGCTTGCCTGAGATGATGCAACGTCAGTCTCCACAAACGTTCAGACTCCATAAAAGGAAATGGAGTCAGAGTCACGAGTTGCTACATGTGACTGAAGTGTAGACCACCTTGGCAGTTGATGTACGCTACAGTCGCAGTGTTGTCTGTCCGGACCAGTACGTGCTTGCCCCTCAGCAGAGCCCTGAAGTGGTGGAGAGCAAGATGTATTGCTAGCAACTCGAGGCAATTGACATGAGACTGAGGTCGGGGTCCTGTGACATCGACAACGGGGCACATGACATCCCAACCCATGGTGGAGGCATTTGTTGAGACAATGGACTGGGACCTCTTTGGGTCGTCTCTGATTGAGAGCTGGTGACAAGAAAAGAGGGGGAAGAGAGCTCAGAGGCGTTGTGTCGCCCACTTTGATCTGCGCCCTCTTGGGATCTGTAGGTAGAGTTTGTGTTAGTTCTTTCTTGACAAATTGGGTTCCATCAGCCGTGAGGCAAAAGGAAAAGGAGAACAAAATATTCTCCCTCGACCCTCCTCCGGGGTGTTTATCTCAGGATTGGCTGGCATTTGGTACACTATAGAAAATTTCGATTAATTAATTTCTATAGGAGAGGAAGAATTTTCTAAACTTGTTAAATCATTTAAATCGACAACATGCATGTTGGACCCTATACCGACTAAGCTATTGAAAGAGATGCTTCCAGAGGTCATAGATCCTCTTCTTAATAAGTTCAACATGACAGGGGACCACAATCCCCTCATTTCATGGAAAGAGGGTCGGATCATCAAATGGGACTCATCATGTCACTCCAACTGTTTAACTGGCAGCTCTTCACTCTCCGTTCAGACCGTTACACTAAAGAACGAACCTACTCTTCTTCCTACTCATCCCATTGAATACTCTTACCTCATCGAGGCTTTTAGCAAGACCAGGGCATTGGAACTTCCTCTTTACCGCTCAATGCTCCATTGAACTATTACCAGGCGCAGCACCACCTAAGGGTCGAATGTTTTCCATATCACAACCCTAATCCGAAACCACGAGGAACTACATAGAGGGGGTACTTTTAAAGGAGTTCATCAGAGCATATATGTTACCTGCAGCCTCCGTGTGTCTCAAAGACATCACTGTCATGTTTCGATATCCATTGCCTCTGGTACCAGCTGCCCTAGAACAACTTTGCAATGCCAAATAATTTTTCAAACAAGACCTCTGCAATGCCTTTAATCCTTTTCGCATCAGGGAGGGTGATGAATGGAAAACAGCCTTTTCTAACAGCACTGGGCACTATGAATATTTGGTTATGCACTTCGGGCTTGCCAACAGTACTTCCGTATTTCAATCCTTCATCAATGACATCTTTCAGGACATGCTTGACCATTGGGTAATCATTTACATCAATGACATTCTCATCTATTCCAACACCTATGAGGAACACATAGGATTGATGATTAAAAATATTATCCAACCTTGAGTGAGTCTGTCTTCTGAAATAATGAAACAATGACAAATAAATAAAACTATTGGTTACACTATTAAGACTTTGCTTTCTTGTTCTTTTTTTTTAATTAATGTTTTATGAATTGGTATTCTGTTTAATGTTTTTTGTTTTATATTTGCCAAGCATTCATTTTAAAAACCTTGACATAAAATGATGTAGGGGACTATAGGGATGGAGAAATTAAACCTCTTAAAGATATGAACCTTTTCTCTGATTGTTTCGGGCAATCATTTGAAGTGCAATCAGTGTTGCAATGATTCAATGTAATAATATAATAATAATAAATGGTGGTGTAATTATTTATCGTTTTATTATTTTTATACTGCTGAATGAAATATATGGTTGTGATATTAGTAAATGAACTTGAACTTCCAACCTGTAGAGTGGTCTGGGGTCAGTTGCATAAACATCCATTATGTTAAGACTGTGTCATAATGACACAGATAATGGATGTTTCATAAGAACTATACGAACGGAAGTTACAATCTGGATGTGTCGTTTGTGCTCTCACTCTTTTTAAACTCATAGTAAACTGACAAATGATATCCCAAAATGATGCTGATTGACAGAACAAGTTTCTTTTTAGAATACATTACAATCATTCTAGATGATGACAACTCACACACTTACAATACGAGCTGCAATTCTTTGCGTGCCTGTTAAGTCTTACGCTTAACAAAAAAATATGTGTTGGATTTATTTACAAAATACATGCACCATTTTTGCATTACACTTTTTTACTAAATCCAAATTGAAACAAATGTATGTAAAACTAACAAGAAAACCTTTGTTATAATTACATAAATGTATGAGTTCACTCAGCATTCTTTACTCTAAATAGATCTACCAAGTAATTGCAAGTTATGTTGACTTAACATTTAAGCTTATTCACATTAATAAAAGATAATTTGAGTTGGACCAACATAAAAGTTCAATTTATTTTAGAAATTGCGCTATTAAATAAAAAGTTACATTTATATTAGTGAGCTATTAAATAAAACTGGTCTTCCTCGTGCCTTAAAAAAGAGGTGGAGCTGTTTGATATGTCCCTCTCTGTTTAAGTCAAGTGGTGCTCTCTGCAGAGTCAATGCCGTCCAGCTGCACCTCTCTGGACATCTATGGGGTGGAGGGATGGAGTTGTGGGTAGGGATAGGGTGTGTTAGTTATTCTAGCTCCATCCATTAGTCCCTAATTACATCCTTTCTGGTCGTCTAACGAGGGGGAGCTAGACGTACTGATTTAGCCCATTTATTTTATTGAAAATAGCATCAAGATCTTTAACAAATGAGCCACTGCTGTTTGGATTTACCATAGCCAATCCCCTCTTGCCACCCAGTGGACATAGTACTATAAAAAGAGTGAGCTCTTCTTCAAAAGTGAGCCACTGGTGTTTGAATTCCCCAAGAGTGCTTTAACAAGTAGGTGAGTCTTAATTATCGTCATTGTAAACTTTAATTTTTTTTACACTTTTCTATAACTCTCTCTCTCTCTCTCTCTCTCTCTCTCTCTCTCTCTCTCTCTCTCTCTCTCTCTCTCTCTCTCTCTCTCAAATACACCATAGATAAATATTTGCATATACTTTTGATCTAACACTTCAATGATAATCGTGTAGCCTATATAGTATTTTTTGTAATTCTGTCTGTTTTTATTAAGTAGCCTAGTATACAGCCTTTACTTACATATAATATATATCTGTATATTGTAACAAACAAAAAAAAACCTATGTATATTCATGTTAGTCTATATTGAATGTAGGAGCTTGAATAGGCCTACTGTCTGTTCAGCATTCCAGAGACATATCGTTTTAATATATAAATTATTAGGCTACTGTTACCATTTTTAGGTTAATTTTAATTTTTTTGTAATAGAAATACAAATAGTATATGTGTATATTTTTTTGTACAGAAGGTCTACTCTACAGTAACTGCACAGGCTGCTTTGTTTTGAAGCGCGCGAGTCTCAGGATGAGGCACGTGCGACGGGACCTTCACCTGCCGCTCACAGTTTGTATTTTACTGTGCTGGAGTTCCGCAGGTACGCGTTGAATTTATCTTCCACTTTTATTTAAGATATATTTAAGATAATTAAGTTAATCCCAAAAACATTACAGACATTCGTATATTAAAATTAATAGATTTGACTAACCTATTAACTCCGCCCTAAAAGGAGCGCAACGTGTCAACAATGTGACCCCGTATATCGGAAGCGTCAATGGCGGAACGAAACTCACCATAGAGGGTCAAGGTATTAAAAAAAGAGTCACCAATATGCTTTCAAAATGACAGAGGTGGGGGACTCGAGTCACATGACTTGACTCGAGTCTGACTCGAGTCACAATTTTCAGGACTTGTGACTTGCTTGATTAAAGTACAAAAATGACTTGACTTGACTTTGACTTGAGAACAAGTTACTTGAGACTTGACTTGACTTGAAGTGGAAGACTCGACAATGACTTGAACATATAATAAACAAACAGCAATACAGTTAATTAAAATATATATTATGACGTCAGCATCAATATATCGGCATCTGTGCCTTTACGCTGCTCAATTCAAACCGCGCCAAACGGAAGTTCCGGGAGTCTCACGCATATTGATAGCGTCTCCCTGATGCCCGCAAATGAGTTAAAATCTCCCGGAATCTAGAGCGAGATACTGCGCGTATAACATACATAGCGTGCGGCGTGTGCACGGCAGAGATATGGGAAGCCAAACAAACCAAAAGTGGGACGAGACAGCGGGGCTTTACAGAGCTCGTGCCGCGCAGACATGTCATCTGCACGGTTCAATGATCCGAGCCGCGCAGCCGATTCGTCAGCGCAGCGCGGACGTGTTTCCTAGCGACACTCAATAGTCAGCGCTGTACTGACCAATTTAAAGCAACGCAAATATGCTACATACTACATGCAAATAAATGTACAATAAAGAGGAAAAGGAGTTTCCGAAGACATTTGTTGGCTATGATAAGAAAAACTACTGAATTAAAAAAAAATTGCATTTTATATTCTCATACATTTCATACATTTTATATTTTACATTTATATAAGATATAAGATATTACATTTTAGATTTCATACATTTTAGACCGTTTCAATTAAATTGAATTAGACAGATTGGATTATACATCTTAGAATCGATACATCTTAGACTCTGAACGTTTTGTGTAAACAACACAATTTTATTTTATTTTCAGATATTAATGTAGCACAGATATGCATATGATTAATATAGCAAATGTAAGATACATAATATATATGTATAAAAGTTCATCTTTTCTGTGCAAAAATAAATATGTATCGAAAAAATTTACCTCTATTTATTTTAGTAGTGTGACTTGACTTTACTTGAAACTTATCAGGACTTGACTTGACTTGCTTAGGGTGAACCCTTGACTTGACTTGACTTGCTTGATTTATCTGAACTGCGACTTGAGACTTGACTCGAGACTTGATGGTTAAGACTTGAGACTTGCTTGGACTTGACCATGTGTGACTTGTCCCCACCTCTGCAAAATGATTACTAAAATCCTTTTCTGATTTACCATGTTTTGGCTCTATTACAGTTTAGGTGCTTTAAAAAACTCTAATAGCGTCGGTGATTTTTTCCAGGTTTTGCTCAAGCCAATCAGTTCAATCTCAAAGCCAATGACCCAAACTTCGGCAACAGTGTGACGCTGGTGTCCCGAACCAGATCTGTTCCCTGTGATGTCGAGAAAGACTCCAGTCACTCCAAACAGATCATTTGTTATACAAGGTAAGCAATTTTGATTGTTCTAACTTGATTGTAGGCTAGTAATTGCATTGTTGGCGCTAAAAAGAATATATATATATATATATATATATATATATATATATATATATATATATATATATATATATATATATATATTATACTTTTACATGGTACTCTAATCTAAAGTAAATTGCATGCATGTGATTGGGCTTATAGCTTAAATAATTTTTATTTTATTTTAAATCAACTTCCCCCACTCAACATTGCTGGAAACATTTACTTGTCCTCTAGAAATTTGCATGTTCATTTTGTTACAAACCTATAGGCCTACCGTATGTGACTTCTTTTCTTCTGTGGAAGACATTTTTAGGAATATTCAATCAATAAAATTAAAATTAGACCTGTCCACATGACTTGTGTGCTATATTCCATGTCTTCCAAAATATATTCCATCTCCTGAAGCTCCCAAACATTATTCATGCAATTTGAAATTATTATTTTCATTTTTGCATGCACTTTCCTCTAATGTTATTCCAAATTATACTAGGCTATTACTTTTTTATGTATTATATAAAAATATAATTATAAAAATATTTTTAAGTTCTTTTGATTTGATTGTTTAACATGTTTATTATTGCAGACTTTGGTCTGTCATATGTGTGCATATTATAAATGAAGAAGATATGCATTAAGATATTTTAATTCTTTAAAATAGCTGTGCCGCACAATGATATGTAAAATGACGATGGCATATGTTTCTCTAAATAATCTTTATATTGTATTATATTCAGAGCTCTACCAGAAGATAACTATGAGTTTCGGGTCAGCGTTGATGGCGTGCCAATTCCTCTCAGTAACATTTGTTATGATAATCAGTGGTATTACGGGTGGTGCATGTTCTATGTAAGTGCGATGGACTTCATTGTATTGCTTACTAATACATATACTCATATCTTCTCAAAATATTACAATATATTTATAAAAACATTCACTGCTTTCACAGAGCCGAACATACTATACACCTAGCATTGAAAGTATCAGTCCACTCTCAGGTCCCCCAGGTAAGTTTTGTTAGTTTTTGTCATTACTCTGCTGCTTTGGTTTATAAAAACTTATACCTTTCACAAAAAAATAAATAATAAAATAAAAATGAAACTGAATGACCGTTAGGGACTGTGGTGACACTGCGGGGAAGAATCTTTACTGATGTGTACGGAAGCAACACGGACAAAAGCTCAAATGGCCTGAATGCAAGATTTTTAAGGTCTGGAAATATTTAATTCAACATATTTAATGGAAAAATATACCTGTATGAATGTTAAATATATTCTGTCTTGTCATAAAGTGTGTCTGAAACATGTCTAATGTGTTTTCTTTTAACAGAGCGTACATGGGAGGCATGCCTTGTGAACTTCTAAAACCCAATTCAGATGAAAAGTAAGTATGTCTAATTTAACTTGCTAATTTAAACATTAATTGTAAATGCACCCTCCATAAATACACATATATTTTTTCAGGTATGGCCTCTTTTTGGATTATGAGGGCAGTCAATGGGGATCCATGAGCTGTAAAATGACTGGAACGTATATTGGTGAGGACACGTTATTATTAAAACATTCAATAATTTTTCATTCACTAGATTTTTGTTCGATTAAATGTCATTGCCTTTGGTTTTCAGGTCATCACAACCTCAGTTACATTATCGACGGTCAATTTGGGAGGTCAGAGAAGTTTGATTTTACTGTACTAAACTTTACATAAAAAAAGTAGACAAAACACATTTTTTCTTTTTGTAGGAGTTTGCCAAACTTTGGGGTTTTCAGCATCTCAGCACTGAACAAGCTTGCCATGTTCCAGACATACGCAGGTGTGGATAACATTTATTCTTCTTAAATAATACAGCATGGAATTGCCTGCTCAAAATCTGATTTTAAAAAAAAAAAAACATGGCCGTTCTGTTTCAGAGGTGACAGGAGTTTCTCCCTCTGAGGGCAGCTTATTGGGCGGCACATTACTGACCATTCAGGGACATTACTTTGATGAGACTGACCAACCAGTCAAGGTGTTAGTAGGAGGTAACCCTTTGAAAATCTTTGTGACTAATTATAATTATCCAAATGATTATCTAAATTATTTATAAAATGATTAAATATATATATATTTTTCGAATGTATTTTTTTCCTCCTTAGGTCGTGAGTGTCAGATTCAGAAGATATCAAATGAGAGGATTGTCTGCATAACACCTGGTTATGAAAAAAACAACATGACAGTGTTTCCTGGTAAGAACGAAGTTTATCTGAAATCAGATCTTTTATGGTTATCTTATATTACTGTAACAAACTTTTCCATAGACACTGTTGGCACGACAGTGGACTTCTGCGCTCCACACGCGAGAACATTTGACGTTGACACTGTTGAAGTGTCACGACACATTATCTCAAACAAGAACATGATTCTCTTTTGTCACGTAACTGATTGTCCGTTTTCAACAGGGCATTTTAAGAGGCCATCACATAATTGACAGCAAGGAAATTCGAATTTTAACATTTTAATATTCATCTCTTTGATAATGACATAAATCTATCTAGACCAGGGGTTTCCAATTCCAGTCTTCATGCCTTCACGTTTCTTTTATCTGACGCGCTCAGTTAATGGGTGGGTAATATTCGACCATGTGTGCTGCAAAGTGCGTTCATTTTCATATTAAACATCACAACATACATTTATCATTCAGTTTAGGGCTTTTGAATTTGACAAATTAGATTAAGTGAAATGTATAATGAGTTCATATGTGGATACTATATAAATAATATAAAATAAATATTTATATGGATTTTATACACATGTATATTAAATGAAAGTATGGTAATTTATATCAAATTTATTTTAAAGAGTATATTATGGCATCAAACCTTAAACACCTCTAATATGCGTGACTTGAGTTTTGTCTGTGTTTGATGACACTGCAGGTGTTGCAGTTTAACTGATATCCTGTGCTAAGGTAGTAGGGAGCAGTGAATACTGTGTAGGGACCCTGTCAATCGGGATGCACATGAGTTCATGGTGGTCATATAAAATGAGCGGGGAGGCGCAAAGACTGGAATTGGAAACCCCTGATCTCAATTACGGGGCTGTTTGCACGACACTGTTTTCAACTAAAAATGTTAAACTTTTTAAATAGTCATTTACACGACAAGGGCGTTCAACGGGTTTCAAAGTGTAAGTTTTGGACAACGGTATCCGTGTAAATAACAAAAACGTCAATCTCTGAAAACGGTGACGTCATGCGTATCACATGTTCAATCTATAGTGTTTCATCGCCATCTAATGGCCTGGGAGCAGAACACAGCATTTTAGTCACTGATCCTTGTGAATGGGGATCACTTTGACAATGTATACGAAAAAACTCATTGTCGTGTAAACGTACCCTAAATGAATAGCTGTAGCTGGGTTTCCATTAAGACGTGAAGCGAATCTTTTTAAAATTTGCACAAAAAAAAAACAAAACAAAAAAAAGGAAACAAATGCAAATTAGGTGTGTTTCCATCAAGTTGTTCAAGCGGATGACGGTGGTATTGTTATAACCTAGTAACCAACAGTAAATGAAACCCCTACAAACATCAAGCCAAGCCATTTGACAATTTAAGGAAAAATATAAAAAGATGAAGGCTTGTGCGGTTATCTATTTTTAAATGCCTTTGAATGAAGGATTGAATAAAGGCTTTTTATATTTTTTCTTAAATTCTCTAGTCCTAAATTGATATGTTTTATGAGTTTATAACCATTCGCACTAATTCTTTTTTACACAAGTCAAAAACCATCTCAAGCAAGGGTAATTCTTTTTGCAAATTAAGGGATTTTGGGCGGGGAAATTTGCATTTCCATCACTCGTTTCTGACACGATACTTCAGCATGCAAATAAAAACAGGGTAACATAGCTTGTGATTCATTTATTGATCTGCAAAAGTTTTTTTTATTAATTTAATTAAAAATTTTGTGTAATTTAAGGTAATTTTATTTTATTTCAGGTCTCCCCTACTAATTAAAAAAATTAATTAGACATGTAAAATGTACATTTATATTACAGTACTGCCTTGATTGTATTGAGTGATGATTATGTTTGTAGGTGGCAGAGGTTTTAAAATGGAGATGTGGAACAATTCTTCTCCAAACCTTCTTGAGGACGTCCTGAAGTATAATTCCAGTAGGCCTGGATATTCCTTCCAGTGGGTGGATTCGCTGTCGTTTGTTTGGCCCAATGAAATTGATAACTTTGTGGGACGATTGAGTGGTTTCTTTGTTCCAACGGAGACCGACAACTACTATTTCCGAATCAAAGCAGACGACCGATGCCAGCTATATTTCAGCAAGACAGGTCTTCCCCAGGATAAGGTACCTGAATGACAATAAAATTATAGTTTCATAATTTTAGTAGTTATCAATGTAAGTTAATTATCTAGTTAAATGTGAGTTGGCTTTTACTCATCTCACTTGCAAAAAAAAAAAACAAAACGATTCAGTATTACTCAAAATAAATAAGAAAAGTGAAATATAATCTCAGAACATAATGACACCTGCAATAATTAAATATATTAAATTACACAAATATACTTTATGTAATTAATCTCACTTTATTAACCAAAGTCTTGCTGCTGCTGTCCTTCAATGATCCACTTCAACCATACTGATAAGCAAAAATGACTTTAGATAAAGATCAAGTTTGTTTATTTTTTTAAAACAATACTGCTAAAAAAGCAATAAAGAAACTTTCTTCTCCCGCATCCTATTTTTCTTCAATCCAAAATGGCTGAACAGCCATTGTTTGAGCCGCGCTCTCAACAGGTGTGAATTTTCTGAAGAATAAAAAAAAATATATAAATTGTGTAAAATAGCCTTTACATTACCCAAATTTTATTGTATTTTTTGTTATTAAAAAGCAAACAAGCAAGCCCAGCCCAGGTGAAAAAGACAAAAGTAAGCAATTAGGTTACACAAGTAGTTACTATTTTAGGCAGTAACACAATATTGTAATGCCTTACATTTAAAGTTACTACAGTTACAATGCCTGTCCGCACATTGACATAAAAAGGTAGTTTGTGACGTAAGAAACACCAGCCATTTAAAACGTATTTTTATTTTTATTTTTTTTTACTGGAGTTTCAAGAAGAAATTTCTCTTGAAATAAATATGTTGACTCATATTAAAAATACCATAAAGACATATAAACAACATTAAAATTAATATTGTTTAAATTTAAAAAAGTGTGATTTAATGTAAAGCAAATGTACTAAACTAAAAATACATATATTTTATACTAATTATATATTTTATGAAATAAATTCAACACACTATATTACTATTTTAAAAAAATCAAAGCCATATTTCTAACCAAGCTGGTTCCAAATTTGAAGTTGATATCACAAAAATTGAGCCTAGAGGTTTTAAAGTAACACTTCCATGGTAACACAATGTCCTTCAAAACTGGTTTACAGGAAGAATTTTGAGTATTTATGCTTTCTAGGATACCTGTTACAATTTAATACCGTATACATAATATTTTTGTAAAATGCAGTGTAACATTTTAATTTTAATATGGAATATTTGTATTAAATTCTGTGTACATTTTTTTTTTTTTTGTTATTTCAGGTTAAGATTGCATCACAGCCTTACCGAACTAGCAGTTTCTTCAGCTATAACACTCAGAGGTCAGACGTCATGCACTTAGAGAAAGGAAAACCGTAAGTAAAGGTTCCCAAATAATACATAATGATCAAAAGTCATCATAAATATATGTTCTAAATAACTCTTTTAGTCATTATTATTGTTTTATCCAATATACCCCCATCTTGGATATAAAATGATTGTCTGCACATGAAAAATCTTTCAATGTGCTACAGGTACTACATTGAGATTCTAGTGCAAGAGTATGGAGGAGCAGCATCAGTGGATGTGGCCTTTTTCAAAGAGATCAGCCCTTTCACAGTCCAGCAGACAATTGAAGCTGTTAATGAGAGACAACAGATTAACGCGTACTATAATGTAGCACCTGAAAAACAGGTAAGTGAGCTCACAGATGCGTTTTAGGGAAAGGAAGGGGCTTAGGAATTAATTTCCTGCATTGCATCTGCAGAAACTCAGTCTCAGAGAAAAGCTCCTCTACCTGCTATATGTCTTTTTTTTTTCTTTATTGTTTTAGGTGGTTCGTTTCATGGGGTGGATGCCAGTAACTCCCATTAGCGAGGTCCAGACTCTGAGAATCAGAAGTGATTGTTTCTCTCTGAGCAACTGTGAAAACACATACTACTTCCTGGCATATGGAGATCTTAAAACAGGTGCATTAGTTCACACAGCACAAGAAAATTCTCCTCATTTTTGCATTTACGCTTTTGCACTTCCTCTAGAGATGTCTTTTTGTTTGCATGTCTGTAATGTTTACTGGAGTTGCTTTGCATGTTCTAGGGCCGATCCCAGTTAGTGCATCGGCGATGGAGTTGCAGAACGCTCTGAATGATTTGTGGACAATTAAACCAGACAGCGTTACAGTCACAAAGCTAGAACTGGACAATGAGTCACTGTACAATGTGACATTCAACTCTAACAGAGGTGTTTATTTTTTACCACATTTAATTACATACTTTATATGTAGGCTATATTTTAATTCAAACATTGATTCTTATTTACGTTATCGGGTGTTTTATGTTACCGGTGATGTTGTATACCATTTAAGAGTTTGTTTTTTTTGTTGTTTTTTTTATCTCAGGTGACTTTAAGGATCTTGATTACTTGATCATGGGCTCAGATTCTAACATCACAGTTACTGAGGATGTGAAAGGCCGGGCCAGCATGGAGACGTTCACACTGCTGTGGGGTGGAGTTCCATCCATCCCTCTGGCTTTCAATGCTTCTGCAGCTGAGGTTTTTGTTTGTTTTATATTTCTTAATATTTACCATAGAATAAAATGATAGCCATTACAGTCCTGTGTACAAACAGTTTGAATGCTCTCTTGAAATTTTCCTTTTCTTTTTTTTTTTATTAAAGGTGTATTCAGCATTAGATATGATGATCAGCGCTAAATGTCCAGCAGAGATTCCGACCATGGAGAACACTAATGTGAAATTTTTCAGAGATTATGAGACCACCACCACAGGGGTGAGCAGATGATCATGTTCTACATGCAGAGGGCATGCCTACCTAATTCAAATCAAGTCAAGTTTGCCTTGAAAATAATGTATGGCATTACGTGTAGCATTATAGACATCGGTTATTTTGTTGAAAACATCACATTTTTGTCCAGTTTTTAGAGCTTTCTTCTTATCAAACAGTTTTCAGGTGATCTAAGCCGCAGAGGGGCCCGGGTCACTGATTCGGAGGCTTTCTGTGGCCGCTGGTCTCTGAAGAATCCAGAGATTCTCTTCAATGTCAATGACATTACAGCATCCGGAGCTGTCTACAACCCAATACAGCTACGAACATACAACACTGTAAGCTCCACTAAACACCTCAGTAAATCATCCTTACTAATAGATTTTTCTCAGCATATGAACTTTTCAAAGATAAAAACTGTTATCTATTTTTTTTTTGTAGCTCTGTTTAGCCTACAAAGGGCGTCTGGTGAATGAAGTGGGAATATCGTTCAGTTACACGACTGCAAATAATGTCCGGGAAGAGAACATACGAATCTCTGTGCAGTTTGACTCAACGGATGAGTACGTTTAATCTACTGAACATACAGCAATCTGATTGTCTCTACTCTAGTAACCTAGACGTTCCCATTCAGTCTGTCACGTTCAACGATACTGATGTATTGGGGTCCCTATGGAAAGCGCCACAGCCGCTGAACTGTGTAACAAGTGTCGGAGATGCAGAGACTGGCAAGCTATAGCGTTCCCTTATGGCAACTGCCCACACATAGTTGGAACCGACCCAGTGCCCCATGTAAGCCCAAGTAGAGTAGTCCTCCATACCAAAGGGATGGAAGGGACAGGGCTTACTCTGGGGATAGTCGTAGCTGCTGTTCCTCTAATGTGACATTTAACAGGGGGAAGAGTGCTTCAGATCTCAACTCCCTTTGCTTTTCAGCCAAGACCAGTCTTGTTAACGCTGGAGAAGTGTGCCCAGTCCAATGGAGAGGGAAGCTACAGAGCTTGAAGGCTGTCTTTATAAATGTTATGTTGGATTTCAAGTCTGCATATTTTGCACTGTATTGTACTCACGGGAAGAAACAGACTCAACCACATACTGTAAATGCACTCCACCTGTGGAATGTCCACGTTAACCTTGCTGGCCCCGCCATTAAGAGGGAAGTTAGAGTAGAGTAGGCAACAGAGCAGCTTCGGGCATTAAAAGGTGCCTTTCACGACTTCTTAACCTGCTCATGAACCTTCGGGAAGAAAGGCACTCTGGCGGAACGTGGCTGTGAACTTTGCGTCGCACCCAGGAACCAAACTTCCTACCGTGAGTGCTGAACTGGTTTGTCTCCAGAGGACAAAAGCCCACTTTACGATGCATGGATTGACATCCAGTCCAAAGTCAGGAACCGACAACATACAGAAACACATGGACGGAAAGAGAAACGCATGGACGGAAAGGCATCTTTATAAAGATCCTTGCCGCCCGTGGTCACTCGCTTTGGAAATCTTCTCTGAATGTTGAAGTGCAGAGGGGTGAGACACTGCAATCTCCGTGCACAGCAGGCTGGATGCAAATCACCTCTGGATGTGCCCTCACACCGGCAGAGAGATCTCCCACGACAAGCTGCTTCAATTGAATTGAAATTGAATGAGCGATCGCTGTCACAACTGCTCTGTTCTGAAGAAAAGTAAGAATGAATTGAGGAATGCCAGTCATATTTGTACCTGCATGTCCGGGTGGGCGTGATTTGGCATGCAAATCTCACTGGCCAATTTCCTTTGGCTCGTTTAGTTACCACTTGGAGGTGATTGGGCTCCCAGGTCAGACCCTAATACGCCAGTTTCAACGTAAAGCCGAACGTGACTTACTGAATGGGAACAAAATGATACCAATATCAAATACATTTTTGTTGTGAGTATAATATAAAACTGAAATTGTAATTCTCAGGTGGAACTACAAGTGTGTGGATCTCCTGAGCTCCATCCAGACAAACTACGAAGGCTCCAACTACCAACTTTTCCAGTTCAGTGTGTATGGAGTGGCAAACTCTGTGTACTTCATAGATGCTGTTCACATTGGACGTACAATCACTGCTTTGGATTCTAATGGTAAATAGGAATTGAATTTTGAATGGTGGCATGGATGTAAACATGCTGGATAATTTATATGATAATTAGGTGATCTATTGGCAAAGCTATTTTTAATTATTAAATCATTTAAAATATTTTAAAATGTAATGTTCTATTATCTCTCTCCACTTCAGTTATAATCCATAGAAGAAGACCACCGGCTCTGGCCAGTTCAGGACTTTTCTTTTCAAACATAATTGTGAGCAAACAAGCAAATGCTTCACAAGTCAGCTATGAGATCACCGCGACACCTTACAACTGTGGCTTTGGTGTCCCACTGTTTGAAATAGGCTTTCTGAAGGTAAGTTAGAAGGTATAAAATGGCTGTTTTGAAGCGCTGGATGTTGCTGATCTTTTTAATGTTATAAGTGATGGTTGGCAACAAAATTTGCTTGTCATTTGAGTTTTTCCTGCAGATTGTGTTGTTAAGTGATCCATGTTCTCAAACTTCAGTCTTCATTTATGTCCAACAGAAGATGCCAAACAGAACAGGAGACCTACTGATTCAAAGCCAAGGGAATGCCACTGTCACCATTATGCGCCCTCAGAAAGCCAGCCCCCCTCTTACAGGAACCTTTAACGTTGAGTTTTTAGGCCGGCGTGTTGAAGGTAAGCCTGTTGGCTGTGGGTTTATCTGTTACTTTGTTGTGTAGCTGCTGGAAATCATTTAGTACATTGAATTTCATGTAGTTGCACAGCAGATTCTTGATGTCGAACACTGTTAATCATGTTTCAGGCCCAAAACTAATTTAGTAGAATAGTGAACTCGACTTATTTCTACATAAACCACTATTTTTTTTATTTATTTTTTTTATGTGGTTTGCGCATTGTGTTCCCAGGCCTGGCAGTAGACATCAGTGCTGCGGACCTGCAGTACTCTCTGCAGGGGATCCCAGAGCTCGGCCAGCTGCAGGTGCAGAGATCTGGAGACTGTAGAGGCTACAGCTGGTACATACAGTGGCTCACCGTCCCTGGAAATCAGCCTCTGTTAAAGGCAAGAAAGAGTTCAGAGCGCTATTACAATAAAATGAACTGGGGTTTACAAAATGGCAAGGGAACTGATCTTTTTTTTTAAAGTGTTTGTTTAAAAAAATGTGAACAATTTATTAATAATATAACAAAGTCAAAATGGAAAGGTCTTTGCAACCCATTTTTACTTCTGCAATGTGAAATAATTAAAAGAGAAAAGTTATTCAATGAAAAAATAATATAGGGCCAGTCTTGAGTGTATGCAGTGGGTACGAATATCTTAAGGAGAACAACTGTTTAAGAAATGATTGAGCACCAAATTAGTAGTTCAGAATGATTTCTGAAGGATATGCAGCATTGGTGAGCATAAGAGACTTTGAAAAACCATACTAACCCCAACTTTATATCTTAATTGAATCAAACTTTTAATTTTATACCTGGCTGATTTAACATTTCTTGATAATTTCAACCAGATCAATGCTTCCAATGTGGTTGGTGTGAATCCTTCATTGACGTCATATGAGATTGTGCAAGGAGGCCTCTTCAAACAGAGAATTATGGGAGACTTTCTGCGCGTGCCTGCAAACAAACCACAGGTGAGTTTCTTACTCACTGCTTTTGCTGCAATAATGTTTGTCCAACATATATTGTTCATATAAATGCAGCTTCTTTTTAAAGCTCTTCCTCATGTTACCTGATGCAGTGTAGCATGCAGATTTCAATAGCGCTACATAGCGGGTCAGGTTCAGGGCCTGTCCGGTTGTTACTCTGTTTGAACATCCACTGTTCTAGGGATTTTGCATGTTGAGAGGATAATGGCTGAACTGAAGATTTTTTTAATTTATTTTCTATTTTAGTATTGTGTTGGGTTTCCTTTTAAATCCTCTCCTCTTAAATGTAAACTTTCTGGGTTTAGGATGTCTAATGACAGAAATGTATATTTATGTGCTTATCTTTAAGGTGGAAGTTTTCATCAATGGTATTCCATCACGGTGCACAGGGGACTGTGGTTTCACCTGGAGTGAGCAAAAGACCCCAACAGTGACTGGGATCTCGCCTACAGAAGGTAGAGAAGAGTAAATGATCAAGTATTACATAAAAGCTGTCATCTCCATTCATAATGGTTTATATTACTGATATAACTTCAGGATCCAGCAGTCTTGGAACAGTTCTTACCATAACTGGATCTGGTTTTGATGGTGGAAACGTCACTGTAAAGATTGGAGATGTGGAGTGCTCTGTTCTACATTTTACCAGTAAGTCAAAACACAGTACTGTCCTAAAATCAGATGAAAAGCTGCATTCAGATGGCATATCACTTTTTGTTAAAAGATTCTTTCTTTTAGGAGACAACAACTTTTTTTGTTGTGCACTTTGATCTTTACAAAAAGTTATATTACACACTGCATGAAAGGTAACATATTAAAAAAAGTATAATAGGGCACTAATAATTATACTATGCTTTTCCAAGCAGTTACTATGAATTAATACTGAGGCTTTCAAGCTTTAAAAATAATACAAAGCTCCATAAAAGTATCATAACAATGGAATACAAAGCACAAGTTTTCAGATGCCATATGATTGTTTTGTATGAGAAATCATTATTCATTCCCTCCTTTTATTTTTCACACAACACAAAAAAAAGTTTAGATAAATCATGTAAATCATGAGTAAATGGGTAAATCATGACACAGCTTTAATTTTTTAGTAATTTTTTCCTCTATGCACCATTTAAGTGAACTTCTGTTCAAATTATTTATTTGTGTTTCAGATACTTCTATAACCTGCCAGGTCGGTCCTGCAAGTGCAGGTGTACAGCCGGTCTCTCTGAGTTTCTCTGTGCTGGGAAATGCCCAATACCAATATAATAACAGCTCGTTCACACATCTGTTAGGAGTGACTTCCATAAACCCCACAACAGGAAGTATAGCAGGTACACGTAGCATTACAATTCTCTACATATGGAAGAGTGTAATATATATATGAAGAGTTCAGATGTAAAAGCCTCTAAGTGCCATTTGAAATTTTCTTCTAGAATGATAATTTTTATCAAGCTTGTATATTTAAGTTCAGTGATTTCACTTAAGTGGCAATGATAATTAATTACCTATTAATTGTTATTTAAGTGAAATTACTGAACTTAAATATACAAGTTTGATAAAAATCATCATTAAAGAAGAAAATTTCAAATGGCATTTAGAGGCTTTTGCATCTGAACTCTTCATATATATATATATATATATATATATATATATATATATAAATCAACTGCACAAGTTGATTTCAATACTGGATTTGGTGTGTCCAAAATCTGCTTACAATTACTTACAATTAGCTACTAGCATGATCTTTTTTTTTTTTTTTTTTTTTTAATGGCTTTGCAGGAGGGACGATTCTGACAGTGTCAGGCTATGGATTCAGGAATGATACTGCAGTCACCATTGGCACTCAGCCATGTAACATTATAGAAGTGGAACTTTTCCAGCTGAGATGCACAGTTCCTGCTGTAAGTAAAGAGCTTGATTTCCCATGAAGATTTCCAGAAAATAGACAAATTCTAAATGGGGTTATAAATCGTTTACATTTTGTAATAGAATATACAATGTATTATTAATAATATTGTTTTATTAGTATTATTAGTATTATCAACAGACTCCTATGGTCGAATTCACTAAACAGTTCCACAACTTCAAATATGTTGCATCCCTATGCTCCACAATCTGGCATTTGGAACAGACTAGAAAAATGGGAAATTGTCACATGCAAATTACACAAAATGTAATCCATGAGTGCATCTGGTTTAAAATAAAATAAAATGAAATGAAACTATGGAGGGGAACAAAACACAAACAATTATAGGTGGATCCTATTGCATAGAAGAGATAATATTCCACATCCAGGCACTCAGATTGATTTTCATCTTTAAAAAGCATTTACTGGGACAGGGCAATATATCTAAAACTTACATAAATATAAATATATATGCGATAGGATTTACAATTGTTTGCAGTCTTAGTGAATTTCCCCCCTTAAAGGGTAAGTTCACCCAAAATAACTAACCTTTAAATGTAAAAAAAATAAACCTTATGCTGTACAATACTGAATCCATGGAATTTTTATTCATGAATCTTGTGTATGACATCAATCAGGGGTCGGAAGGTGAACAGACAGTAACAGTGACCACGGCAGAGATGACGGCAATATCAAATGCCTCTTTCACGTATAGCAGCGCTCTGACGGCCTTAATCACATCTCTGAGCCCACAAACTACAACAGTATTTGGTAAGATATTTTTTATCAAATTTCAGGGCAGATATGTTAAACACTCCATGTATTCCCTGGGGATTGAACCCATGGCCATTAAACGTTAAAGAAGCTGGGCCCTTTTCATTAGACATTACATTAGACCCAGACCGCGACTCTGACAAGTACCCTGAATTGTTTTAGATGTTCAAATATGTTTTTCAATACATATTCATCTTGTTAAATTTGGTGCCCTATAGTTGGTCTCTCTCTTTCTATGTTTGCAAACAGTCAACAACCGATTGTGTTTTGATCTGAGATTAGAGCTGTAATCCGATACTCTGTCTGTTCCCTTGCCTTTATTCACAAGAATGGCGACGAGTAGTAAATAAGAACAGCCAAGCTTTCAGTTAATTTCATTCAAAGATTTAATCACTTCAACACACAGTACAACATGTTTCGCCCCAACAGCATGACGATACATTCTTATTTGTAGCATTTAGTTTTGCATCTTTTTTGGAATTTGATAATTCCAAATCAGTGGTTGGGAAACACTGTCTTAGATCAGCGAGGACCAAGGCTGTAAGTTTTACAATGCAATGTGAACCATGTCTTATGTTTCTTTTTTAATATAAACGTTACCGCCAAAATACATTTTTACTCAGTTTGTGATTGTACGTTTCGGACCATTAATGTAAGAAGGAAATACTGTGTTGTGATTTTGATCAGCTGCCTTTATTCCAAAAAGCCTGTAGTCACGGCTACCCTTTGAACTGCTGATAGCAACAGTAGGCTACAATTTCGAGATGTGCGTGACAAAAACTGTAGAAACTGTCAACATAAAAAGTTTCCAACCTATAATTAATGAATTCAAATTCAAATTAAACACTGGTTAGCTTCTGTTCTTAGAGAGACATGACAATGAAGGTGAAAGTCATGGGATACAAACAAGCATACAAACAAACAAACAAACAAACAAACAAACAGATAGAAGGACATTCAAGTGTCAAGTGTTTCTTTCCCACCCCATTGTTCTGATCTGCATTTTCATCCTGGTTACAGCATTAAACCCCCATATGGCTTCCAGTCCAGACAAACTTCAGCTAACAGCGCTTTCCAGTACTTTTGTACACAGTACATAATTAAACTGGCTTTAGCTGATGTCACACAATCAGAAAACCTGGTTTGTCTGCAGTGAAGGGCGATCAGTAACGTGATTTTTCTTAAAAGGACCTGTCAACAACACTGAAATCTGCTCTAAAATGGTGTTCTCACCCCTCACAATCTTACAAGAACAGTGATTAATTTTACTTTGTTTTCACTGATCTTTTTTGATAAAGGGCACAGGATTCTCACCATCTTGGGCACAAATTTTGGGGCACAGGCTAATGGCAGTTCTGTTTTGATTGGTGAAGCTGAGTGTGAATTGCTGCATTGGACCAATGAAAACATCACCTGCCTGTTACCCACACTTCCCCCAGCTGTGTACAATGTCCGTGTGAGAGTCGGAAACCAGGGTTACACCTTAACCAGGTCTCATATCACTTACTATACTCCATAACATGAGATTTCAAACTATTTAAATAATATGCTACTAATGTAGAATGAATTTTTAAATTGCATTTACAGCGACATTTAATCATAAGTGAAATTTTTAAAAGTGATTAAATGTTTTTGTGTTTATGTTTGCAGTGCTGGCCTTAATAGCACCATAAAGTATGTTCTAGATGTCACAAGTTTTTCTCCATCTCTGGGGTCTTTGTATGGCGGAACCACCATCACTATCACCGGCTCCGGGTTCAGCCCTGTCACAGCAGACAATAATGTCACTCTAGGTAAGACAAGACTACAATGGACAAAAGTATACATCAACATTCTTTAAAATATTCCCCATGTTTAAAACTACCTTGAAATACTTTGATTTAGTCTTTGATGTTTAACAGTGTATTACTCAAACCAGTCGTTTCCAGATCATTCAGTACTGTAGTCACATTGTGCGTTTTATACAGGTGACACACAATGCCGAGTGACAGCCGTTTCAGATCATCAACTTCAGTGTGTGACCCAGTCTAGAGATAAAACACACACCGTGACGAACCAAGGTTTCCACCCCGGTAATATCTCTTTACTTTTATCTCTTTTTCTGTCACGCACACAATACCTGAAAACATCAGAGACAATGAAACAATGGCTGAGACAGACTTATCAAATACACTAGAGCTGCCAGCAAAAAAACAAAATACATGATATTTCATAGCACTTATTGAGCGGATGAATTTAGACTTCACTTTAACTTGTTATAGTCCATGAAAATCTTGACATAGTTAAATAATAGCATACAGAATTTTCAATAGCATTGAATGCTAGTGAGTGCTTGCTTAATTTGACATTTTTCTTATCAATTTGACTGTCAGCTCTGTTCATCAATTTTTTTGACATTTTGAAATATATTCTAGTTTTTCCTCTCAATCAGTGCAGAATATGTGAAAATGTACACAGATTCTGATATTTAAATTCAAGGTTCCTGAAGTCATTAAAATTCTGCAATAGCAGGGATTTTTTTAATACCTGCGGAGCCCCCCTAGTCCCAATTTGTCAAAGAAATTAATTATGAGTATCTTGTGGCCTCAAGATAGTAACTCGTGGCCTCAAGATAGTAACTCGTGGCCTCAAGATTGTAACTAGTAACTCGTGGCCTCAAGATAGTATGTTGTGGTCTCAAGATAATATGTCTTGGTCTCAAATTAGTATTTCTATCCTGAGGCCACGTTTTACTACCTTGAGGCCAAGAGATAGGAGGGGGCTCTGTAAATAAATACCAGACCTGGATAAGTCATAATAATTTAAGAAATAAAAAAGTAAAGAAAAAATGGTAACACTTTAAAATAAGTTCACATTTGTTAACATTAGTATATTAGTTTATATTAATAATAACATAACAATAAATAAAGAATTTTTTACAGCATTTATTAATATTGTTCTTAGTTCATGTTAGTTCACAGTGCCTTGTTAAGTAATGTTAACAGATAAAACTTTTGAATAAAAAAATGCACTAGTACTGTAAATATTAAAATTAACATTAATAAATGCTGTAGTACTGTTTATTGTATGTAATGTTAAAAAATGAGACAATATTTTAAAGTAAAAAAACAAGCTAAAAAATATGGAAATTAATAAAGTTTTAAAACGTAATGGAGAAATGCTGGAAATTAAAATTAAATGGAAATAAATATTATAAAATATT
Source organism: Pimephales promelas (assembly GCF_016745375.1). Next base: position 10,546,605 of record NW_024121211.1, on the reverse strand, counting down.
AAAAGGTCATGAAAAAATTTGAACACTGAAATGAACAAAATATTAAAGTAATGGTAATGAAAAAGTAAAAGTAAATGATCCTGAAAAATGTATGGAGATTTGAACAGTCTATATACGTGTTCTAATTATGCTGTTCTAATTATAAAGTATTTATTTAGATAGAAATTACTTTTTTTTTAGGTGGAAACTATGAAATGATTCTAGTCTGGAAAATGTCCCTACATATTGTATATTGTCATAAAATATGCTTGCTACATGTGCTTGTTTGCCCACTTGTATAGTGTATGGTCAGGGTTACGCCTGGAGTCCCTCTGCGATAATAGCCTCAGTGGGGGACACAGTGGTTTGGCGTTGGGACGCTCCAGCTTTTGTGCCTGGTCTGAGCTACAGGGTCTTCAGTGTGTCCAGTCCCAGCAGCACAGACTATGATGGCATTGCTTTCAGCAGTGGAGACACAGGAACTGCCAAAGGTACAAAAACTACTATCAGACAAACTGTGTGTTAAACCTGCTCATTCTAATTTACATCAAGCAGACAACAACTACATAAACGGTTTGTGAGCCTTAAAACTTTTTTGAAAACCAGTCCTTTCTTAAAAAATTACATTTTGTAGTCTAATTCTTTTAAAGAGATCCTATCTAACTAGAGGAATCAAAAAACACAAATCATGAGTATTAATATTTGTAAATAATTAGATGGTGTTCATAAATATGCAAGGTAATTTATAAATATAATTTATTTGAATATAAATACTATAAATAAAATTGAATTATTTTGCCAGAAATCTTTATAGACAAGTTAAGCATTTTTTTAATCCGCCCAAGTATTGTTATTTTTATTTTTTTATTCATTTATCAGTCTAAAGTTGTTTTCCTAAACACAAATTAGTTGCCTAAAGGCACTATCTTATTTTCTGTATAGTTACTTTGCAATAATTTGTATAGTGAACTTATCTATACAAAGACATTTGAATTTAACTGAATTGAATTATTAAGTTGTGATTCTCCACAGAAAAGTATTTTCAATACATATATATATATATATATATATATTTTTTTTTTTTTACTTTTTAAGCTGTTTCTTACTTTTACTCTCAATGGCTGCCAGCTTGAATTTATTTTACATATTTTTTTTATTTTTTGCTAAATGAACATTATGCCATCTTAGGCATACATACGTCACATAGGCATAGGTACAATATATTGACTCTGAAACAGTGTATGCGGCTTTTGATTGCCCTGATCTTTGTGACATTAGAGACTGGTCTTCGGGGAAATGTGATTAAACACCCCTAATCCAGACAAGCATTTGGTTTGTGAGAGTGTCAGATTTCATGAAGAATAAACCCAAGGTCTGTAATTAACTATAATTACAACATTACACTCCAGTCATTGAGCAGAAAACAATGTATGTTGCTATATCGCTAGACAAACATAACAAATGCTTTTGCCGTAAATGTAAGTTGTTATTCCTGTAAAGTACAATGAAAGCTGGAGGTGTGACGCTAGTTTGATTAAGGATGAACAAAATGTGATCTTGTTGTGTCTGTTTTATTATTAGGGTTTTTCGCCTATCGTTTCACCTCTCCTGGAGTTTACTACTACAGCAGCGGTTACATCGACTCTGGCAACCAGAAGACGCTGCAGGGAGTAGTGACTGTTATGCCTCGGGAGAAAAGCACGGTGGGGCTTCAGGTGTTTGTGACAGGAATACAGGCCTCTATTAATATAGGTACAATGACAACCTATATTCATAAGTAATTTAACTCAACATTACATTCAGATTTTCACATTTCAGCATAAGCTGAAAGTTTGGGGTAAGAAATTGGAAGGTAAAATCGTCCTAATTGTCATTTGTTTCTCCCCAGTTGCAGGACAAATGAACTCATCTGACTCTGAGTGTATGACCACTTTAGACTGTTTTCAAGATCAGCTGGAATTGAACGAGACCTCAGATAGTCACTACTTCAGTTTTATTTCTTGTGCCAGCCCCATTGTGAACCACATTACGCCTGACCATGGTACCACACATGACATCATCAACATCAATGGATCTGGCTTTAGCAACATTAACTGTGCAAACGAGGTGAGCTTCAGTGGTCAGCTATGGCATTAACGCTGCTTTAAGGTTGTTGTTTTTTTAATACCATGCATAAAATGTCCCAAACGTCTGACAAATGTCAATACATTACACGGCAAATCATTTTTAAAATGATTTACTTATTATTTTCCACTTAAAATACATAAATAGTTAAAGAAAAAACTGCCATCACAATACATAAAAAAGTACACAAATACTTATAAAACAACAACAAATACATATGCGTTCATATACATAAAATGCACACATATAGACATACAGTACACATACATTTTTAGATGATTTACCATACAAAACATATATTTTATATACAGAAAATATACAAATAAATAAACCCATAATTCAAATGAAAATCACTTGAGATTTCAGAGTAAATGCACATGTTACCTATTAAAATTTTTTGGTATAAGACAGTAGGGGTAAAATCTTAGCCCCCCAAAAAAACTTATTCTTCAAAAAGAATAAGTAATTTTGCCAATTTTTTTTAAAAATACATCCTCTCTACCTAATCAAAATCTTGACATTTCTTTATAACAAATAATGTTGCTTCAGATATGCTTTAAATGCAGGTAAATGTAATTCTATTTTATCCTTAATTTTAAAAAGATATATTTTTCCAACTAATATATATATATATATATATATAATTACTTTTTTATCGCTTGTCTTATTTATTTTTTTGCCAACCAAAGGTCAAAGTTGGAGATCGTCCATGCAACGTTATCAACAGCACCTCCACTGAGATTAACTGCCAACTCAGTCCTGACAGCGGAGCACCAGTGGGAATCCCTTTATCCATAACTGTCAGAATCAACAACCTTGGCACCGCCATCCTTTTGATGCCGAAAGAGTATGACCGCAGATTTGTGGTTCTACCCGTGGTCGATTCTGTCTTTCCCTTGGTGGGCAGCACCACAGGCTACACACGACTCTTCATCTCTGGTTCTGGGTTCTCGGACGGCTTAGTTATGGTTGCAGGCAATCCATGCAAAGTGGTTTTCATGAACTACACCCAAGTGGTGTGCGATACTTCTCCATCTGCGGCCCGCAGGGGAAACGTCGCCGTTTACGTCAACTCCATCTCTTCCTCATGCAGTTTTGATTGCACGTTTCAATATTCCGACTCCATTGCACCGTACGTATCCGCGGTGTCCCCTAACTCGGTTACTGGAAACGCCACCACCGTTGAGGTCACTGGCAGTGGATTTGGGAACAACTCTGCTGATCTAATGGTAACTGTGGCCAACATCCTGCTGGAAGTCACAAATGTAACTGATAACAACATCACGGTTTTAGTTGGTGCGCTTCCCGCTGGCACACACGTCCTACAGGTGGTGGTCATGAGAAAAGGTCTTGCCACTGGAGACGCCACCCTGACCAGCATAGCTCAAGCCAGCGTCAACCCAACATCAGGCAGCATTGCTGGAGGAACTCCACTCTTGATCACAGGAAATGGCTTTGTGGCAGGAAATACAACCGTGAAGCTCGCTAACTCCCCCTGCAGGATTTTAGATGTGACTCCAGACACCGTGAGGTGCATGACACCTCCTCATCCAGAGGGACAGGTGCAGGTGAACATTAAGGTGTTTGATGTTGTGTATCCACCTCAACGTTTCAACTTCTCTAGGGGACAAACTCCAAACATCACCTCTGTCAGTCCTATAACAGGTACTAACATGCATTACATAAAACATACATATATATATATATATATAAAATGTGGTATTTACTATGGACTGCTGCAGTGATTACATATTTTTGTAGGCCAACCCAAAAGTTATCATTACCCTTTTTCCCTTGACAAAAAACAAATTTGATTTTTCCATTGGCTTTTGGATTATTGCATAAATTAAGGTCTATGTCCAACAAAAGTTTGGATTCTTACTCATTTTGTTCATCGTGATAATTTCACAAGAGGTACAGAGGTAACCAGAGGTAAAAAGCTAAACATAGGCTTTAAATGGTTGCGTGACTTCAATGTCACCACCATTAAGCTTCAGAATTTTCTTTTGGGTCTTTATTTAAAAAAACTAAAACATTTTTGATGAGTTTACCTGTTTGGTTTGACGATGTTTAATGTCTCAGACAACCTCTGTTGTCCCATTTAGCTACTTGTTAGCAACAGCATTAATCAAGACAAGTAAAAGCTTTTAAAAAAAATGACAAGGGTGATGTATTTTGATGATGTTGTAGAATAAAACATGAAAATATCTTGAGATTGTGTTAACCACAGACCTTATTTTAAGCATTTAATCGAAAAAACATTGTCTTCAGGATGTGCTAAAAAATTAACTCATTTTCAAATTTTGGTTGAAAATGAATTTACTCAAGTTTTGGTCTCAAAAATATACGTTATCTCTTCAACACTCTATTGAACTGTTGAATATACCAAACACTTCATAGTAATACTACAGACGTAATCCCTTCCTCGCAGGTTCGGGTGGAACAGAGATCACCGTCTCTGGCTCTGGCTTTGGCACAGATGTAGCACTCGTCTCCTTCGAGATCGGCGGTGTGGCTTGTAACGTGACATCCATCACAGATATGCAGTTGCTGTGCACTGTTGGAGAACACGCTGGAGGAACTTTCCCAGTCATTTTTCACCATCAGGTCAAAGGTCATGCCTTGACCCAGTCTGTCTTCACCTATGAGCTGTTGCTGACAGGGGTCACACCGAATGAGGGTAATCAAAAACACTTTCTCTAGGGCAAAGGATTTGTCAATATGGACAGAATATAACAAAACTGACTGGCAAAGTTTCAAACCTTGTGTAAAATTTCAGAAAACTAGGAAAATAAATTTTACAAAGAAATGTTACATGGAATGTTACATGCCGTTACATGGAAGTGTGAACTTGTGAATTGTCATTCTATAGAATATAGATATTATAAACCAAGTTAAAACTAATAACATTTAACTTTTTTAAGGTGGTATAGGTGATTGTTACTATGGATATTCATATAATGAATATCCTTTATATGAAACAAGAGGTGGGAAACGTAAACAAAGACAACAGGAAATAATGACAAGCAAAGTAAAAGAATCCATGAAATATCCATAAAAATTAATCTAAACAAACAGATGACTATAATCATGACAGTAACATTATGAATGTCTTTGCTTGCGCATTTTAACAATTTAATCAATCCTTGCACAATAAGTAAAAATTAATTTCTTTCCAAAAAACAAAACAAACAAATAAAAAATAACAAGGAAAAACACTTAATATACTTGTTGTTCATGTTAATCAAACTACACACTTCTTGGCCACATTTACCACATATACTTGGACAGGTTGCGTGATGTCCTCATCATGGAAAAAACAAAAAAAATAACTTTCAAATAAAGATGATTAAGAATTGTATTTTGTACAGTGCTACCAAGAGCATCAATCCAATCAATCAAACTTCAAATAATGATTAAAAACAAAAATAGTTGTTAATGTTAATAATTTTGCAAACTGTCAGGCCCATGAAGTTTGCGGTAATTTTAGGGACTTTTGTTTTGTCTAATTAAAACTCAGGGTCCTGACGCTGGATACCTTTACATAGTTGCTGTCATATTCACACAAAGTAACTACACAAGTACACAAAAACTACAAATTAATAAGACACTACATGATGCCTTTGCTCTGTCTTGCTGTAGGAAGTTACGCCGGAGGAGCTGTTGTTGCCATTCAAGGCTCTGGATTTGACCCAAACATCACAAGAGTCCTTATCTGTAACAGAGAGTGTAACGTGCACCTGCAGAACTCCACATCTACCCAGCTGAACTGCGAGGTCCCACCCAACAATGGCATGTGTCAGTTTAAAAGCACTGTGAATGTGTCTAGAAATGTTCATTTAGCAAAGCTCAATCCATCAAAGCAATTATATCTATGTTTGAACTCCCAGTCCAAAGATTTTCCGCAAAAGTAAAACCAGAAATGCTTTAACTGACCAGAAGTCAGTCAATGAGAGACGATGACAAATGTGACAGCTCGGAAACAAGTCACAGACGAATAAACTGAAATAAAGAGTAAGAGTCTGCCTGCTTGTATCTTAATGAATGCTTTTGTCTCTTGCAGGAAGTGAAGCAGAGCGGGCCTGCACAGTCATAGTGATGAATGGAGGTGACACCGCCAACCTCACGAACAGCTACACTTACAGATCCTCTCTGACCCCTGTGATCACCACCGTTTCACCACGCAGAGGGGGAACCGCTGGAGGCACCAGACTCACGATTACCGGTTCAGGTTTCAGGTGCAGAACAGACCGGATTTACATTGTGGCTGATTGTTCTCCAATCATGCCTGTATACAGTGTTCATTGTTTACTTCGGCATTATTGTTTCTAAATATAACATTGATGTGTTTTTTCTTTTTCTTTTCAGTTTTAGTTATTTATTTCAACCTAAACTTATTTCAGTTAGTTGACAAAGCATAATTTCTCATTTTTATTTTGTTTAAAAGGTTAGTTCACACAAAAATAAGACTTAAGTTCATCTTCTGAACTCTGAAATATTTCTGTCCCTCCATTGAAAGTCACCCAAATCTCTTGACGATAAAAGTAGACCATACAATTTGTACACTATATCTCAAATCTACTAAAGCCTATTGAGGATAAAGAAATTATGACAGAATACTTTTACTTACTTTCTCAAGTTCACTGGCTTTTGTCTCCCCCATCTCTCCTGTAGCTCAAATGTCAATGAAGTCACCGTCACAATCGCAGGGTCTGTCTGCGATGTTCAGTCAGCCAATGAATCGCAAATCATCTGTGTGACCAACTCTCAGAGCAGATCCCAAGAAACTCAAGTGCGAATCCAGCTGGGCAACAGAGGAATTGCCAGAATGGTAACGTCAAACGTGTCATAAATATATTAAATAATAACAATAATCACATGTATCTGTAATATCAATAATATAATAATGTCTGTCCACTCTCTCAGAATAATGCTACCTTCTTCTACATTGATGTATGGTCATCTCCCTATACATGGGGTGGTCTCTCCCCTCCCGAGGAGGGCATGTTTGCAGTAATCACTCCTGGCCAGACCATCCTTCTGGATACCAGCACTCCAGTTCTTAAGATGCTCCTTATCCAGGGTATGCTCTGTTTAGACAAATGCTGCCTTTATTAAACAAAGCCTTGGTACACTTACACTCACAGTTACTGACTGTGAATGTCTTTTTTCCTATTTAGGTGGGCGACTGATTTTTGATGAGGCAGATATTGAGCTGCAGGCAGAGAATATTCTGATCACAGATGGTGGAGCGCTGCAGATCGGAACAGAGCAGGCCCCCTTCCAGCACAAGGCCATAATCACACTGCATGGACACCTGCGTTCTACAGAACTTCCTGTCTATGGCACCAAGACTCTGGCTGTCAGAGAAGGGGTGTTGGATCTGCATGGTATGTAAATAAACAATACTATTATTAATATATGAGGTCAGTAAGATATTTTTTTAATTAATACTGTATTCAAGGCAAAGATGCATTAAATGCATTAAAAAAAGGATAGTAAAAGCATTTATAATGTAACAAAAGTTTTGCATCTCAAATAAAGGATGTTCTTTTGAACTTCCTATTCATAAAAGAAAAATGCAACTGTTTCCTCAACTGTTCCCAGCATTAAGAATAAAAATAATAAATGTTCCTTGAGCAACAAATCAGCATATAAAAATGTGACACTAAAGACTAGAGTAATGATGCTGAAAATGTATCTTTATTTAGAGTTTATTTAGGGTCTATACATAACCACATACATACAGTACATGTGTATGCCTTATGCTGTCGATTGATTCATTTTTTTTCTGTAATTAATCACTTAATCATGATTAATCACACCTAACATTATTTGTATATTATAGTACATCACATTGGATCTCCAAAATAATTTACAACATATTTGTTTAAGGCATCATTTTGATAAGCACTACGAATGAAGGCCAGCATCACTAATACCGGTACTTTTTTTCCCCTCAATTTTAGCCATTTGTAGCCTTTCAACATTAAAGTATAACTGAAAGTTATCAATTTTACCATTTAAAAATAACTACTTTAATTTAATTGAGCTTGAAACGATTTTCACATAAACACATTGTAAGCTAAGCTGTACCTTTAATATATCAGGGCTCAACGCTAAGGTTTTTTTTCTACTGGCCCAGTTGGGCTGGTTCAGATTTTTACCTGCCCTGGTAAAATGCACACAAAAAGTTTTTTTTTTGTTTTTTTTTTTTGTTTTTGACCCATGTAACATTGTTAAAAGTGCTTAAAATTTAAAATTTCAGTCTTCACTGCATACAGTATAAATTGAATATAGATTAATCAAAAGCTACAAAAGTTATTCAGTCAAGAGCAGTGAGTGATTTTTCTTTGTCTTTTGTTCATTGATTAATATAAATGACAGACAGCAGCAGGTTTATCAGGCTGTTGTCTCGTTAAGACCTGACGCACATGGTTCTTTACGTTCATTTAAAGGAGTAGTACACTTTTTAAAAAAAACTTTTGCTGATAATTTACTCACCCCCATGTCATCCAAGATATCCATGTCATTCTTTCTTCAGGATTTTTTTCCATATAATGTACTATACTGGTAACCAAACAGTTCAAGGTCCAAAAGACAGTTTTAGTTTCAGACCCTTTTTGATAAGGGTTTTATCAAGCGAAACGATTGCTCAAAAAAAAAAGTTTTATAAGCTCAAATGGTTACCTTGTCTGACGTGCGTTCGTGACTCTCGTGTGTTCAAACTCGTTTATCAAAATGAACAAATCTTTTTTCGTGTCATTTGGTTCATTCAACGAATGAAATGAATGGATTGTCTCGGAAAAAGATTCATTCATTTTGATGAATGAATGAATTCATTCATTTTGGTGAATTAACTTCATTCATTTTGAGTTTGAACAGGAAAGTCACAAATGTTTTGTGAAGTTTTAATATGCAGAAGTGTAAACAAGATTTGAGGGCCTGTTTTCCAGTGAATGCACTAATAAAAAATTTTACTGACCACAAAATTTTGAACGTGCAAAAATTAAATAATCAGCAAAATGCATAACCATAAACTTTGAATAGTTGTACCAATAAACATATCTACTAATTTTTTATTATTTACCTTTTTTGTCTGTAACTTGACTAAAGTAACAGAGACTTCAGAGGGTACTGCAACTGAAAGCCCACAAAGTAAAAAAAAAAACAAATGAAGCTATCCTCACAAATATAGAGATGACCTACTGTACATAACATTCCCATAAGGCTCATTTAATTCAGAAAGCCCCTTTGTGAAATTTCACTGATGCAGACACCATAGTGCGTAATCACTTCCCTGCAGTGAGAGGTTTTGTTCAGGGCTTAACTACAATCCTACTTCTCCAGGAATCCCTGTCCCTATGCCGTGGACTCGCCTTTCTCAGACTGCACGAAACGGCTCCAACACGTTGACACTGATGGATGCTGTCACCTGGAAGACTGGCGACGAAATTGTCATCGCTTCCACTGGCCATAGGTATTGATGCACCACCCAAACCTACAGCAAAATTTCAGGTTGATTTAATTGAAGCCACTGACTTGCTACAGAAACTGAACTATATCAGTGTATGAACAAGGGCAAAGGAAATGTTGCAATTGTTCTCTAAAAAATGGTCCCAAATTAATTCATTTAACTTAAAAAAATATATATAAAAAACATTTTTGCATTTTTAGATGATATCATTTGATTTGTTATTGGGGTAAAACATGAATTTTTAAACTTATTGTTTAAATTCTTCTTGCTCAAATTGTATATGATAAAATTGCTATAAAAATATGCAAATAATGATGCAAAAACATTATCAGTGCTAATGCTAATAACCAAAAATGTGTTTTGACTGAATTCACAGACACAGTCAGCGTGAGAATGAGTTGATGAGAATTGCCTCAGTTTCAGCTGACGGTAGGACCCTCACTCTGACCGAACCACTGAGATACACTCATCTGGGTGTGTCTGTCACACTGCCTGATGGGACAGTTTTTGAAGCGAGAGCAGAGGTGGGCCTTCTTACCAGAAATATCGTTGTCCGTGGATCCAACAACATGGAGTGGAACGATCAGATTGAAGCTTGTCCTGATGGATTCAACACAGGTTTGGATGTTATTTCCTCAGCTGTGGATGGAAAGACAAACAGATAAAAGACATTTTAGCAAATTATATGAATTATTTTGCTTACAGGGGAATTTGCCACCCAGACTTGTTTCCAGGGTAGGTTTGGAGAAGAAGTAGGAAGTGACCAGTTTGGTGGCTGCATCATGTTCCACGCACCACAACCAAACCAAAATTTGGCAATTGGCAGAATTGAATATGTCGAGGTAAACATTCATTTTGCTTCAAAAACATTTGTTTCAAAACTCTTGGAGACATTTAAGACCATTTTTTTTTCCAGGATATTCAATCACGTTTGTCATTTTCCTCCTTCAGCTCTTCAATGTTGGACAGGCGTTCCGTCTGGGACGCTACCCAATCCACTGGCATCTAATGGGTGATGTTAAGTATAAGTCATACGTGCGTGGATGTGGCATTCACCAGTCCTACAACCGTGCCATCACCATCCACAACACCCACAACCTGCTGGTGGAACGTAATGTCATCTACAATATCATGGGTGGAGCCTTCTTTATTGAGGATGGCATTGAGACCGGCAACATTCTACAGTACAATCTGGCGATATTTGTAAAACAGAGCACTAGTCTGCTAAATGATGATGTAACTCCAGCGGCATACTGGGTCACCAACCCTAATAACATCATTAGGCACAATGCCGCGGCAGGTGGGACACATTTTGGCTTCTGGTACCGCATGCATGATAATCCCGATGGCGCTTCTTATGATCCCAACATCTGTCAGAAGAGAGTTCCACTAGGAGAGTTCTTCAACAATACGGTGCATTCACAGGGCTGGTTTGGCTTGTGGATTTTCCAAGAGTTTTTCCCAATGCATGGTGGCAGCTGCTGGTACTCTACACCAGCGCCAGCGGTCTTCCGCCGCTTCACTTCCTGGAACAACGAGAAAGGTGCCGAGTGGGTGAACGTAGGAGCGGTTCAGTTCAGCGAGTTCCTAATGGTCAATAATGAGAAGGCAGGAGTGGAAGCCAAGAGGATCATCCAGCAGTATGTCAGCGGATGGGGACTGAATGGAGGAGCGGCCGTGGTCAACAGCACTATGGTGGGTCATGTGGATGAACTGGGGCTGGGGAGCGACTACTGCACCGCTCGTGGTGTTGTCCTGCCCCTGGATGATGGTATGAGCGTCATCAACACCAAGTTTGTGAACTTCGATCGTCCATCGTGTGCTGCTGTCGGAGTGGCAGAAATAGTTGGAACCTGCATGTTCCGCTGTGGAGGCTGGAGCGCGAGGTTCAGTGGGATCCAGTTTCATCAGTCGCCCAACAAGGCCTGGTTCAGATGGGAGCATGAGGTGGCACTAGTAGATACTGATGGGTCCCTGACAGGTATAGAAACATTAGATATTACATGATAACTTGAAAAAAATAAACTTTTATCTGTGTAACAATATCTTAATGGATATTGTTTTAGCTTTATTGGCATGGTAAAACTCAAACTTTACACTGACAAAGCATTGGTAACATTAACAATATTATATATTTTTGCAAAGGGAACGTTAGCTACAAGGTGGTACCAAGGAATAACCTGCTCGACCCGAGACACTGCTTTCCGGGAACAGAGTGGAGTGTTGGCGTCCCTGCTGCAGTGTGTGACAACACTATTGACTTCCACCGCATGGTCGTCTTCAATCCCTCACCGTATTCACTTCAAGCTAAAGATGTGACTCTTAGCAACTCATTTGGTAGGATGAAATAATCTTGACGATTGAGCCATGAAAAAAAAATGTGTAGCATACATGTTTCTGAATGTCTAGTTCTTTCTGAATGTACTTTTTTGGTTTTCAGAATGTCCTGTGAACTTTGTGTGTGAAGTTTATGAAAAATCTTAGGGGCCATTCACAAAGAACACTTTTTTCATTAAACATGAAAAAGGGCAGTAGAATTAAAAAAAATGTTAGGTCTAAAGATGCATTAGTTTCATTAGTGCTTAAGTGGCACATTTTTAGAATGTCATGCGAGCGCAATGGTAAAACACGTCTACTCTAGTGCATGTTTACATACAAAATCAATTCCCCCCAATTATATTTTTTTGTATATTACAATTATATATTTGTAAATAGTAACTACAGATTCCGCACACTAACAATGGGGAGCATTCTGAATTTGCTGGGTTGAAGTGAGCTGTGATGCTTAGAAAGTCTTACTCTCATACCTCTCTTTAGGAACATGCATGCTTCCTTTCCTTCAAAAACTTGTGACCCACTCATATGGCTGGATGGCAATGCTGCCCACCGGCCAAACTTATAACTGGAACTTTAATGGTGCTTCCCAAATCACTAGCATCTCATATGATGGAACGGTCTACGGTTTTCAGGTAAAGTGTGCACACTACACATTACTAAATAATTCAATACGCTTTCAAATGAAAATTTTTAAATTTTGTTGACATTTACTTTGTTATATTGTTGCAAACCCATTTACTGTTATTTATAATATCTGTTCGACTTACATCAGGGGTTTAACTATTTGCTGTCCAGGAGCCCTAATTATAATATGCTATTTAATATATAAAGACTTATTTATAGTATTTGAGAAAAATATGTGTATAAAACTTGTTTTAATAAAACATTTTTTTTAATATGTATATCTACATTTCTAGTAGTATCCATTCATTCAATTCTTGACAATAAATTGATTTTACATTTGTGGCTTTTAGCTTCACAACCCCTTGGACAATAAAACTATGCTTTTAATTACTGAATGTTCCATCCTATTAAGGTTGTTATTTAGCAAGTCATTTTTTTTCTCTTTCTCCATGACAGCCAGAAAATTATATAATCATGAATCACAACCTGACTCAGACACCTGACATATTCCACATTATAGATGACAGGAATGGTTCCTCCCAGCCCCTGAACCACACTGTGAATGTAAATGGGGACTGGTACTTTAACGAGTCATCCAGAAGCCTCTATTACATGGGTAAAACTACTTGTCTTTTCACCCAAGACATATATGCTTTCTTTGTTTAAAGGGATACTCCACCGTTTTTCATATTAAACTATGTTATTCCCTTAAGTACGAGTTGATACATACCTCTGCCGTCTCAGTGCGTGCAATACAGTTACTCGAGCATTGTAACTCGACCTAGGACAGTGACACAAAATAAAACGTTGCGCTTTTCTAAGCACGCTTTTACACGCTTTTCTAAGCGTGTAAAATGGATAACTATATTGTATGCTTGGGAGTAGACTACTTCACTGAGTCGAAGTGCTCCCAAGCACTTGCTGTGGTATTCCGGCATACAATATAGTTATCCACTTTACACGCTTAGAAAAGCGCAACGTTTTATTTTGTGTCACCGTCCTAGGTTGAGTTACACCACTCGTGCAATTGTATTTAAATAGGGAAAACATGGGGGTTTTTGGTCGCTTCTCTGGTTGGCCCATATTGAATGAACTGGGCTAGTTAAGTAGTTAAGTCTCGCGTGCCAGAGCGATTGAGTGCCCGGACTGAGACGAGAGAGGTATGTATCAACTCGTCTTCGTTAAGGGAATAACATAATTTTAGGGCTGCACAATTAATCGAATTTGTAATTGCGATTACAATTATGGATGCCACAATTATGTAATCCTTCAAAGGCACAATTATAAAAAGTCCACTTACATTATTCTGTGTGCTTAAAATGTGTTTTTTTTTACAGCTTATCTTAAGGGTTTTTCCCCCCATTGTTTTAATTTTAGTTAGTGTAACATTATAATTATAATTAGCATTAAAGCAACACTGTCTAACATTGTTTACTTAAAATAATGTTTCCAAAATCTTATCAGTGGTTCATCAAGTCGTAACAGGGTGAAAGGTACTTCTGCCGTCGCCTGACAGGGTCTGTTTCACTTTTACTGGCACTTTGTAACTTTGGGGTTCGGGTAGGAACCCGACCACAAAAAGAACTACAAAATTCGACTGCTTTACATCAAGCACTATATTAGTCATTATTTAGTTTTTCTTCGTTTCTGATGTCGCAATACATCATCCTTTCATGAAATCATGTAATATAATCTACCTTGTCTGTGGACATTATTCATTCTAAAGCCGGTGCTGGATAAACAGCGAGCGTGCGTGCGACGGTATAGGCTAAATTATTTACGACAGTGGCAATGGACAATTTCGTTTCCAACCAGTAGGGCGACCGAAGAGGAAAAGTTACTTGGTGTTACTTTAAACCATAGAAAAGCATTAAACGTTTTTCAGGAGTTTTCAGCCGTTTTATTTTGATATAACAATTTGCATGCAGTCACTTTGAACAATGGCATAAAGCTGTTCAAAACATCATTCAATGTAAAATCGCAATTATAATTTCAAGGCAATCATTGACAATTATGATTTTTGTCATAATCGTGCAGCCCTACATAATTTAATATGAAAAAACGGTGGAGTATCCCTTTAAAGAGGACACATACAGTATCATGCTTAAAGCTGTTCAGTACTATGCAAAAAAATTAAGATTTTGAGTTCTGTGACTACAGTGTCTGGAAGAGACCACGTGACTAGCCGGAGGAGGAGGAACAGTGTGGACCGCTCAGCTGTAGACAGATGGTTGAACTTCGGAGTATATCAGTGTTACTATCCCCGCTGTATTCAACCTATCCCTCCACCTGATCCTGTAATCAATCCTATCCCTCCATCTGGTTCTGAAAACAATCCAGCCAACTCAACTACCCACAGACCTGCAAACTTCATCTATGTGTATGTTAACACACACACGCTAAGCACTTTTTTCATATAATGATAATAATAATACTTATTATTATTATTGTGATTTTTTGTATCAATTGACCTTGCTAATAAAACATATGTTGGGTTTAGTCTCTGGTCAAATACATCGTTCTGGCGGTCAAGTTCAGAGAACAACTTCAATGTGCCACAAGACGGCTCTGATGTGATAATTCCAGCTGGTAAGCATCTCTAATGTGACAAATCTCAAGCAAAGACATAGAAAAAGCTATTTATCAATATGGTATGTTATTTCATTAAAATTTCCCATCATTTCTCGAAGGCATTTGGATGGTTGTGGATGTTGTAGTCCCCTCCCTGAACAAGCTGAAAATAGTTGGAGTTCTGGAGATTCCAGACACAAACAATGCCACCAGTAATGTCTCTCAATATAATAACATTGTTCTGAATGCCACATACATCTCCATTCAAGTAAGCACAAAACTACATTCAAATGGCATCTTTCTGCTATAGACATCTTAGGATTATTACACCAAATCAGAACCAGACTCTTCCTGTGTGCTAATTTCACATCCTTCTGTCCATACTAAAGACACTAACTCAATCTGTACATGTTCACTTGACTCAATCAGGGTGGACGTCTGATTGCTGGGTGGCCTGATGAACCCTTCAGAGGTCAGCTGCAGATCATACTGAGAGGAAGCCATTCCACACCAGACTGGCTGTTACCCTCTGGACCAAACCAAGGGTCCAAAGTTCTAGGTAAATCAACGGGAATAAAAATAAAGAAATCTCATTATTGATTGTATATGCATCAGAGAAGTTCCTCTCAATCGTTTGCCTACTTAAAAGTGTTGATTTGAGTGGAAACATTGTCTTCCAGGTGTGTTTGGATCTCTTGACCTTTATGGGATGCCACACAACGTGTATCACACTAAGCTGGCTAACACATCCCAGGCAGGAAACAGCACTCTCTCTCTACAGGAATCTGTGGACTGGAAGGTCAGAAGCTTTATAAAAACGTAGACCTTAAGATAATTATTTAACCTCCTGATGTTATTTGATGATGCCATTTAGATTTCATGCATTAGTGCTCTGAACTGTTATCGTTGTTTGAATAAAACACTTTTATTTCCTCCAGGTCGGGGAGAAGATCCTGCTGTCCACCACCAGCTATGACCCTTGGCAGACAGAAATCCGCACCATAACTGCTATCTCAGATTATGGCCGCACACTTACTCTGGATCAGCCTTTATCATTCACACACATCGGTTAGTCCCCTAGAGATTATAGATATTGCCATATACATATAAGTAATTACTACATTTTTTTAAATATAGAAATACATACATAGAAAAACATAACTTATTTTATAAAAAGGATAGTTCCGGTCCTTGATTCTAATTGGTTGAGCCGCGTTCAAAGCCATTGTAAATTAGTTAACAAACATACACCTGTGCCCGTTTTACATTGTGTTGCTTGGCAACCCAATGGAACTATTTGGAACTCCGCGTCCACGTCGTGACTAGCAACACCCTATAGCTGTTCTAAATTCACTGTAAATCACGGCTTCACGGGGCTTATTGCTTTATTAAATGTATTTGGTCACATAGGGGAGAGCTACAGTGTGCCAGCTACTTCAAGTAGTTATCAGCTTGCAGGAAATGTGGCTTTACTGACCAGGAACATCAAGATCATTGGTCAGGAGTATCCAGAAATGTACACACAGTCTTATGGAGCCAGAGTGCTGGTGGGAAGCTTCTCCAGTGGAGGAATTGATTACAGAGGTATAATCTTTAAAAATTACGCACATTGGGCCACATTAATGAAACACAATTCAGGAGAATCTCATGCAAATCCACTAATATATATTGATGCATTCAATTAGATGAGACATTTTATGTACTGTACATTTATTTACAAATGTATCTATGATTTTTACTCATGGTTGTGGTTTAATTACCTGGAAGATTGGAGAAACCTGAAAAATAGTAATGTTTTGTAGTTTTAATAAAAAAGAATCTTGTAAGCAGTCATATTCAAAGAACTTCATGTCAAAATGATATTTCAAAATGATAACATCACTTGCTAATCAGACCTTTTCAGCACAATGTAAGTAATGAAAACTTACTAAAGTTGATGATTATTTGCCTCACAGGAAAAGCCCAGATCAGAAATGTTCAGTTCTACCACACCGGGCAGGAAGGATGGAACGACCCGTCAGACCCACGTTACTCTCTGGTGTTTTATAATCTGGGAGAGGTGAGAGAAAGTCTTGATCCAGTACATGTCCATTCCAGAATATCACAAATATTCCTTTCAACTTCTTATTGTCACGATATTTTTAGGTGGTTGGTGAGTCTTACGTCAAAGGATGTGCTTTTCATGACGGCTTTGCTCCTGCTATTGGTGTTTTCGGAACTGACGGACTGAGTATCGATGATAATGTGATCCATCACACCGTTGGAGAAGGTGCAGATTCAACGGCTATTAAACACTTTTAAACCAAATATAATCATAATGAGTTGGGTAATATGATTTAGCACTTTTCTATTCTGCACTTTTTATTCCAATTTCCCAGGAATCAGAGTCTGGGGTGACAGTAATGCCATCAGGAGGAACTTGGTTACCCTGACACTGTGGCCTGGATCATACAACGGCAGAGCGGAGGAGTTTAACTCTGAATGGAATGCAGCCATTGAGGTAATCCTTAAAGAAATATTCTGTGATCAGATCCTAGTACCACAAAAAATCATTTTGACAGCACTCCAAGGTACAAAAATGGTATGGTACATGTTCAAAAAACAGTATTATTATGGTCAATCATCAAAAAATCCATTGTATTACTGGCTGATAGATTAGTACTAGATAAAGAACTGATATATTAGTGTTGATGTTGTAGGTGAGTGAGGCAACCAATGCAATTCTTCAAGGGAATATTGTTGCTGGCTATGAACGAGTGGGATTCCGAATTGATGGTGAACCATGCCCAGGTATAGAAGCCAATAATTATTTTCTAAAATAAAACTATAACACAAGAACATTTTGAATAAAACACATTTAAACAAATACATTAATTTATAGAAGTGAATTTAGACATCGCAATATTATAATGTACAGTTTTTTTTAAAGATTAACTTTATTACTAATTTATTCATGTATTCCAACAATATGTCAAAAGGATCTCCAAATTCAGTGGCTCAATGGAGTCAGAATGAGGCACATGGCGGTCTGTACGGACTCTACATGAATAAAGATGGACTTTCTGGTTGCTCTCAAATCCAGGGGTTCACTGTCTGGAGGAGCTTTGATTTTGGCATATATGTTCAAGTAGGATAAATGATCTGCAAACTTCCTACTATAATTACAGTACAAAGCCAAGTGTTTTATTGGTCAGATAAATTGTTCATTTCTAGTTATACAGATGCACTGTACTGTTCTGGTGATCATTCCTGTTTTCTTCTCCTCACTTCAGGTATCGATGAATGTGTTAGTTTCTAACGTGAGCCTGATTGATAATGGAATGGGTATCATGTCTCTCATCTACAGTCCTCCCTCGCTCAGCCACACATACTCTGACAAAATAGTCCGTGTACAGGTAAGGATGCACTATATTTCTCTTCGGTCAAAACTAAAGGCCAATTTAGACAGTAACAGACACCTTGTCGGGTCAGTGTTTCCCCTTTGGCATATGTCGGCTCTCATTTCTGCCTATTGAACATTTTTGAATTGGCATTTATTGGTCTTGGAAAGTTTGTGATGTTACATACTTTAATCTGGTGACTGTCAGCATTGGTTGACATCTCTCAGTGCAGTGTTAATTGGCCTTAAAAGAATAAAGGACTTTTACCCTGTTCATTTTTTAATAATTTTCTTCAAAAAATCATCTCTACAGGGTGCCCTGATTGTGGGCAGCAGCCCTAACTTCAACTGTTTTGACAGTCTGTCCACAACTATGACCTATGTTATGCTCAGCAAGAGCCACAGGGCCCCTCGCCCCCCCAATGGTACAATGCATATTAAAGAATCATCTATGCACTACTGAATAAATGTATTTAAATTATTTATCCATTTTCCGTACTTACTCTAATCTCATTTTCTCTGTGCAACAGGTGGAAGGTCTGGAATTTCCTGGCCAACATTTGAATCTTACCACAATAATGCACCACAAAAGCCTCACACTGGACTGATAAGCTACAATGCCATAGCTGGTCTAATGACTGTCTCTGGTGAGTCACATTGCTTCAAAATGTCCCTCTTCAGTTTAAAACTTTCATAATACAAACAAAGAGCATCTATTTACACTGTTTCTATTTACAGACACAACTTTTGTTGGGTTCAAGAATGTGTGCTCGAAGGAGACAAATTACATGTTCATGACCAACCCAGGAAATGAGGATCTACAACATCCAATCAGTGTTGAGAGGATAGCCATGATAAACAGCACAGAGGACGCTCTGGCATACATTCATCGGCCTGATCTGGGGTAAATCAAAAGCTTAGGTTACACACCGTTAATTAAGGATGTGCGAGATGGTCCACTAAATTGTATTAAACATTCTACATCTGAAACGGAAAACTAAATAATTTAATTTTAAATGAACGAGTGGAGTGCCCTCTGGTGGACCATCAGGGCACTCCAGCTGGTGATCGTGACAGATATTCATATGCAGACTTTTTTGACTAACTTCTCTGGAGTTGGTAGACTAGTCCGTTTAAATACTTCTACATTAATGAAGTTAGTCGTGGTGTGCATCTCTACTGTTAATAAACTATTACTCCCGAAAAAAAATTCTGAAACATTATAAGGATGACAACGATGACAATGTTGGGATGACCAAAATGACTGACTGATTTTTTTTTTTTTCACTCTTATATCTCAGCAAGGTGAACCCATCAGATTGTGTGGACATGGACTGTGATGCTAAGAAGAAGACGATGTTGAAGGATCTGGATGGCAGTTTCCTGGGTGCAGTTGGAGCAGTGGTGCCCCAGTCCGAGTACGAGTGGAACGGGGATCGCCGACACGGACTGGGCGATTACCGCATCCCCAAAGTCATGCTCACCTCTCTCAACGGCAGCCGGATACCTGTGAATCAAATCGCTCCTTACAAAGGTACAGTATTTACAGTGATCTAAGAGAGAGAACTTATAATGATGGAGCTGCTTTTAACGTTTGACGTGTCTGTTTTACCTGTGCAGGAGTGATCAGAGACACCTGTACGTACATGAACACCTGGCAGAGCTACAAGTGCTTTGGGCTCAACTATAGGATGCTGGTCATTGAAAGTTTGGATGCAGACACAGAAACCAGGCGTCTTTCACCTGTAGCCATCCTGGGGGACAAATATGTGGATTTGGTGAATGGTATGACTCTTATCCACCATCTTATACCGCCCCCTTTCTGCTTATATAAAATAGGATTTTATATAAGCAGAAAAGGTTTCATTGTGTATTGTTGAATTTTAATCTTACTGTAAATATCTTGTTGTTCCAGGCCCACAAGACCACGGCTGGTGCGCCGGCTACACGTGTCAGAAGCGAGTGTCTCTCTTCCACGCCATTGTGGCCACTAATAAATCCTTTGACATCTTTTTCACCAGCACAACACCACAGAAGCTGAGACTTATGTTACTGAATGCTGGACCTACAGAGGTTAGTTAGATGGATTATGACAATAGACTATACTGACCTATTAGCATCTTTTGGTGATACAATATTTTGAATGATAAAAGGCATTTTAGGATTTTATTATTAGGTATTATTCTGCATTATGTTATTAAAAATATATTATTTTATTTCCATTTTGTCTTCTAATTTATTTTAACTTTGTAACTTTGTGTATCTTTTAAATATTAAAAATAAATTGACTGATGGATCAATATCAATCAATTAATTGTATTGATTGAAACATACATAATATATACACACATAATATAATTATCTATAATTATATATATAATAATAACATAATGTATTCATTATAAACAGATGTTGTGTAAAATAATATAGTAATTAAAAAATAGAATTAATTAGTTTATTAATTTATAAATGTTACTATGTATGTTTTTTACATTTTTGTCAATATGTTTATTATTTAAAAGCAACACAACAAGATCCAGAAAATTTGAACTCGTTGGAAATGAATCCTAAAATAAATAAATAACCACATTATGGTCAAAATATATCCAACACTGCATCAAAATAAATGTGAACGCAAACATGGAATTTTTTCGAAATATATTTATTTTATATATATATATATATATATATATATATATATATATATATGAAGAGTTCAGATGCAAAAGCCTCTAAATGCCATTTGAAATTTTCTTCTTTAATGATGATTTTTATCAAACTTGTATATTTAAGTTCAGTAATTTCACTTAAATAACAATTAATAGGTAATTATCATTGCCATTTAAGTGAAATTACTGAACTTAAATATACAAGTTTGATAAAAATCGTCATTAAAGAAGAAAATTTCAAATGGCATTTAGAGGCTTTTGCATCTGAACTCTTCATATATATATACACACAGTGGGTACGGAAAGTATTCAGACCCCCTTAAATTGTTCTCTCTTTGTTATATTGCAGCCATTTGCTAAAATCATTTAAGTTAATTTTTCCCTCATTATTGTACACACAGCACCCCATATTGACAGAAAAACACAGAACTGTTGATATTTTTGCACATTTATTAAAAAAGAAAAACTAAAATATCACATGGTCCTAAGTATTCAGACCCTTTGCTCAGTATTTAGTAGAAGCACCCTTTCGATCTAATACAGCCATGAGTCTTTTTGGGAAAGATGCAACAAGTTTTTCACATCTGGATTTGGGTATACTCTGCCATTCCTCCTTGCAGATCCTCTCCAGTTCTGTCAGGTTGGATGGTAAACGTTGGTGGACAGCCACGGAGTTGTTGTGAAGCCACTTATTTTAGCGGTGTGCTTAGGGTCATTGTCTTGTTGGAAGGTGAACCTTCAGCCCAGTCTGAGGTCCATAGCACTCTGGAAAAGGTTTTCGTCCAGGATATCCCTGTACTTGGCCGCATTGATTCATCTTTCCCTCGATTGTAACCAGTCATCCTGTCCCTGCAGCTGAAAAACTGCAGTGGATTGCTGCAGTGATGGTTGACTTACTACAACTTTCTCCCATCTCCCGACTGCATCTCTGGAGCTCAGCCACAGTGATCTTTGGGTTCTTCTTTACCTCTCTCACCAAGGCTCTTCTCCCCCAATAGCTCAGTTTGGCTGGACGGCCAGCTCTAGGAAGGGTTCTGGTCGTCCCAAACATCTTCCATTTAAGGATTATGGAGGCCACTGTGCTCTTAGGAACCTTAAGTGCAGCAGAAACCTTTTGTAAAAGTTTTTTGTAACCTTTTGCCTTGCCACAATTCTGTCTCTGAGCTCTTCAGGCAGTTCCTTTGACCTCATGATTCTCATTTGCTCTGACATGCACTGTGAGCTGTAAGGTCTTATATAGACAGGTGTGTGGCTTTCCTAATCAAGTCCAATCAGTATAAACAAACACACAGCTGGACTCAAATGAAGGGATAGAACCATCTCAATGATGATCAGAAGAAATAGACAGCACCTGAGTTAAATATATGAGTGTCACAGCAAAGGGTCTGAATACTTAGGACCATTTGATATTTCAGTTTTTCTTTTTTAATAAATGTGCAAAAATGTCAACAATTCTGTGTTTTTCTGTCAAGATGGTATGCTGTGTGTACAATAATGAGGGAAAAAATGAAAGATGGGATGCTGTGTGTCCAATAATGAGGGGAAAAATGAACTTAAATGATTTTAGAGAATGGCTGCAAAATAACAAAGAGTGAAAAATGTAAGGGGGTCTGAATAGTTTTCCGTACACACTGTATGTGTGTGTATGTGTGAGTATGTGCGTGTGTGTATCGGTAATTATTTAATGTTTTTTTTTTTTTTTTTCATGTTTCATTTAATTTTTTGTTTTAACTTTTTCAGTAGAAACTTAACTACAGTAATATTCTGTTGTTCTCAGGCTGTCAGGGTTGCTGTATTTTACTCAAACCCTCAGCGGCTGGATGTGTACGTTAACAATACTTTGGTTGGTCCAACAAATGCTGATTGGAATGCTGATAAAACTGACTACACTCTGCGTGAGCCAACTTATACAGGTAGAGTACAAACACAATGATGCACAAAATGCAGGCCAGCAGACCATTTTTGTGAAAAAACACATCACAATTGTTACTTTGATTCCTCTCTGTGCTCCTCAGGGCAATACGTTCCTAGTTTCAACTCCAGTCACGGCTCCAACTTCTTTGACCAGGACTACAAAATGCTGAACATACTTCTTCGAGGCTCAGAGCCGGTCCAAATCCGCACCTCCCCGGTTTTGTTCCTGGCCTTTAACCTCCCAGCCATGACTGAGGCGGAGTTCTTCGGGACAAAACTGATCAACAATCTAGCTTTACTCCTGAAAATACCGGCGAACAAGATTCGAATTACCAACATCGTCCGCGAGGGTACTAATGCGAGACGGAGGCGCTCGACAGGACTGACGGTGCAGGTGGAGATCAGGGAGCCCCCTGTTCAGACATCATCCACCAACAGCACCACTGGTGAGAGCAAGAATTATATTAATGACAAATACAACATTTAGATCACAATACAATGTCTTAATATTTATAAACCATCTGCAGAAGACCAACAGTTTGCGGCCCTGAAGAACATTGCTGACGATCTGGGCCGCGCTGCTGTCTCAGGCAATCTGAGTCAGTCCATCGGCTTCAATGTGTCATCCCTGGGCATCATCCCTCCTCCACCCTCTTCCAGTGACTCCACCTGGAACGATGTAAGATGCTAATCAATCACATGACCAAACTCACTAATATTTTAAAATGTTAAGATGATCCCAGCATCTGGGAATTTTAATTGCAAGATTATACAACAAAGCTGATATTTCAATCAATATCCTGGGTTCAATACAAATTAAAGCGAAAAATCCGGGCTACTGTGAAGCACTTACAATGGCAGTGAATGCAAGTTTGTACACTGTTTTTAAAATACCTCATGTCTGAAAGCTCATAACATTACGAAAATAATGAACTTAAATTTTTGACCGGTACCACCTGAAACTCTGACCTTTACCACCTGACTGCTGCAGATTAATTTTGTCTTGTTGACGTAGAAATCCATAAATCCAAGTCAGAGAGCATGAACAGCTCTGGTTAGACGGTCACGGGTTGCCATCTCGTAATGACAGTTACGATGGCATGAGAGCAGCATAAGCTCATTGTTTTGGTTCAGGAGGAACTATAAACTATAACATTGAGGACCGAGTTTCGACACCCCTGCTGTACAGTAAAGCACACAACTTGCTTTTCCTTATTTGAGCTGTAACGGTCTCTCTCTCAGGTGGCCACTCAGGAGGTGACCCGTGAAGACCAGCAGGTGGAGACGGTCAAGACGGTATCTTCTCTGAGGGTGGCGATACAGCCAGTGGCCGGATCGTCCCCCGGACCCCTCAGCGTGCAGCCCAGCATCATGGCTCTGGATGCAGCGGTAAGATTTCATAAAGGATTTTTGATGTAATTATTACTTGTTGTTTGCCCTCTTCCCACCCTCTACACTCCCACTTTTCCACAGCTTTATACACCCATTTGTTTAGTCTTTTTTAGATGTTAGGTGTGAACAACCAGTGCTAACACTAGGGGGTTTTATGAGCCTTTAATTAAGAACTTATGAATTATTGGTGTAACGCTACCTAGGTGATTGATTACTATGAAACCACACCTGGTATCGAATAAGCAGGGCATCTTTTTTTGTGCATCTGTTTCCAGGGTGACTGTGTGTCCGTGGGTGTGACGAGTCTGACCATCTCAGCTGTACTCAAAGATGCTAACGGGAATCCAACAGAGGGGCTTTACGGAAACACCACCATCCCGTTCAGTGGCTGCTGGGCCAATTACACTGACTTAGCCATCTTCACAAGTGGTGGGTCGTCTCTATTAGCCTTTATGATTTGATTTTTTTTTTTTTTTTTAAATGTCATTTGTTATTTTAAGCATTTACGATAATTTCTCTCTCTGTACCTCTTCTAAAGGTAATAACTTGAAGTTGGCCTTTAATCTAAATGAATGGAAAGCTGAGTCCAGATCTTTTACGCTCAAATCACCTACAACGCCATCTTCTGTGGTCATCCCTATTGGCAATGGTTTCCCCAGCGTCTCGTCACCATCTGTGTATCTGCTCATATTGTTGAGTGGTTTACTCCTGCTCAGGGGACTCTAGAACCAATGAAGTGCACTCTTATACAGGGGACTCTAGAACCAAAGAAGAAGTGCACTCGTATACAAATGATATATATGACCTTCAAATATATCACAAATATATCAAATATAAAATGATTTAAATCTTTTTCTATTACTTTACTTTGGAATATTACACATTTATATGCTTTCTTATATACTCAATAAATTCAAATTCTAGTATACTGCTTTTGTCTGCATTCAATTCTTGAACATATAGACGCCAAACATTTCCATTTAAACATTTTTTTATCTTATTTAGTGCACAATAACCTTTCATCTATGGCATTATTTGGATGCACACAGACATCAAGAAACAGCATATGAATCTCAACAATGGTGACACTCAAACAAAATATCCAGATAATCAGATGAACTCATGAGCTACAAAAAAATCTAAATACTGCCATTGATTTCATACAAAACAGAAATAAAATAAAGTAAATCTGGTCATTAATAAGTGAAGCTGATAAAGCTGTTTGAGTTGTTTACTCATCCTCTGCTGAGATCTTCACAGGTTTAATGTGCTGCTATGCATGCAAGTTTTGTTTTGATTAAATCTAAATTAATTGACTTTCTTCAACATGAAATATGTACTTTGTACCAAGTTTTATAAAAATCGTTTTCATAGACATAGAAAATATTGGTTAGGGTAAGTTATTTATTTTTCATTGGTTCAGGTTATAAATGTGAATATAGCTGTGAACCATTACCCTAATTTTTTTTTTTAATTGGATGAATGAAAATATTTTTTCAGTGAACATAAAATAGAATGCTTTTTCATGAGTACCTTTACTAGAATTTATCGTGTTCTAATTTATCATGTATTTATTGTGGTAATCTTTGACTAACTTCTTGTAGAATTTGTAGGCCTAATGGATAATCTGTTAAGGGTGTTTTCCCCCTCTAGAGATATATATTACAACTGCATGTTGTAGCTATTTTTCTGCTATTTTTTCATAACAAATGCACGATAAAATGAAGAAATAAGTCTTAACATGGCCTAAGGATTGTAATGAGGAGCCATCAATGGTCTTACCTTAATTATGTCCTTATTGTAAAAAAATGATATAGTTAAACAATTACAAGAACTATGTTACTTTTTCATTCAGCCAAGAATCAAGAGCTTTATGGATCTTGAATTATTGTCTGAATAACACGTTTCACCGCTAGAGGGAGGTAAAGTCCAGGCTACTCAATCCTGACACTGACACCTGCAGAACAAACCAAGGGGGAAAATAACACAATCTGTCAATCACAGTCACGATTTTTCATTTTTTTTTTTTCTTTGTTTCTCATAGTCTACTCAGCAGTTAGATCCATATTTATGTTATGCGATACTGCCTACTTTGGCTCTGATTATAAAAAACTTAGCCTATCAATCAATAAAATATACCTTTCTTAGACACGTTTTACTGTTAAAATCAAGCATGTTAAATTACAGGGACATGAGGGAGGACAGTAGGCTAATATCTTAAAGCTGGGTAGTATAGAGTAGAAGTCTTGTTTGGATTGAGTGGGAGCTAATAATGTCATGACGGTACTTAAGGAGGCTGTTCTTCAGAGGGAGCTGCTCAGTCTGCGCTCCTCCACACACACATGTGATGTGTTCCTGTTTTTCCCCTAGCAGGTCCTTCTTTTTTCTTGTGCATTTACAAGATGTGTGCTTGTGGAGTGTCTGGGATATTTTTGACTTTTACTTTTCTTTTGCATTTTCTGTGTGTTCACTCAATGAATCCCGTGTTTCTAAACGCATCCAAAGGGATGAAAGTGTCCAGGTCTGCGCCTGCTGATGGACACAGAAGAGCCAAGCACGGCAAAAGTTTATTGTCAGCATCACTGTTATCTGGAGCCATACAGTCACAACGGGGGATGAAGGATGCAATTGAACCTCATGATTACATGATCTCCATCTACAAGACCTTTTCCGCGGCTGAAAAACTGGGACTGAACGCGAGTTTTTTCCGCTCGTCAAAAGCCGCAAACACTATAACGAGTTTTGTGGACGAGGGCCAAGGTTAGTTATTTGATTTGTTTAATCTGACCTATAGGCCTAACTTTAGGTTTCATAAATGTCTTTTTTTTTTTTTTTTTTTTTTTTTTCAAATTTGTTTGCCCATTTTCAATGAGTGTCAGAATGAAAACAGCAGGTGCGTTTAAGATAAAATCTCCCAGAGAAAATGCGGTTATTTCGCTATTAGATTTTGGCGATAAAGTGGCAAAGAAAAAATAATAATCCTCCTGAATGTTAAATAACTGAAAAAAAAAAAATGAGTAATTGTACTAAAATATGTTTGTTTAGTAGGTAGGTTTGATAACTTTGGCTTTAAAATATGATAGAAATTCCATTATCATTCTTTTCTTTTTTCCTTGACAGAATAAAAACATTCGTTTTACATTCTAAAAATTGTCATATTAACAAATCAGTAAGAAAGTCAGGAACGCTGTAAAAAATAATATTTTCATGATTTGTAATCACAACATTTTTTTCTTTTGTCAAATCAACTTAAATAATATATGTAGTTCAGATAACATAATATTTTGAGTTTATGATGCTTAAATCAATCTCCTTCATTGTAGTAACTCACTTTTTCCAGTTCAATGAACTTAAAATTTTTACAGCAACCAGGTTAGCCTACTTCATTTTTTAAAGTTAAACCAACAATATTTTTTTACAGTGAGTAATTTGTCTTTATTTATGATGTGTCAAAATAAGTAATAGCTAGCAGCATATATATATATATATATATATATATATATATATATATATATATATATA
Organism: Pimephales promelas; assembly: GCF_016745375.1. The sequence continues at coordinate 10,518,617 of NW_024121211.1, read as the reverse complement.
TATATATATATATATATATATATATATATATATATATATATATTATATATATATATATATTTAAATGAATATATTCCTAATTATTTTATTAAATGTGCAGTTACATTGTAATTACTCAAATAAGTATGAGTAATATTAATCAACTTATTTAAATGTACTTACTGTAGAGTTATGTTTAGGGTTAATAACTTGTAATAATGCATAATTTACTATTATTACTAGCATGTAGTAATATGTAACTACTTCACCTTAAAATAAAATGTTACTCTACCTTATCTAAAACTCCAAGTAATAACAATAATAATAATTAAAATGTAACTTCATTTTTAATCTAACTTTTACAACTTTTTATTATATTAAAAAATGAAATCTCAGCTTAATTGGTTGAAAATGTGTTCCTCATCTGCATTCACACTTTTTCCTCTCTAACTAACATTGTAAATAAATGTACAGCCACTGTATGTGTGCTCTTTTATTCCAGATGACCTTTTGAACTCCCCACTGTGGAGACAGAAATACTTATTCGATGTGTCAACCCTTTCTGAAAACGTGGAGCTCTTGGGTGCTGAACTGAGGATATACACTAAGATCTCCGGGATGTTCCGAGCATCAGAGACGGGCCCAGTGGAGATACAACTGCTCTCCTGTCAGTCCCACACTGTGCTTGACTCCAAAACCTTGGATCTGGAGGATGCGCATAAACCAAAATGGGAGGTTTTCGACGTATGGGAGACTTTTAAGGAGCGTCAGCACCACTCTCACGGGACCCGCTTCTGTTTGGAGCTCAAGGCGACGCTAGATAATCCTGAGAGGGAAATCGACTTGCAATATCTTGGATTTCACAGACATGGCCGCCCGCAACTAAAGAAAGCCATACTGGTCGTTTTCACAAGGTCAAAAAAGAGACAAAGCATTTTTTATGAAAAGAGGGAGAAGATTAAACTGTGGGGTCTGAACAGTCCTGGGAAGGAAAAAGGACCTCACTTGAAATCCCGACGGAGTAGACGGACAACTCTACCCAGCCGCCATGGCAAGAGGCACGGCAAAAAGTCCAAATCTAGGTGTGGCAAAAAGCATTTGCAGGTGAATTTCAGGGAGTTGGGTTGGGACGACTGGATCATTGCTCCATTAGACTATGAGGCGTATCACTGTGAGGGCATGTGTGACTTCCCCCTCCGCTCTCACCTGGAGCCAACCAATCACGCCATCATACAAACTCTAATGAACTCCATGAACCCCAGCAACATGCCGCCCAGCTGTTGCGTCCCCTCCAAACTCAGTCCCATCAGCATCCTGTACATCGACGCTGGGAATAACGTCGTATACAAACAGTACGAAGATATGGTGGTGGAGTCTTGCGGCTGCAGGTGATGGTGCGGTTCAAACTTATGATTGTAAATAAATCAGTTGTGTGAATAAGTGTCGGACTTGCTCATGTGTCTTCAACACTACGGTAAGCCTTAGCTGAGATTACAGTACTGTAATCACAGCTGTTGGCTAACGCTGGAATAATCTGGAATTATGACTTTGGACTGGAATACAGGAAGAACAAAAAACAAATCTTTCACATTTTTACTGGTTATTCTGCTACTGTACATTACTAGTTCCACTTTACTGGACATTTTATATTTTACATTCACTGTAAAAAAATAATCCTGTAAAAAAAGGTACACTGTAAAAAATAATCCTGTAAAAAATGGTAAACTACTGGCAGCTGTGGTTGCCAGCATCATACCGTAACTATACGGTGTGTTACTGTTTTTGTGTTAGAGCATATAGCTGTTAAATTAAAGTTTTATACTGTAGATGACAATACGGTATTTACCAGTTAATTTCAAAAACAGTAACACACCGTATTTTTACAGTATGATGCTGGCAACCATAGCTGCCAGTAATTTACCGTTTTTTTTTTACAGGATTATTTTTTACAATGTTGTTTTTGTGTACAAGATTACTTACTGCTTTACATAGCTGTATTTTATGGATTGAAATGTTATTAAATGATTTTTTTAAGAATTGTACAGGTACTAATTTTAATTTAAGTTATTTTCTCTTAAACATCAATCATTTATTCAGTAATACGTTTTCACACATCTAATAAGCTATTGTAGTTATTGTATCTGTCTACCTCATTGTGCAAATTATGTTACCATGTAAATGTATACCTTTGAGGGATTAACATCATAAAAGGGTCTGTAAATATTTCATAAAAGATGTGAACCACGTTATTCCTCCAATAAAATACCAAGAAATTAGATATATTTCTTAAACATTTGTTCTTGAATAATGGCTTTTTTGTTATTGCTTTTCTGCACAAGTAACTAACAATTAATATGAAAATGGGAAAGTGGAAGGGGGGTGAGTTTGGAGAACACCTGACAATAGATCAGACACTATTCCTCCATACAAAATCCAGATCCTTCAAATTCCCAGCTCCATCCTGGTGCACATCCTGGTTTTCTCAGGGACTGGGACGGCCATGACAAAAGCTTCATTTTGTTCTTAGTGACACATGTTTGTTTTGGATCGTTGTCCTGATGGAAGATCCAAACATGGGCCATTATAAGATTTCTAGCAGAGGCTGTCAAGTTTAGATTTTTTTTTTTTTTATCTGTTGGGATTTGCTAGAATCCATGATGCCATGAATCTGAAAAAGATGTCCAGGACCTCCAGCAAAAAATAGGCCCACAACATTAAAGGTTGTATCAGTGATTGTGGGTGACGTCACTTCTGTTTGTGTTTGAAGTGAGATCCCAAAAAAAACCAAGTTAGCTCACCCATCCCTCGCATTTCGTGCATTATGAAAAAAAAAAAAAAACGATAATGCACACGCATTTCTTAAAGTGACAAAAACACTATTTTCAGATTGACGTCTACCTCAATGATGGCTCATTCTGTGAACTGTAAAATGTGAACTTGGCTGCTTTGGATTGCAAAGTATAATGATGTATATAAAATCTGCAGTCGAGCCATGTCATATCATACAGCTAGTTTTGCTGGTGCTTCACTGGAAGCAGCTGTATGATTAGAAGTTCCAGAATCAGTCATATACGTAGCTACAGATCTAACATTATGGGGAAAACTAACTCATGGTAACAACAGCTCTCTGGAATAATATTATAACAGCTAATTATTACTATTATTCGGCTAAAGTTAGTCCTGAACGTAGGCTAGTGTTATTGCTAATAGCAGGCTACAATGTTATGGCTACACATCAAAGTAGACGCAACTCACACACTAAATCCCTACAATCTGATATTCGCTAGAGCTATCCAAGTTTAGTCGAGCTTCACTCGTATTTTTTTAAAGAATTACATTTTTTACACACAGTTCACATTCAAAAAGTCAGCACTAGAAGCTACTCACCTGTCCAGAAGAAACACTGCAACCTCGGCATCCAATTTAAAAATGTTAAATTCTTTAAGTTCTCTCTACCGTTCAAATGCCTTCCCGATTATTATTAGTTTCTTTGACAAAAAAGACGGGATTCCCTCGCCCCAATCCTCCTTCTCTTCTTGGGGATTGTCTCTTCCATGTTAAATGTACAGTATCTGATCCGTTGATAGCAGATAGACGCTGGCTATTCTTCAGCTCCGAATTCGCGTGCAGGCGCCGAGCACAAGCGCAAAAACAAACAACACCCGTCCCTGTTGGTGATTGGTTAGAACAATGTTTATTTTGATTTTGAGTGGTGGTTGTACCCATTTGTTTTTGTGTGCAGATCTCAGAGCCTAGGCTGCCTAAAGAGACGCGTTTTTTGACAGCCTGCTTATGGGGCGGCCGGGCAGCTAGCGGATCGTTAGGAAAGATTCGATGAATGTGATCATTTTTGTTTGGGCCTGAAATCACTGATACAACCTTAAAAGATACAGCAATCTACTTAAATGGTTAGTTCATCCAAAAATGAAAATTAAGTCATTAATTCCTCACCCCCATAACCCTGTAAGACCTTCATTCATCTTTGGAACCCAAATGAAGATATTTTTGATTAAATAGCCCCTATTGACTGTTCATATTGTGTGGAATATAGCTCTAAGGAAATGAAAACATCCTGCAAAGATTTATATCTGAAAGTGCACCATATACAAAGTTATTGTCTTTCAAAGGTGAGAGTCGACTCTGAGTCTATGAAATGAATTGTTTTTGAAACAAGTCATTAGTTGTTACATCGTGACAGAGAGGTCGTTGGTCGGGCCCAGTTACTGCGCGCGCAGATGGAAGTGTAAACTTGAAGTCTACACATTCAAATACTTCATCATAGCATCATGTCGAGAAGACGCTGTGTTCTACAATGCAAAGACAGTTCAGCCACTTTGTGTTCATTTACCAGGGACGAGCATGTGAAGAATCGGTGGTTAGAGTTCATATTTGCAACGATACCACAACAGTATAGCCCGATTGTGTTCTCATTTTAATGACGAATCGTTCAAAAAAATAAATGAATTCAAATGTGGATTTGCAAGCGGTTGTTCGTGAAGGAGGGCTCAGTAACTTACTTACCCAGTGTATATGGATCAGCTTCCTCCTATGAATCACAACCTGTAAGTATTATTAATAATTGTTGCTTTTATGGGTTTTGAACAGTTTTGTAGCGTCGGGCGCGAGGAGGGAAGGCGCAATAAGTGTGTGTGCGCGCGTGTGTGTGTGTAAGTTACGCTCAGCGCAGCTTCTAGGTCTCCAATGTCAATTTTTTTTTAAATATGTGAAATGTTTGTCGCTGTTATTGGAGTTGTCATAAAGAATAGAGCGTCTTGTAGTACTGCAGTGCTTTATCAATATGTTGTCATTTGGGAGTCGGTGAGCAAATCAGTTAAAAAATAAATGCATATTATAAGACAAATAAAGTGTTTTTTATCCTTGCATGCATGTTAAACTGATTTTGGGAACTTCTAAAACAAAAATAGGAACATTTCAAATGCTATGATAGGGGCTCTTTAAATTTGAGAGGTGGATCACTGCTACATAGGCTGCCTAAGGGATTGAAACTTGACGGCCCAGAAAGTCATTTAAGAAAATGTTTAAATATTCCATGTGACTACAGTGGCACAACTATAAGTTTATCAAGCGACGAGAATACTTTTTGTGAGGAAATAAAACAAAAATAACAACTTTATTCGACTATTCCTTTTCTTTCTTCTGGGCCTGAGACGAGAGTTCAAGAGATTTACACGACGCATGTGCGAGAATTGCGATCTTATTCTACAACTTCTTGTTCAGTTCTCACGCATGCTTCTCTCTTCTCAGACTTCTTCTAAAACTTCTTAATTGCCCTGATGGTGGAAATGAGAATTTTTAATGCTTTAACAAATGATGCTATTTTAAAATGACGTTTGAATGGTGTGAATATATAAAATTGAATGTGAATATATATATTTGAATATATAAAATTGAATAAAATTGAATATTACCTCCAATGAAAGAATGAATTTAGAATTAATTGTGCTACAGTGGTGGAAAGTAACTAATTACAAATACTTTCGTTACAGTACTTAAGTAAATTTTTTTATTTTTCTACTTTCTTGAGTATAATTAAATTGTGGTACTTTTACTCTTACTTGAGTAAAATAAAAATAAAGTAGGCCTATTCAACTTCGCTACATTTATATTTCATAAAAAGTACAAAGTACTTTGACAAAGGTGCCGACCTATTTTTTACAGTCTATGGTGCCGACGGAGCAACAGCGCAAGCTGACATTTGACAGACACTTTTCAAAACCACTGCGAGCCCTGCGCTTCAGCCAATAACAGACATATCTAAAGCACTTTAGCCAATAACAGACAGGTCTGACTCGGTTGCAAAACCAATCAAAACCTCCAGTTCGGCTGGGGGGCGGGGCGTTTAAACCGCGCTTTGACATTCAATCAATGGCGCTCGTGGTTGAATCAGTAGCGCTAACGTTTAAATTTTTCAGTGAATGTAAGTGAGTATTCTGCTCTTATTTAATTATGGCAACTACTGAAATGGGTCACACCATTGATAATACCAGAGCACTGAGCAGTTGAAGTAAATAGCTCGGCTCATAACATGGACTCGGTTTGCAGGACGGAGCAAGAATGTAAGTGTCTAAAATACATGCATACAGTTCAATTAATGGTAAAGCTCTCCCTGTTTAACAATACATGTAAGCTAGATATACGAAGCAAACTTTGTACAAAGCTGAAAAAACAGTGAAATAAGATCGCATGATTAATCTGGACGCGTGTAGTTCGTTCCTATAGCAACAGTGGGCTCCCAGCACATTTTTTTTTACTGGGAATTTTTTATTCATACTGGTTTATTGTTTTTCATACCTTTTTTTATCGGACCTCTCAATTAACCTTCTTTGCTTTCAATTATGAATGATTCAAATCAAAACATTCAAATGACCTTACCTACACTTAATTTTCAAAATCAGTAATAAAAAATTGCTCTTGACAACAGAGGAAGCTAGTAGTCTATATGTGGAGCACTTTTATCATTGATGGATGCACTTTTTTTGGGCTTCAAATTTTCTTCAGTCATTCACTGCCATTATAAAGTTTGGAAGAGCCAGGCCATTTTTTAATATAACTATGATTGTATTCAACTGAAAGCAGAAAGTCGTATCTTCTAAGATGACTTGAGGGAGAGTAAAGAGTTTTAATTTTCCCTTTAAAGTCATACATCATTCTTTTGAAAATACCTGAAAGTTTGATAAACTCATTTATATTATAGCTATTATGTGTTTGTCTTCATGTTTCATCAGTCAAAACATCACTATTTCTAAGTTATTATATCCATATAAGGCATTTCCTGAAATGTGTAAGTTCTATGCATCAGTACTGGGCCTTCAGTATGAATGAAACAGATGACATGAGAGTGTTTAGCGCTCCATTTCGCTATATCTCACCATTTTGGGTAAAAATAGAAAAATACTAAAGTACTTTGTAACGCAATTACTTGAGTAGTTTTTAGGCAAACTACTTATTTACTCTTACTTGAGTCATATTATATTTCAGTACTTCTACTTTTACTTAAGTACAATTTGTCAGTACTCTTTCCACCACTGTATATGCAGTATTCATTAGCATCAATATGAACCTTGAAAGCTATGAATTCAGCCTTAATGGTATTGATCTTCTTATCTGTCAAAAGAGTATAACATTTACAAGTGTATACCCTAAAGGAGACCTTTGTCTCTTGTCTACCCCAAAACAGGTAAAAATACCCTCAGTGCGCATGTTAAGCACCTTTTAGGGTATAAGCAAAAAAAAAGTGCAAATTTGAAGGTTCTGTGCTAAGTCGCAAGCTAAAGATACAGATAAACACAACGCAACAATATACAGTAATGACCGGTAGATTTTTAGCAGGAAGTGCAGCTCTATTCTCATCTTTCTACACCAGCACTGGTCTGTGTTACACAGTGAGAACACTAACTGACAAGTGGGAAGGGAAAGAGTAATTCAAAACTGGGACTTCTCAAGAGAAATACCCGGCACCCTGCTTTCATTTATGCAAACTCGAGATACAAAGATCCAAGTAATCTGTGTTCCTTCTCTGTAAAGAGCTGAAGGGAGATAATTGCAGTGTTTAGCAAAGGTGAAAAGGGGGTCAACAGACACTCAGCACAACCTTCCCTGGGTGGGCTGTGAGTCTGCGTGAATAGAGAGGAACACGTAGACACACACACACGCACAGAGAGAGAGAGAGAGAGAGAGAGACAAACACACACAAACTCACATCTATTGGTAAACGGAGAACTGTTGAACGGCTCTGACCCTGGTACCAAAGTTGCATTCATTCTCTGTCTGGGAAAAGACAATGACAAAAACCAAGGATGCTAACTTAAGATTAGGCTTGCTTTTAGTCAGAGGTCAAAGGTCAAGCATCTCTTTGTCTCTCGCCACTGTGTGCGTTTAACACATCCAGTAAAGAGAGAGGAAGCAATCAACGCAGCAGAACAAGGGGAAGGAATGTGCGCGATGCTATTACACCAGTTCTCTGTCTCTCTGACACATTGTCAGTCCCCGTTCGCCCGTAAAACACATGAAGATATAAGACACGCTGTGCCGTGCAGCTGCTGGACAACAATGGACTGGAATGTCATGTCTCTAAATGACATCTGTGGATGGATCGTGTGCTGGGATTCAGTGATGGTATAAAGAGAAGGTTATCAAGCCATATTCTGCCATCCATTAATCAGCATGTTTTTAGTACAGTCGTAAAGGGATCTTAGTTAACAAGGAACAGCTTCTAAATGTTAAGATAAAACATTCTTTAAATAAGATTTATTGAACATTCTTATAACATAATTAATAAATGGTGAGAGTTCTCATGATGTTGAGAGAAACAATCTAGAACAACGTTCTTGGAACATCTTTTTTAATGTCTTTACTTGATGAACGTTCTCATAACGGTGAAAGAAAACATTTTCAGAAAATCCATGTGATGTTATTTTATGAATGTTAACCTCAAATTTATTGTTGGAATATTACAAATAATGGTTCAAAAAATGTCATATTGAAAATAATAATGAGGTTAGGTGAGTGTTGTACTCATCGTACACTTTTAAATAATGTTATAATCACGACAAGCAAACTGGACATTTGTCATTTCTTGTTTCAGACCAATACTGTTTTTTCAGAGCAAACTAATTAGTAATTGTAGCTATTTGTACAGGAAGTGTTGTTCTAACACACATACGTCTGTATATGTTGCATATATACAAATGTACAGTGTATATATTATTTTAACGTTATAGATGTATAAATTATTACAAATCTTTTCAGGTTTTTGAAAATATTGAAATCATGAAATAATTACAATAGTTTTATCGTGTTTAATCAATGACAATTATATGGTTATCACATTTATTTACCAGTTTCATTTCTAAAACCTGTGCTATCAATACATGTAGACTACCATTGACAAGATTTCTTTAAAGAAAAAACTTAGGCTATATTCAAAAAAAGACGCATTAAATTGACCTAAAGCGAAGGTAACAACAAATATTTCAAAAGATTTCTAAAGTGGAATCACTAAACTGTAGAGTTAACAAAAGATACTATGAGCTTTGTAATAGTTGAAGTGGATGTCATAACATAACAAATATCAGTAGTCGAGGAAGATTTTAAAACGAGGGGTTCATATCTTACCTTCATGGAACTAAATTCAAAGCACAGAGCTGTAAAGGGGCAGAGCTAAATAAGGTCTATTACCTGTAAACTTAATTGAACATTTCATGTTAAGACATGACACACCAGACTTGACATCAGTGACACCAAACCGAATGGCTCTTCTCTATTTCATAACTATGGTATGGTGGGCAGTAGTGCACAACACAACATTTAAAAAGCAAAAATAAGTTCACACAACACAACTAAATTAAGCCACAACACAACGGAAATAAGCCACAATGCAAATAAAGCCACAACACAACGAAATAAAGCCACAAGACAACGGAAATGCTCCCGACCACTAGAGGGCTCTCGGAGAATGACAAAGTAGTTTTCCTTGCCTTTTTCTATAGAGTTGGCAGTCTTACAAAGATATCAATACCACAATTAGTTTTAACAGTATGTAACCATATATCAATATGAAATATTACTTCAAAATCACCTCATGTGCAATCTTCATACTCGAAATGCTTTGGCCTGCTACCCAAGGGAATGTCTGCCAATTACATCAAGTGATTAAAACGTATAATTCAATTAAATATTAATATATATGTATGTATATATATATATATATATATATAGGCTACATTTAATATTATTGATCTGCCTACATTGCATTAGCTGGACGATGACATCACTGTTTTCTCCAGAGCGGCTATACTGTATATTAAGTAACTAAATTAATAACTTTTTTACAACAAAAATGAACCATCACTGAACATAGACTATGAGGTTATTTTCTTCTAGATCTGCTGTATGCATAAACTAACTTTGTTGCATTCTATTCCTGTTATCACTGTAAGCTACTTTGAAACAATCTGTATTGGTAAAAGCGCTATATAAAGGCGACTTTAAATGTACATTTTTTATCATCGTTTTTCCACTGATGATGTAATTTACAACACTATCTCACGACCAATTCGTACGAATTCAACGCATGATTAAAAAGTGTCTAATTCATACTAATTCGTACGATCTCACTCGTACTAATTCGTACGATTTGTCTAAACCCACGTGATGGTTAGGTTTAGGGGCGGGGTAAGGGGTAGGTCATTCATACGAATTCATATGAATTGGCCAATTCGTAAAATATGTACGATTTAGCAAAATCGTATTAATTCGTACGAGTGAGGTCATATGAATTGTTACGAATTAGCCACTTTTTAATCATTCGTCGAATTGTAATTTCTTGCAAGAAATTACTATTGCAGTCATACTATTCATGTTTTCACTAAAGCTCGCTCTATTTTGCTGTAAATCATTAAAGCAGTGTTAGGTAACTTTTGAAATTTTGCTCTCGGGGTCCCCCTACAGTTGGGAAACAGTATTGTCTTCTACTACTGTCGTAAAATTTGTCATGGTTACACCATGGAATACACGTGTGCATTTGTTGACAAGTGATACCCCCGAACTCTGCAGAAAGCGTTCTCACGTCTTCGGCAGACTCCAGTGTTGCGTGTGAAATCCCAGGTACATTTTTTTTTTCAAACACCAAAAGATCGCGTAACTCACGTTTACAAGTCAGCGTCTTTATAGGAGCCTATTGGGTACTGTTTTACATAATGGATATGATAATTCAATTCAATGTTTGTGTGGTATGTAATAGCCATATCATCAATATTATAATATCAAGCTACCTGTACCATATGAATGTGCAAATTTGAAAAAAATCGATTTGCATTATAGCCTGAGGCAAGACACTTTCACCAGAAAAAATAAACAAAGAATCATGACTATCAGCCTGCAGACATAGGATAGTTATCCTTTTATTGTGTCTGTCTAATCATGTATTATTTACTTACAAGAATGTAGCCCCTACCAAACTTGTACACACCGTTAAGACATAGGCTTACTGATTTATTTAGTTTTTGACGACCGGCATCGGTCTTGTTTTAAAGAAAACACTCAGCAGATTATTGCTGAAGTGAAAACACTTCAAAAAATGAAAGTATGAAAAGGTTATGGAAGTTTAAATTCACAGTAAATCAAATATGCTGTACTATATATTTTTATATTTTATATAATTTTATTAAATATTTTTTACTCTAAAATTACTATGAAATCAAAGCCATACATCTAACCAAGTTATTGTTCCAAATTTGAAGTTGATATCACAAAAATTGAAGTTCCCACGAGATTTGTTTAGGCGTAGTACCAAAAATAGCCACCGGGTGCCATTGAATTCCATTGAATTTAGTTGTATACATTCTCCCTTAACAAATTAATATATTTCTTTTGTCACAAAATTTGGAACCTTGAGACTCAGACCTTTCTGACAATATGTGTTTTGTCAAAATTAGAAAAGGTTTTTATCATAAATTATGAAATATAATTGTAACCCTGATGTATATATTTCCTGATGTATACATTTGTTATTTTCAATTTTGTTATATGTACTGAGGGTGAAATTAGGATAAAAGGTTTATTTTATTTTATTGTAATTTGAAATAAGTTTGGTGAATATGTATTGTTTTTGTCATGCATATATTAGAGTTTGGTTGTGGTGTACATGTGAAAAACGTGTCAAACCTCAATTTGGGTTGTGAGTTGATGTGCATTGGTCAATTAAGAGACTGACAAGTTTGTAATCCAATCAGATTTGCAAGAGGGGAGGGAAACCGAAAGGAGAGTTCGAGAGAATTCGCGAGAGAAAGAGGAGAGAGAATTCGAGAGAAAAAGACTGAGTTTCAGCGATGTCTTGGAGTGTTTAAAACAAGAATCTGTTCTGTAATGAGAAGTACTGCTCGTATTTCTTCGCTAAGGAAGGGACTTGTTTTAACTTTGGACTGTTTCATGTAAGTTTACTGTCATTGCATATTTGGCTCGCCCAGAGTTGAACGCTGTGCATGTTAGCATACTTTATGGACTGAAACTGTTGTCGTCATCTGCTTAAACCGAGTGGAGTTTCAGTATAAAATTAAAGACGGACTTTCGTTTCCCGGGTTGGAGATGTCGGTGAGCGTCGTCCAGTGATTTGGGGAGAATCCGACGCGTTGGCCTGTTGTGCACGGAGACATTGCAGCACGCGGGACTCAGGAACATTTCAGTAGGATGAATGCGAATGTGTTTCAACGCACACTAGCAACCAGATTGAGGTAATCAGTTAACTCAAACAATCTTTTTGTTTGCTCTCTTGAGCGAAGGGGCCAGTTTCGTTTTCTCGGCCACTAACGTTACGCACTCAAGCTCCGAATCAGGCATCGGGGTGGGATGTGTTTAAACATTCAAGTGCACTAACAATATTGTAACTGTGTTTTTCCCTTTTATTTTGATTGTATTTTTGAGTATTTGGAAAGTTTAAAAGGGTTAGAAAAAGCTTGAAAAGCTATACAGAGCTATACAGTTAAGATTCAGGCTTAAATGGTTAACTTTAGTGAGTTAAATTCATTCAAACAGTGACTTAAAAGTTAAATTACAAAAACAGAAGTTTCAATGATTAAAAGTGGATGCATCAACTTTTTGTGACAAAGGTCAGACCTCATAGAAATATAGTGAAGTTAGGCGTCCCGGTACCGGGACGGTGACAGTTAAGGGGTTAAACCAACAATATTTTTTACAGTGTAGTAATCACAACATTTTTTTCTTTTGTCAAATCAACTTAAATAATTTATTTAGTTCAGATAACATATAATTTTAAGTTTCTGATTAAATCGTTCTCCTTCATTGTATTAACTCACTTTTTCCAGTTCAATCAACTTAAAACTTTTTTTTTTTTTTTCTTTTTTTACAGTGTTCGCGCAGTGGCCGCATTACCACCTCAGGTGTGCATTATTTTTCTAATAATTTAACAGCCTGTTGTCAATTATTCCTTACTTAACCAGTGACACAGATACTGGGACTGCTTTGTTTGTCAAGACTGTTTGCACTGATTTGGTCCTTTGTCTTGTGTGTTTGGGGAGACGCCATCTTGACAAAGTGTCAAATGTTAGCGACCTACAAGTCAACTGACTGGATGGAGAGCTGAGAAGAGACATTTGTAAAGTCAACAACAGAAAGGAAAGTGGAATGGTGAGTTTAGATGGTCGGGCAATACTAAAAGAATGGAAGGCTACAGGTTAATCTGCTCTACTTAGCCTCTGTACACAAACGGCTAGTGAAGGATTAGCTTGGTTAACCCAATGCACATTCATCAGATATGTTAGCTGACTTGTCAGATGATCTTGTCTCATCTCTTGATTATAATGTCAGTGACCAACATGAGCTAATTTTAAGCTTGTTAATTATTGAGCTTACAATATATTTTTAAAGAGAACCTTTTTGGTATATTTTCAACTTTCTTTAGTGCACATTGCTGCTGTTTGAGCATTAAACAGGTATACAAAGTTACAAAGCACAATGTCCACTCCAAATGGAGTTATTCTTTATATCAGTAAGCACTATTTATGATCTCCCTAAAATGACCTTTTTACTTGACTATTAAATTGTTTAATTAAGGTTTATGCATACTAGTTTCCACGCCAGAGATCAAGATAAATCTTTTTATTACTACTGGAGCTTCCAGTTTGCTAAGTGTCAAATCATTATTAAACAGCAAGCACAAACTATGCAAAAGTGTCCAAAAGCGCACACAGTGTCCGAATTCACCAACTCGTTTTCATTCACTCCATCGAGTGGACTATATTAGTGGACTAATGTAGAGAATAGTGAATGAGGTACTGGGAGAAAAACACTATGCCATTTAAAATTAGGTGTGAAGGTGCATGAGTTGGCCTATACACAACTTTTATTTTACATATATTCATTTTGAAGGCGCTTTTATCCCGAGCAGCTTACAAATAAGGAATACAACAAGCAGACTAGTGATTTAGAAATAGCGAAAGCACAGAAGATTTTTTTTTCCTGGTACCTAGTTAAAGAATCAACTTAGCTTTGAACTAAAACTCCTCAAAGCGAGTCAAAAATGATTCTCAGCAAGGGTTCTGTACGTCACCACCGACCCAACAGCTCTGCACCATCTATAAGGGGATAAAGCGATTTGGAGATGTGCAGATGTTTGAAATAGGTAGCGCTCAGGAACATATGGCTTTGGTTGAGGCTACTGCGGTGCTTCGCATACTGGGTTTAGTTAGACGTGGATTAGACTACTTAGCGGAGGACTCCGAGTCAACGCTAGACAGGTCTGACCCCGGCTCATGTGTTTTGACTGAATGATAATCAGACCTCTGGACTTCTTTTACACATTAGAAGCAGAGTTGATATGACAGGGGCTGCAGTGTTCCTTTACAGTGCTTCGGTGGAGAAAATGTGAAACAGATGATGGGAGTCTACAGTGAGGCTTTCTCTCGCACTTAATTAAAAGTGCCTGTTGAGCACGTTTGCAGAGAGTTCGGCTCCCAGATCATTGTGGCATTTGCACATCAAAAGGAAATGACACTGGACACAGGTTACCCATTAGCAGAAGAGTTTTATATAAAGATCACAGGCTTTCATTTGGCAGTAATGACCTACAGATTGTCTATTCCTAAAACGTCCTTCACCATGTCACAACAAGGTAAGATTTCAGGTAAAACAGCAGGTTAATCAACTCAATGTCCTTTTATCCAACAGTAAGACCTTTCTGTGATGTCATGGCTGGTGAGCATAGTTGTGCATGCAGCTTTGTAATGGCAATTCTTAGTATCACTGACACACCTGACACATACTCCCTGAACCCTTAACAATAGTTATAGTACAGGCCAAAAGCAAGTGGTTTTCTCATAGGATTCACATTCAGTCAATTTCCATACTCAAAATGCTATATTTCTATGAGGCTGGCTTTTAATGAGTTGCACGCAAGTCCAACCAACCAACCCCAAAAAAAAAAAAAGAGAGAACTAGTGAGTCACTGGCTCTGTTCAGAATGGAATACTAGCTTACAACTTTTTGAAACTATGTGGTATTCTTCCAACTGTTTTATTATTTTTAATACGGTACATGGAAAATATAATTATTATATTATAAATTATATATTATTATAAATATAATTATATAATTATACAATGACTGAGTATTGGAAATGTTGTAATTTAGCATTGTAATACAAATTTGTTAATAAATGTCAATAGTCAAAACAGATTGTTGTTAAAGAACAAGCACTTAAAATGAATGGTTGACCACACACAGTGTACTAGGTTGTATCATTATTTCTATTTGCATACTGTACACCGTTTATATAAATGATATTCCTGTTCAAAAGTTTGGGGTCAGTAAGATTGATTTTTTTTTAAGAAATTAGTTTTATTCAGCAAGGATGCAATGAATTGATCAAAAGATTTGATAAAAAAAAAAAAAACCTCAAAAGACTCATCAAAAGATTTGATTTAACATTTATGATATGTGATACTGGATTACAAAAAACAGTCACAAGTAGCACAGGTATATTTGTGGCAATAGCCAACAATACATTGTATGGGTCAACATTATGGATTTTTTATTTTATGCCAAACATCCTTAGGATATTATGTAAAGATCATGTTCCATGAAGACATTTTTTAAATTTCCTGCCGTAAATATATAGATATTATTTATTCATGTTTTTGAGTGAATGCAGCACAATCGCAAACATAAATGGACAACTTCAAAGGTGATTTTCTCAATGTTTGGATTTTTTGCGTCCTCAGAGTCCAGATTTTCAAATAGTTGTATCTCAGCCTATTTGATGACATCTCAATTTTTAAAAAAAAGACCCATGTAACTGGTTTTGTGGTCCAGGGTCACAAATAAAAATATTAAGCATGAACCGCTGCACCATTTCAACATTGTTAATAATAAATGTTTCTCGAGCATGAAATCATCATATGATTGATTTCTGAAGGATCATGTAATACTGAAGACTGGAGTAATAATGCTGAACATTCAGGAATAGTTTTTTAAATTTTGATTTCACAATATTACTGTTTTTTACTATATTTTGGATCACGTAAAAATTCGTACCGAACTTATTAACGGGTTAGTACGAACACAGCCAAAGTCTAGGTCATCCAAGAAATAAGTTTGTTTCAATTTCTTGCACACTAAAGTGACATTTTTAAAGGTGTCATTTAAAAAAAAAGCTACATGGAGACCTTAAAGGCTGTATTAGTATCTATATTCACTATTATAATATCCTTTGATCACAAAACAAACCTTCAAGATGTTAGCATGAATTACATGCCATGAAAGTAAAATGGAACTTTATGGTCAATAAAAATCAGCAAAGTGTTCATTGATTGTGAAACCATCAGTCCTCTGGAGGAAACCCAAAACCTGTCCCGCTCTGCTGGGCCAGTCTAGTGTCTGAATCCATGAGCAAAAGGAAATGTGTTATGACATGAGCAGGGTGGAAAAGGAAGTGTTTTTGCATTGAATTAAATAGGGGGAGGGGTTTTAAGAAGTTCGATTTACCTACACACACAAAAAAATCCATACGTACACATACAGAACATACACAGACACACACTTGCTCACAGACTAAACTTCTGTAAAACCTGATTTGTCAGGGACTTTCTTAATTCCAGGTGTGGAATTTGAAGATTTTTTCCCCCCACTAAGAGACAGGGCACTCTTTTATAAGGCATGTCCTTTTTTTATCTAATCAGAAGCCACATCATAAAGCCTGTTTAGTAAGATGAATCATATATAACTTGTCATTATAATGGGTAACAGCCTCCTCTGATACTGCCTGAGTATATCTACAAAAAATACACTGATTAAAAAAAGAGTCTCATTTGAACTACAGAAACGCACCCTGATCTGGCAATCTTGCATATCGTGGATATATATCAGATAAAGAAACTGCAAAGCGGTGGCATAAGTGCATTTCACCATGTCACGATTATAAAAAATCAGTTCCTTACAACATCTTGATACTGTAGAACTTGAAGAGCACATGAAAAACATGCTTCCAATTATAGATTGCAAACTGCATCCAGGAGGACATTAGTAAAGAAGTGTATTGGATGTGATAAAAAGTACATCTTGGAAACTTAGAAATCTTGGATAAAACATCCAACCAATCTACCAACTAATCTTATTTTAAACGGATAAAGCTTGAAGTAAGGAAACTGTGAAATAGATCACATTCTGATTGTGTGAATAAGATATCGATATATTCAAGAATGCAGCTTGAACTAAACTGTTCCTTACCCTGGAAAAGACTGGAAAACATTTATTTAGTTGCTTCAGTTACTTTTACAATTATCGAGAGGCCACAAATTAAGAATGCACAATTCTGTAATTTCTAGTGAGGAACATTTATTACTTTTATCTTTTATGATACTATTATAAAAATGTAAATATTTCGAAAAATTAATCTGCTTGTCTTTTGTTGCAAATGTAGTCCAAAGATTCAAACGAGAACCCCCGGGCCTCGCTCCTCGTTTCCCCTCCTTCCTTCCGAAGGCCGAACGCCTCTGAGCCTTCCCTGCCGTCTGCCCCCTGGTAGAAACAGGTAGGTGTAGCCCCGCACACCCAGACCTCTCTCTCGGACACAGTAATGCCTCCGGGGTCCGGTCCCTGCCTACCCCCTCCGTGGGTACGCCGTTGGTCCGAGTGGGCTTGTTTGTACAGCCTCTCGAAGCACTTCCGAGGCCATCCCGGTGGCTCATCCGCACCATCCGGCCCAGCTTTGCAATTCACCCAAGTGTATGTTCCTTTCCGCTTCACCCAAGTGTGGGGTGTCGATGCCCCTGCCTTGAGGAAAGAGATCGACGCCCTGCTGGCGAAGGACGTGATCGAGCCGGTCCCTCCAGTTGATATTAGGTCTGGATTTTACAGCTCTTACTTCATTGTGCCAAAAAAAGAGCGGTGAGTTACGGCCGATCCTGTACCTGCGAGTTTTGAATCGGGCCCTTCACAAGCTCCCGTTTAAAATCTTCTTCCCAGGATTGATTTGCAGCGATCGACCTGATCGGTCTTTTCGAGGCAGGTCTGCAGTCCGACTAAAACAGTTTCAGAGGCTCCTGGGGCATATGGCAGCTGCAGTAACGCTGCTCGGCCTTTTGCATATGAGACCGCTTCAGCACTGGCTTCACGATCGAGTCCCGAGGTGGTCGTGGCAGTGCGGCGCATTCTGGGTCAACATTACCCTGCATTGTCACCAAACCTTTAGTCCTTGGTCGGACCCTGCTTTTCTATGGGCCGGAGTGCCCTTAGTCCAGGTGTCCGGGCATGCTGTGGTTTTCACAGATGCCTCTGCCAACAGATGGGGGGCCATGTACAACGGGCATGCAGTTTCAGGTCCGTATTGGCACATCAACTGACTAGAGTTGCAAGCAGTAGGCTTGGCCTTGTGCCGCCTCAAGGGCGTACTGGTCATGTGTTACAAGCATGTATTGGTCCGTACGGACAGCACTGCGACCGTTGCTTACATCAACCATCAAGGTGGTCTACGCTCCCGTCGTATGTCACCACTCATCCGCCATCTCCTCCAATGGAGTCAGAAGCATCTGAGGTCGCTTCGGGCCATTCACATCCCTGGTGTGCTCAGCCATTCAGCCGACAAGCTCTCACGGCAGCCGCCTCCTCCGGGAGAATGGCAACTCCATCCCCAGGCGGTTCAGCTGATATGGGGAATCTTCACAGCTGCTCAGATAGATCTGTTTGCCTCTCCGGACGTGACCCATTGCCAGTCGTTTTATTCCCTGACCGGAGGATCCCTCGGCACGGATGCACTGGTGCACAGCAGGTCCCAGGGCCTTCGCAAATATGCGTTTCCCCCAGTGAGCCTTCTCGCACAGACTCTGTGCAAAGACAAGGAGGATGAAGAGAAGGTCGAGACGTAGGACGTAGGAGTTCCCGAACGAAAGGGAACGTCTCTGCTACGTATGGTAACTCTCGTTCCCTGAGGAGGGAACGGAGACGTCTCATCCCATCGCCATGCTGCTGTACCTTCGTGGAGGACCGGACGCCGTCCGGTTCCTCAGCGAAAAGCATATGTGTGTGTGCGCTTGCTTCCGCTTTATACCCACACTGGCAGGCGGGTATAAAGCGGTCCTGCATGCCAATGTTCATTGCCTCGTTTTAGTTCACTTGAAGGCAATTGGTCTTCCTAGCGTGATCCCAATTCGTTGGAAACTCCTCCGACGAGACGTCTCCATTCCCTCCTCAGGGAATGAGGGAATGATGTTTCAAGGGATTGTATCATAGTTTAAAATTCCAGTATCGTGCAGCACATATTATACTGCTTCTGCATCCTTTGTTGAAATTTAAAAGCTCCTAGGTGCATCCCAATATGCGTATTTCTGCAATATTGTGTGACAATTTTTAGTATTTAAATACCCAGGGGATGCACTTATTTAACTGAAAAAAAAAAACTAAGCGTGGAACGTTGGACACTTTAATCACTCAACTACCGCAGCCTTAATTATGAAGCGGAGAAGGAGGGGCTATCAGACTTCAACAGTGAGTTACAAAATAACCTTATAAAATGTATACACTACATGGATGAGTACGTAGTGCACAAGTAAAGATTTGAATCGCCATTCATGTTCCACACACACACACAAAAAAATCATACATATTTGGAATGGCATAATATTTTCATTTTTGTGTGACATTAAAAAGGATTGTAGCTAACATTTTCAGTTTTTCCAAACTGCTAAAATTGTACTTCAGACATCTTTAAATCACAGCTAAAATGTTGCATTTTTTTTTTAGAAATATGACAAAACAAGCCACAACCTAAGACAATTTCCTGCTCTTAGATCTGAAAACAGCCCTATAATAAAACACTAATATACAACTGAAACATTTTTCCTTCAATACTGCATTGTTGTTAGCTAAATATGACATGAAATATAATATTTGTGTCAGCCAATCAACAACATTCCTAAACAAACTGCTTCCAAAATAATTGAACTTGAAAGGCAAATACATTACACAATACACAAGGCAGAAACAGAGTCATACATGCACACACAGACAGCCAGAGCAAAGACAGAAACTATTTAGCATGCTAGACTGACCACAAGGTTCAGGCTCACCCAACTAACCTCTAGGTGTTGATTGCTCAGGGGGACCTGATCCTGGATCAGGGAGGCCATTCCCATGAAGATTTAAGTATACACTTGAAAGCCGCTCCAACAGGTCGCTTGTAGAGGGTCATAGGGTCAATTGCCTGGTGGTGCTTAATGGTAGCAAAAAAAACCGTCAGTCATCTTAAATGGCCCACAGTGAAGCTTGTGGCCCGCGACTGGAGGAATGCAAGGAATTCTGGGGGGTTAAAGCAGTGCCATGAGGTGGCAGACACCGACACAGGGCTGTGGAAGTTGGATACAATGTCACCGCCTCACCATCACTCAACATTAGCCACCGCTCTCTCAACACCTTGTCCCCGCTGTGGGTATTAACTGTTGTCGGTTTATAAAGGGGGAAAAAAAAGCTTGATGCACATCAAAGCTAGGATCGTCTTTAGAGTCAAAAGTTGAATATTAAAATTTGCTGATTTATTTTATTTTTATCAAAGAGGCGTAGCTAAATAAAACCCTAACACAGATCTACTTCAAACCCAAAGTAATTGACTTGTGAATTGGAAAAAAAGCTCAATTTTGCATTGAGGAGACCTGCATACAAAACAGGCACTCTGGAGGATTACCTAATGTTATTTTCACCTCTGTTATTTGAGTGCTTCTTAAAGCTGTGAAAACATATGGCATCATGCTGCAAGGGCCAAATATTATAATTATTTTCCAGAGAAAATGACAAAAATTATTTTTGAGTGTATAAGCGATCATTTATTCAGTCTCTTTGGTGGCCATTGCGCATTTACATAGCGGAAATGAAACATTCTAGTACTCGAACGTTCTCTTACCTTAAAATTCTTCCTTTGACATCACATTCTTCTTCTGCACTTCAGAGTCCACGCACTCACCTGGCCCGCTGACACCGCCAACGTGTTATTTCCTCCCTGAGCTTAAACTCATGATCTAACGACCTGCCTTTGGTCCAAAGTCAACACTGAGCAGAACTTGTCAATCATTTGATCCACTTCATTGGCATCAAGGCTTGATTGGGCACAATTAGTCCTTAGAAACAAATGACATCAATCTGCTCTGGATTTCCATTGAGGGAGGCTGATTATTTGCTTTAACCTGGAACACTGATTTCATTTTCACCCCTCTGTGTCCCCTGGGGGATTAACAAACAGTGGAAAACATGTACGACTGACATAAGATCCTTTGGCCTTAGCTAGAGAAATTTTTTTTAATGCAATTTGGCCAAACCCGAAGGGAGTCCAACCACACAACAATTTTGGCACAGCTAATGCACTGCCTTGAGATTTATTTCAGTTTTTCTATGCGGTGTGCAGAGGTACCAATTGTCAGTTTCCTGTCTGATATTTACATCAGAAAGACCACCGCGTTAAGAATCGCTGTGCAAACTAGCATATGTCAAAATGATGTTGATTGTCCACAGGCACAATAAATGGTAAATTTATAGCCTCTGAATAAATTAAAAAATATAGTAACACTTTACATTGACTCCAGAGACACCAGCAGCTTTAAATTACTGTTTACTGCTCAACAGTGGCTTTTTTTATAGCTGTCCTTTTAATACAATTAATTTATTTTGACAGAAACTTTCCTTAATAAGTCTTTGTCTGACCGAGTTCTCTTGTGCTGTAAATACTCACAAATATTATGATAGTTCAATAATCTTTGTTCAATTTTCACATAATGTTGGGTGTTATCTAAAACGATATGGAAAAATAAAACAAAGAAACTCTTTCTTTGAAAAAAATAACAGATAGATAATCTATAAATTAGTATTATCCTAAATTACTAAATGCTATAAAAGTTTATTTTGACCTAATGTAATAATGAATGTTAATTGTATTGTAAAGTGTAAAATGTCTAAATAATTTTTAATCACATTATAAATTAATGAATCACATTAAATTAACAGCCATAATTTACCCTTATAAAGAAACTAGGAAAAATACAGTTTAAATCTTACTAGCATCCATGCAAACACTCAGACATTTAATGTTTATGTACAGTGAATTACTAATGGACCATGGTCCATTAACTATGTGGATTTACTTCCAACCACGCAGTGTTATGAAAAGGCCAGCACAGAGGCTCTAAACTCAGGCTTTGGCACTTTTCCTGCAAACTGCAAGACTAAGTTTACAATATTGACTCTTTGGCTGTGTAAAGTAAAGAGGACACTGGGTTATGGTAGAGACACAGTGAGTAAACACAAACATGCAGGACATTCACACCCAGCTCTGAAATTGTGGGCAGAGTTCCCTGAAAAACTTTATGATGAACAGCCGTTATGTATTGCAAGTTAGACAATTTCCCATGCAGTTTTACCAGGTATTATAACAATTTAGAATTACAATTAAATATGCTATACTATTAAATTTTATAGGCCAAACAACTTCATCTCAGCATACACAAACCCAAAGATAACCACTGAACACTAACAAACATTGTGCTGATGCATCAGTAGGCTACCATTTGGCGAATCTTCTACGTCATTCACACTGAATGTTCTCAAAAACCACCAGTTTATTGGGTGATGATGCTCGGGTTGGGAGCGGGAATTATGGCGATGACCAGCCCCCCGGTCTGTATGAGGGCCTGTGTGTGGGTGCACTGACCCAAGGTAACCCACGGCTGTGTTCTGAACTCTAAAGGGGAGGTAGATCAGAGCTGGTAATCACAAGCTCAGCTGTAACAGTCCTAATGAGCCTCAAAAGCAGTGGTAAAGCAAAGAGAAAGTCACCTAATGAGCCAAGAGTAATCTATGCCCATCCCATAATGCCTATAGTAAACTTTACTACTGACTTAGCCTGCAACAAAAAAAAAAAATATTTGGGGATTTGGACTATTATTTCATACGTCAGGCGTTTCAAGCTAAAATAAATACATTCCACCTGCATCTCTCTAGCTTAACCACTAGAGAATATGATGCATGTGTATGGGGCGCTTGCTCCTCTTCTCCCAGAACGGTCTCCCCTCCTCCTGGGGCAGCCAGGCTCCAGGGTAGACAAGCGATCTCAACTATTCTTTTATTCTGTGCTTAACCTCCTCTACGACAATAAAGGTCTGTTTGCTTATTCACCCGCCTCGGCGTTGAACCTGATAGCACTTCAAAGTTCCACGCTTGGGACAGTGATTAGATTGCTGCTTTTCACTGGGCATTAAATGCCACGGCTGTGTTTCACCAGGGTAAAGCATTACACTCGATTATTTTTGTTAAGTTAAGAATTTAAAATTAATTCAAAGACAAGGGTAGTGACAAAATGTTTTAGAACAGACATACTGAAGAGATATAGTAAAGATGAAGTAGTTTCCCCAAGGTGTGCAAAAAACAACAAATATCAAGCCTTCCAAAAGAAGATGACAGTTATAGGTGGCAGCATCTGCAGAGCAATCTAACAAAGAAGACTAATAAAAATGATGACAGCCATAATTCTCTTGGTTTCATAATGCTATTGTAACCGGTCCTACTTGAGGGGGATTTGAACCGCATCTCTGGTGTGGGACGCACAAACAAGGGCAATGTCACAAATGGCACCCAAATCACTTGTGGTCTTCCAATGAGTCTGGACTTTTGGGAACGCCATTTTGACTGTTGGGAAGAAGTCTGCTGCGGAGTACATCAGTGCGGACTCAGGAAAAGTGTACATCGAGGGCACATCGAAAGTGCACTTGAAGTGTGCCATTTGGGACAGGATAGCCTACCGTACATACAATTTCAAAGGAGGGACTAAACTATCATACTAAATCTAATATCTTAAACTGTGTTCCAAAGATGAAAGGAGGTCTTACTGGCTTGAGACGACATAAGGGTGAGTCATTAATGACATAATTTTCATTTTTGGGTGAACTAACTCTTTAAGACTCCATTCCATGCTAGATGGACAAGAGACACAGATAGATGGGCCTAGCATTACAGTGGTGTTATGTACCGCCCCCTAGTGATTAAACAACAACAACAGCAATGTATGTAGACTCAAACGGAACCATAGTGTGTGTAACAGTTGCATATGGAGATTCAATATGTTTCATTCTAGCATTATGTGAACACCAACTACTGATTGTAGGCCAACGAACGATTCAGTAAGAGTGGGTTGTTTGAATGATTCAGAAATCCCGGATCATTTTAGTACTGTTTGATCGATTCACCACCTCAAG
Source organism: Pimephales promelas (assembly GCF_016745375.1). Next base: position 10,494,378 of record NW_024121211.1, on the reverse strand, counting down.
TGAGTTGTTCATTTCTAAACATACGACGTGATTACTGTTTAGTTAATGAAAATGTTAAATTGTAGCCAATGTCAACGTCTGTGCCCTTGAAACCAACTTCAATAATGGTGAAGACAATAGACATTTCCCATGAACGTTCACTTGTGTAACATGAAGTCGTTTATGGGGTTTGCACTCTTCTCATTTCCTTGCTGTTTAGAGTTCAGATTAATAATGTAGCCTACATAAAACTCTGTTGTCATGACCAACAACTGTCAGTTAAACTCACTCTTTTGTGTTTCAAAAGCTCTCTTGCTCTTCTCTTGCTCTTCACAAATGAATGAATGCTTCCGTTCAGGAGTTGAACAATGCAGAGGTTTCATTAGTTCCAGTAGGGGGCAGTAAGACATTACAATTTTTTTTTCTCTGTATTTGGTTTCATTGGCCCTTGGACAGTGTTGAGACCTTTATTTTATTTCCAAAAGATAATCACACTTGAGAGAAATATTTCTTATAGTATTATTATTATTATTATTTTGGTTCAAATGTGGGGTAGCCTAATGTCCCCTAATCATTTGGGGTTTGTTTGTATTGTATGGAATTCCATTTGGATTTCCATATGGATTTTCCTTCAATGTTGTGTGTTATGGGTTTGTTGAGTATGCTATGAGTGTTTTCTTAATTGTATTATTAGGGGTGTGGCTACCTATTTATATCCCTGTTTTAAATGTGTCCACCATTTGCCTGAAGAAGACCCAGTGGGGTCGAAACGTTGTTTTTTTTTATTAAATATGGGAGCATAAGCAGTGTTTCGGACATTACTTTTCTTTTATTACATTAGTTCTTCTTGTCCTGCACCTGCCAGAAGGTGGGATGTGCACTCAACTTTCACAAAAATTGGATATGTAACAGAAACAGCAAGACTTTCAAATATTATTTACTGATAGGGGAGGGTTTGAACATTAATTAAATTAAATAAGCACACAAAAGGTGTACTTTTGTGTGTTTCTCATTGCTAAGTCAACCCTTTTAGTTGTCATTTCAGCACCTGTAGGTCTCGGATGCATCAGAGGATTCTCTGTGGTCGAACCGAGGGAGGTTTTTGTGCAGGGTTTTTTAACTGTGTGAACACCCATTCGTCACTTATCTTATGTCGACTCTGACAATAATAATCTCCTGCATCTTCAAGCTGGGCATCACTGATGGTCAGACTGAAATCAAGACCGTTTCCTCCTGAGTGAAAACTGCCTCCACCGCTCATTCTAGATGGAGCACTTGAGGGCTTCATTGTTGTGTAATATATAAGGAGTTTGGGGGGTTCTTCTGGCTTCTGAATATACCAGAATATGTAGTAATCTTTGGATACTGAGCCCGTTGGATTCCTATAAACTACAGTGTTGACCTTACAATCAATAGAGACTGTTTGACCAAGCTGAACTGATTTAAACTCAGGTTGAGTCACAACGATCTGTCCCAAAGAGCCTGTGAGAGAAAGAAAACAATTATTAGTGCATGAGTAAAACATTAAAATGAAAAAATATATATATTTCTGTTTCATTACCTTGGATGCAGTAAATTGCCCAGATGAAGAGAATCATATTGGCTTTTGTAGAGTGGACAGGTCTTATGTTAAAATTGTTCACGGGACTATAAACCCTTCCAGAGCACTGAAGCATGAGCTGCCGATGCAAAATAACATTACAGTGGAAAAACCCTTTATGAACTGAAATATCATATGATGATGAGCATTTTAACATATGCATATTTTAATTATGAGTTAATAATTCTTGAGGATTTTGCAGTGAATGAGAATGAACTATTGTGGGGGATTTTTGGTGGAGGGACCAAAGTGCAGAATAAAATAAGAAGATGAATAAACACTAATGAACTGTGGATCTGATTAGCTTTAGGGTTGGAGATTACTGTTGTTTTTATTACTGCGTTAATATTGTGAATGACTAGAATTAGACATTTTTTGAGTAAATGCTAAGAAATGAAAAAGTAAGTGCTTAAGAGAATCAGAATTCTTCAAAAATTGACATGAAAGTGATTGATGTACATACTTAGTTCTTAATTAGTAGTTCAATAGTGTTTGTATTGGTAATAATAATGATTTTATTTCTTAGTAAATTTGGAAAATTATCCAAATTAAACTGGTTTATTATGCAGCTTTTTCTGGTTTGTTTGTTTATTTGTTTTGCTAGTTATAAAAGAGCAAACTGGTTATTGTCAGAGTCAGTTTTAGTGCAGGAGGTTTTTGTACAGCCGCTCATTGGGTTTGTATCACTGTGGTGGACGTTTGGTGGAGGAACACGACTCTCAGTTGGAAGTAAGTAATTTTTTTTTTCATTTCAAAAATGAAACAGAATGAAAATAACATTAGAGGATTTAAAAAAACTAAAAAACTAAATATTGACTAATATAAGAATTAATTGTTTGATTTTTTTTTTATCTGGTGTAATTGTCTAACTTTCCTTAGTTCTTAACTTCTTCTATATACCAGTTTAAACCAATCACTTTTTTTATTACTGAGCAAATTTTTTTGTATTGTATTGTACTGTTTGTAATTTTTATTCATTTGACATAAAATATAAAGTTGATGTCTGTATTAGTCTTTTACTCCCCTACAGATCAATTTAACTTTTTAAATTGTTTTGTTATGCAAAACGTATCAATATAGACGGAAGAACGGCTTTGGCACCTTATTATTAACAGTTTGTAATTATTTTTCAATAATTCTTGCATAATGAAAAAGTTTTTTTTAATGAAAAGTCACATGAGACAGAAATGTGTCTTCATTTGCTGTTGCTTTCACTAAAAAAATGCTGTCACTGTTATTAATACCGTAAATGTTAAATGAGAAATGATTTTATAATTTGAACAAATTATTATAAATATTATAGAATATATAGATTCCCCAAAAATCAAAGATCCATAATACTGTATAATATTATGAATCTTTTTTAAATCCAATTATAGATATGTGTGATTGCTGGTAAATGTGTTTTTACACACAGTTGCACTTCAGATCTACTTGATTAACTCTGAATCTCTTAAAGGGAAGTGAAAGACTGATAGAGCTGTTTTTAAGAAGAATGAAACTCTTGAAAATCTCTCTCTCTGTAGCTGGCACTCGCCCCACTCTCACGGTCCTGCCTCCCTCCAGAGGCGAGCTGCAGCAGGGTAAGGCTACAGTGCTGTGTTTGGCCAGTAAGGGATTCCCGTCTGACTGGAAGCTGAGCTGGAGGGTGGATGGCGGTAGCAGGAGCTCTGCTGTGAATCTGAGTCCCAGTGTTCTGCAGAAGGATGGACTGTACAGCTGGAGCAGCAGCCTGAGTCTCACTGAGAGTGAGTGGAGCAGAGCAACAATCATCAGCTGTGAAGCCACACACACATCCCAGAATGCAGTGACCGGGAGCCTGAACACACAGCGGTGTGATGATGACCAGTGAAACACACATCACAAAGGCATGCATAATCATTCATGCACGTACAGTGTACCATTTTGCTCTGTATGTGTTCATCTTTCTTTAATCTTTCTTTCTTGAACATGTATGATAACCTCTCAATAAAATAATTTTTTGGTCAAATAAAAGCTTATTCAATCATTAATTGTGTGTATTTCTTATAGCCACATACAATTATGGTCTATTTTTTTTTTTTTTTTTACTTTTAAAATATTATTTTCTCTTTAATTTTATTTGTTCATTTTATTTTTCAGATTCAGCTGAAATTCAGTTATTTGTTTATCTTTACCTTGCATAAGGTGCAAAAGATCACTGATCCTCTAAATCGGTAAAATGTCAAATGAATTGCCCCAATTAAACGCTGGAAAATATGAGATATTAAACATATATATATATACATATATATAAATATATTCATGTTATTATAGTGAAATATAGTGGTATTTCATGAGGGACTAATGTGAAATCTTCATTTTCATTACATAAGCATTGATCATGTGATATTTCTTCATATTCATCTTGGATCTATTTTATTGTTATCATAATTTGTATTTCATGTTTGAGACATTATTTTGCATAAATTTAAATATATAGAATATGTTAATGAGTGTGTGACAATGAACATCAACAGTTCATCAACCTCCTGTGTATCTGTGTGTTTGTTAGTGACGTGCACAATGATCTTCAACATCAACATCTGCAAAAGTCTCAACCAAGGAGGTTTTTGTATGAGGCTTTTACACAGTGTGAACACCCAGTATAGCTTCTCCGAGTCTCCTTGTATTCCATGTTGACTCTGACAGTAATAAACTCCTGAATCTTCAGGCTGGACTCCACTGATCGTCAGAGTAAAATCCATGTGGTTTCCACTTTCACTGCCACTGAATCTAGAAGAAACACCTGAAGCTCTCTCTGATGTGTGATGGATCAGGAGTTTAGGAACTTCTCCAGGAATCTGATGGTACCAGGACATACAATACAGGGTGGTGTTTTTTTTAACACAGTATACTGCTGGTTTATGATTACAGTGAATAGAGACGGTCTGATCAGGCTGCAGTGTTTGAGCTTCAGATTGAGTCAGAGTTTGTCCCACAGAACCTGAAGAGAGAGACAGAAAACACTGAGAATAATATTAAACTGATGAACACAACACAAGGAATCTGTCAGACACAATATTTCTCACTGTTCCAATGATTAACTATATATCGAAACAAATTAGAATATAATGGCAATATATTTAATGATATCAGGGCAACAACATGCGTAAAGAATATGTCTTTTAAAATGTATGTACATAAATTACATCTTTATTTCACCCCCTTGTGGAGTTTTCCCTAAATTGGCAGAGGAAATTAATTTCTATACTTACTCCAGGTGCAGGTTGTGAGTGTCCAAATAATGATGGCTATTAAAGTCATGTTTGCTTTTGGATCTGTTATCATGAAGGAGAGCTGTCTGTCATAAAATCATAAACTCACAGATCTATAAAGACCTCCAGAGCACTGAAGCATGCAGTTAATATGCAAAGTCAACATGTCCTTTCTGAGAACTGTCAAGAAACATATTAATGGTTATTTTTCTTGACTTTATTATTCTTTTCTTTTTTTACATTCTGATAATCTCAGTTATTAATCATTCAAATGGATTAATCAATATCTGATGTTACTGTTCTGTTCTCTGTGACTTCTCTGCACTAGGGCACAGCCATGCCCCAAGGGACCATCCCGGTGATGGTGTGGAGGATGAAGGTGAATGAAGGCTTCAGCATGTGCAAACTCAGGCATGTGTAAGTAGCGACCTCTTATACTTTTGACCATACGTCAATATTCGCCTTTTTAGGGCCCCCTTAAACGTCGGTAGATGAGGTTATGGGATCCTAACTCTACCCCAGACCTAAACCTAACCCGTCACCTAACTGACGTTAAAGGTAAAGCGTCAGTTGTATGACGGCCCGGGATCGGCATCTACCGATGTTTAAGGGGTCCCTAAAAAGGTGGATATTGACGTATGGTCAAAAAACGTCCAAAGACGTCAGTTATATGACTTTTTGGGATGAGACTGTGTTAGGATAGATGAGATAGTAACAAGTGGGTAAACGATGGGTAAAGCTTTTTTTTTCAGTTAAAACACTGCAAATCTCCAACGCATTCTCACCCCAAGGCGTCACCTTTGACCATGCTTCAATATTTGACGTTTTAGGCGCCCTTTAGCGTCACTTACATGACGCGATCCTACGGCGTCATCTAACTGACGCTAAAGGAAAGCGTCAGTTAGAGGACGCGGTTAGGTTTAGGTGTGGGGTGGGGGTAGGGTACACGCGATCCTAGGGCGTCATCTAACTGACGCTAAAGGGCGCCTAAAGCGTCAGATATTGAAGCATGTCCAAATGCTTCCCAAGGCGTCAGTTAGGTGACGCCTTGGGGGTGAGAATGGGCTGAAATCTCATGCACTCTTTTTTCAAAACTCTAGAACACATTTTGCACTGTAATGCACTTTTGAAGGGACTGAAGGAAGAGTTTGAGTACGAGGAGGTTAACAAGGAGGAAGAGGAGGACGAGAAATAGCAAGGTGTGGCGAATGTTGTCAAGGCTGGATGTGACTTTCGGGGTTTTCCCTTTGCCTGCAGAGATAGCAGTTTCTGTGATGTGGACAAAGTCCCCATTCTGATCCCAACATGAAGACAAGAAGCTCAAGCAGAATCATATCTCTCTCACTGACCGTGATTTTACAGTTGCACAACTCTTCTGAGTGTACGCGTTGACTTTACTGTAACATGCTTTTAACATGAGTTCACCATATGCAAGTGGTGGATATTCAAACATTGGATAAGCCTATTATTCAATATTCAGTGCAATTCTATAGTTGCAGTGCATACAGTATACAATTCATTCACTTTATTACTGTAAGTTTTCATTCATGCAAAATTTGTTTACTTGGTTACAATATACTTTTTTTGTAACTGCATGCTTTGGATTCTGTGTTCTACATTTTTTAATGTAGTGTCTAATCAATGAATGGTCTGTAATGTTTATAATATTGACTCGTGTATGATCTGAAGGCATTTGATTTTGAGCACAGATACAATGATTTTGAGGCAAATGTTTGATTTTTCCAGGTGAGTTTTGAGAGCCAGATTTTGTGTTTAAGGTTTTGAGAAATTGTTTTAGTGATTCAGAGAAATTGTAAGATCTGCTTAAATCTGCTTTAGTTTTTCAAAGAGGAAAAAATAGATATTAATTAATGTAGGAACAAGATAAAACATTTTAGTGTTAGGGAAAATATTTATAAAATAAAAACTATATATTTATTTTTAAGGTCTGAATATTTTTGTCAGAATATAAAACTGAAAGGTAAAAATCAGATTTATACAGAATATATTAATCTGAATACTGAATTTAAAGATTAATACAGTCAGTAAAATGTGTTTTTACAGACTGTTGCACTTCAGATCTGCTTGATTAACTCTGAATCTCTTAAAGGGAAGTGAAAGACTGATAGAGCTGTTTTAAGAAGAATGAAACTCTCTCTCTGTCTCTCTCTCCACTGTAGCTTGCACTCGCCCCACTCTCACAGTCCTGCCTCCCTATAAATATTATAATTAATCAAATTATAAACGTCGACATGAAAAGAATCAGGCAGCATTTTTAGAAATTGATCTTTTCATAATGTCCTGTAAAAGACTGTAAATTATAAAATGACCTTAATATTAAATAATATTAAATGATGGAGATTAAAGAATAATATTAAATGATGGAGATGCATTCAAACATAAATACAGGAACTGAATGATGTTCATGAATTTTGATCAATTTCATTAATAATTGTATTGGTGGTATTTTTATATTTTATATTTAATATAATTTAACACAATAAAGTTGTGAAATTTCTAATTTTGCTGCTGATTTATAAATGTTTATTAGGTAGGGGAAAAAAAGTAAAATATTTCCTTTACTCAATTAAATACCATATATATATATATATATATATATATATATATTGGTATTTAATTGAGTAAAGGAAATATTTATATATCAGCTTGTACAGAGCACAATAATAAACAAACAATGCAATCAACATATATATATATATATATATATATATATATATATATATATATATATACATTTAATTAGTCTTTACAGGATAATGAAATGGAAATTAAATAAATATATTATTGATTAATTATATTTAATATACAAATATATTAAAAATCTACTGCTTGTGTATTCCACTTGCAGCTTCATCAGAAGATGTTAGTAATGTTAGTAATCTGATTCTGAACAAGGGAGGGTTTTTGCACGGGACCTTTTCACTGTGTGAACACCTTGCTACCACTGATCACATGGTAACTCTGACAGTAAAATACTCCTGCATCTTCAAGCTGGACATCACTGATGGTCAGACTGAAATCAAGACCGTTTCCTCCTGAGTGAAAACTGCCTCCACCGCTCATTCTAGATGGAGCACTTGAGGGCTTCATTGTTGTGTAATATATGAGGAGTTTAGTGGGTTCCTCTGGTTTCTGAATATACCAGGAGATGTAGTAATCTTTGGATACTGAGCCCGTTGGATACCTATAAACTACAGTGTTGACCTTACAATCAATAGAGACTGTTTGACCAAGCTGAACTGATTTAAAATCAGGTTGAGTCACAACGATTTGTCCCAAAGAGCCTGTGAGAGAAAGAAAACAATTATTAGTGCATGGGGAAAACATTAAAATGAAAAATATATATATTTCTGTTTCATTACCTTGGATGCAGTAAATTGCCCAGATGAAGAGAATCATATTGGCTTTTGTAGAGTGGACAGGTCTTGTATGTTAAAACTGTTCACGGGAATATAAACCCTTCCAGGGCACTGAAGCATGAGCAGCCAATGCAAAATAACATTACAGTGGAAAAACCCTTTATGAACTGAAATATCATATGATGATGGGCATGCATTTTTTCATCTAATCGTCTAATTGTCGTTTAATTAACATGTGTGGTGCTCTCAGAATATTGTGGAGATTTTGCGTGAGAATGAATTATCGTGGAGGATTTTTTGTTGGAGGAACCAAACTAAGTGTGTAAATAATGTAAAAAGATGAATAAACTCTAATGAAATGTGGATCTGATTACTATTATTTTTATTACGTACTGCTTTTATACAGTTTTGGATTGTAAATTAAGCTACAATGAAAGCCATATTAAATAAAAAGCACTATAAAAATGTTATTAATGTAATGTATGCTATATATATATATATATATATATATATATATATATAGCATATAGCATATAGCATATAGCATTTAAGTAACTTTTCAACTACATGTCAACTAACTGTGATTAGAGTATTAGTAGACTGTCAGCTTAATATCTGCTAACACTTTATTTTGTTGGTTCCCCAACAGACATTCAACTAACTATACGTAACTTGGCGACTACAAGTAAACTTATTCTCCTAACCTGAACCCTAACACCTAACCATAACCTAATACTGACAGTCTACTATAATATACTAATATGAGAGTTACTTGACATCTAGTTGAAAAGTTGCTTATAATTAGTAGAATGTCTATCGAAATAAAGTGTAACCGGCCTACATATTAAGTTCCCTTTCAGTCGCTCACGTTCGACGTTGAGGGCCTGTCATCTAGTACTAGTTCTTCATCTTCGAGTACATTGTAATTGGCATATGAGAAATGCATACACACTGCGCCCACGCGACGCAGTAGCCTATAAATGGAAGTCATACACACACTATTTTTTTTATTTATTATTATTTATTATTTTATTTGTATTAGAATTCAAATTACAAACATACAAGAATCACAGTTCACAAACAAATATTATACAGCGAAAAATAAATAGACCCCAGAATAAAGTAGCTAATATGAAATAGGCATAAATAGACAGATGCTGTGTCCGAAATCACCCACTATAGCCTACTCACTATATAGTGGACTATATAGTGAGCTCGCCATTTTGTAGTGCTGTCTGAATGTATAGTGATGATTATTATACCCTATATAGTCCACTCAATGTATCCCAGAATGCATTTTGAAAAGTAGTGTACAGCTAACCCAAGCACTACATAGCCTACCATCATGCATTGTGCTGATCGTAAAATAAGTTCATGTGTGGAGTAGCGCATTACAACAGAAACAACCAGAAATTACTTTTAGTTTTTTTTTTTTTTTTTTTTTTTTTTTCAATTTTGGAGAAATAAGCTCAATGTAATGTATTTATTTTAAAAAAAAATCTATTTAGCCCAGAGACGATCAAGTAGTGTCCGAAAGTGTTGTTTCTATTATGCTGATGAGCTCACTATATAGTGCTCTACTCCCCCCTGCATAGGTAAGCCCAAAATGTCACATATTAATTTCTTCTGAAATCAATAATGAAAATTAAAGTGAACTAATAATAAGAAATAACTGAAAATAAAATCTTTATTGGTACTTTAACTGTTGTACAGGGCAACTAGCGTGATTCTCCTCTTCTCTGTAGTGTCTGACTGAGGGAGGTTTTTGTATGATGTTGTTTCACTGTGTGAATACTGTAGAAGAATAATACCCCATACAGTAATAATCTCCTGCATCCTCAGGCTGGACTCCACGAATGTTCAGTGTAAAATCAAGTCCAGATCTACTTCCACTGAACCGATCTGGGACTCCGGATTCAAGTTCACTTGCTGCATAGATCAGGAGTTTAGGAGCTTCTCCAGGTTTCAGCAGATACCAGCTCATGTCATTACCAACTCCACTGGTCCCAGTGCAGCTTATAGAGACTGAATCTCCTGCTTTAACAAGCAAAGACTCAGGAGTCTGGACCTCTTGACGAGACACTGAGAGAGAGTTCAAAAACAAATGAAAAGAAGCTTGAATTTGCTATAAACAGTTCAAATGAATCCATTTAGAAAAGAAGAAAAAAAAACATAAAGCACAAATTAAATTATAAAAATAATTATAAAATAATAAAAAATAACCATCATAATGTAAAAAAATATATTTTTGAACCTTGAGCAAGCAGACAGAGTGTCCCCAGCATTAGAATAAGAGCCATCATTGTTGTGTGTGTGTGTGAGTGTGTGTGTCTCACACTAATAATCATCAGTGGAGTTTTAAGCGTAGTGTTCAGTTAATATGCAAAACACTTTCAGATGCATCATGGAATAAACCTAAAACAATAATCAGAAATTTTGCAAGATTTTATTAATTAAAAATGTATTTAATTTTTCAGCTAACTGAGTGAATCTAAACTAAAATGGCGTTTTAATGTCAGAGTTAGTGTTGATGTTAGTGTAACTCTGTCAGTGTCAGTGTTAGTGCAGGAGGTTTTTGTTCAGCCGCTCATTGGGTTTGTATCACTGTGGTGGACGTTTGGTGGAGGAACACGACTCTCAGTTGGAAGTAAGTGAACATCTTTCTGTTTCAAAAAATATATATAATTTTATTTATAATATAATAAATATATAATATAATTATTAATAAATATTATTGCCTATATTTATGTTTAAGATAATACAGAAATATATCTAACTTCTGTTTCAGGTGTTACTGTTATTACTGTACTGTCATAATTAAAACTGGGCACTTAAAAAATAAAAATATATAACATTGTTATATTTTAGACTTGATAATAATTCTGAATTTAAATATACTGAAATGCATTTGAAATACAATTATTTTATGCTACGCATACTACAAATTAATTTATATTTGTGTACTTAAAATAAATATCCTGTGAGTGGTATACTGAATTGGTATAAGTCTGCTAAATTGGAACAACTCATTTTGTACTTAATGCTCTTTAGTTATCCAGAAATAGTGCTGAGTTCCAACTAAACCTACTTAAGCATATTTGATTGTGTTAAAGTAGAACTATTGCAAGTATACTGTAGGTACACTTTCAATATCTTGCATTTAAAGAATCAGAAATCATACTATCCTTAATAATAGTGAAACACATTTTAGGCTTAATATTAAGAAATGCGCATTGTGCAAGATATAAGTACTCCAAATAAAGTTTATTATAATATGTATACGTATATGTATTTATTAACTTGAAGTGTGCTATTTTAAATTTAATTTTGTACTAAGTATATTTGTAAATAAATTAAAGCATACCTTTTAGTGTATTTACTTTTGTGTGCTAAATTGGAACAACTTCAAGTTTACTTAGTATACTTATAGTATATCCTTTACGGATAAATTAGTGATATTAAAGTGTACTTTATTTGTGTTAAAAGTACATTATAAATTCATTATGAGTGTATTCGAAACAGACAAGCAATATACCATAAGTGTAATATATTTGAGTAAGTTGGCTTATCCCAAATTCTATAAATTGCACACTTTGTCTTCACTAACAAATGCACATTAATAAACGGATTTTACTTAGCTATACTTTGCAAAATATATAGTATACTATAATGTATTTTGAAAGTATTATTTCAATGCATTGTTACAATGATCATTTTAAGCAAAGATTTAGAAATATACCTAACATATTTTTTTAAGTAAAGTGTAAATAAATACACTTTTAAAAAATATTAAAAGTAAATAAAAAAATAAATAAATAAGTATTTTTTTAAAAATATCTAAAGTACAATTACTTTAAAGTGTGTTAAAGTATTGTGAAAAAGGGTAAAAGAATGATGCTACTTTAAATACATTTAAAGATAAAATTTTCACTAGGGTTTATATACTGAACTTTATTCTTTCACTCTTGATATTTTTACAAACAAATAATCTTATTCTATAAATAATCTTAACACATATATATATATATATACAAAGTATATATATATATATATATATATATATATATATATATATATATTATCAGGATGCATGGATACAAATTTAATATTTACATTTTAGTTCGATATGTTATCAATTGTTTTAGTAATATTTACAAGTACTGAATCTATCATCGTTATTACTGAATATATTTATTTATATTTATGTTACTCCTGTTTAGACTAAAATATGAATAATATGATTCAATAAAATGTGTTTTTACACACAGTTGCACTTCAGATCTGCTTGATTAAATCTGAATCTCTTAAAGGGAAGTGAAAGACTGATAGAGCTGTTTTTAAGAAGAATGAAACTCTTGAAAATCTCTCTCTCTCTCTCTCTCTCTCTTTCTCTCTCTCTCTTTCTCTCTCTCTCTCTAGCTGGCACTCGCCCCACTCTCACGGTTCTGCCTCCCTCCAGAGGCGAGCTGCAGCAGGGTAAGGCTACAGTGCTGTGTTTGGCCAGTAAGGGATTTCCGTCTGACTGGAAGCTGAGCTGGAGGGTGGATGGCGGTAGCAGGAGCTCTGCTGTGAATCTGAGTCCCAGTGTTCTGCAGAAGGATGGACTGTACAGCTGGAGCAGCAGCCTGAGTCTCACTGAGAGTGAGTGGAGCAGAGCAACAACCATCAGCTGTGAAGCCACACACACATCCCAGAATGCAGTGACCGAGAGCCTGAACACACAGCGGTGTGATGATGACCAGTGAAACACACACATCACACAAAGACATATAGCATGCATAATCACTTATTCATACACATACACACAATCACAAACTTACAAATGACTGTCCTAAATCAGTCAATGCTCAACAATTAATCTTTTGTTCTGTTAGTATAATGATCAAATATTCTTAGCTGTTGTATTAGCGGTGCTTTGTTGTTTTATTGCTGCCAAATAAAAGCTTTTTGACTCAAATATTGTGTTGAAATTCTTGCTGTTTTAAAACAATCCGTACAATAGCCTATCAAAATACCACTTTTTATGAATTTTTTGGGACTTGTGTCCATTGCTATTGTGATGAATAGCATTAGCGTGGATAATAATATATTTTTTAATATTGAAAATATTGATTACAGTAAAAGAGACATTTATGTTAACATTGCGTCTCATATATTTAATAAAATAAAATATTTTGGCGACATTTAATTTATAAAAATAGCCTATATATACTTTGTATATATATATATATATATATATATATATATTAATCTACAAATTTAAAATTAAGGCACGGGAGATGAATAGGGTAAAAAAAGAAAAACGAAAGAATGAATAGATTTCACCATAATTCCCCAATTAAGAATCACAAACATTCTTTAAGTTTTCGAAAATTGTATGCTTAAATATGCAAACAAGGCATTTTCTAATTTATTATGCACTAATTTGCATTTATTTCCAGAACAGACATCTGAACATAGGATAAAGCCAGCTTCAAAATTAGGAAAATTAGGCATGATTTTGCATTTTGACCATGCTTCAATATCCAACGCTTTAGGCGCCCTTTAGCGTCAGTTAGATGACGCCTTAGGATCTCGTGTAACCCTACCCCCACCCCAGACCTAAACCTAACCGCATCATCCAACTGACGCTTTTCCTTTAGCGTCAGTTAGATGACGCCGTAGGATCGCATCATGTAAAACGTCAAATATTGAAGCATGGTCAAAGGTGACGCCTTGGGGTGAGAATGCGTTGGTTACATAACATAACCCCAACCCAGACCTAAACCTAACCGCGTCATTTACTTGACGCTTTACCTTTAGCGTCAGTTTGATGACGCCCTAGGATCGCGTCAGATAACTGACGCTAAAGGGTGCCTAAAGCGTCAGATATTGAAGCATGGTCAAAATGGTCAGTTAGATGACGCCTTGGGATGAGAATGCGTTGATAGGCCTATGTGAACAAACCCCTCTGTAATATAGGCTCTCTCTCTCTCTCTCTCTATATATATATATATATGTGTATATATATATATATATATGTGTATATATATATATATATATATATATATATATATATATATATATATGTATAATACAGTATTATATATATGTATATATTATGCTGTATATATATATGAATATATATGTATATATATGTATATTATATATATGTATTATATATATGTATAATACATATATATGTATAATAATAACATAATTTACAGATTTATTATATATTTATATATATATATATATATATATTTATATAAAATAAATCTGTAAATTATGTTATTCACTGAAGTAATCTCCACTTCTTCTTCTGGCTCAGCATGAGAACAAATCTTTTTGAGAATGGCCTTTAAAGATATTTAATCTAAACAAAAATAGATGAAGTGCAATACATGTTTTTGTGTCTTGCCTTAACTTTTGTCATAGAGTCATAGACAGAATGTGTAGATTGATAACCAATTTTTGCACTGAAAAAAAATTATTTATCATGTGATTATTTACTGTGTGAGTACATACATTGTGCCGTACAATGCCGTTTCGCTGAATGAATACTGAACCACAATAAAACACCATTATAAAGGACAGGAATCATTTTTTTTTTTTGACTACCGAAGAAAATAATCTTTAAAACTTATTTTGCTCAGCTGTTGTACATGCAGGGCAACTATCGCCTGAAATGATTCTAACATTCAATGTAGTGTCTGACTGAGGGAAGTTTTTGTATGATGTTGTTTTACTGTGTGAATACTGGAGCCTTATAAAACCCATAAAGTAAAAATCTCCTTTATCATCAATCTGGACTCCACAAATGTTCATCATACATTCATAGCCAGAATAAATACCTTGCACTGAACTGGTTTGTAACTGGTTTGTAATATAGTAAATCAGTAGTTGCCTTCAGCAGCATCCTAGAAAGCAGTGACCCAGAGCCTGAACACACAGCAGTGTGATGATGACCAGTGAAACACACACATCATAGGCATTCATAACACTTACACATGCAGTGTGACATTTTGCTCTGTATCTGTTAATCTTGTGTGTTGATGTGTTAACAAAGTGTGTGTTTTTTAAAAAAGCTTAAAAGCTTTTTGAGACATTGTGTTAATTTATTGTTTCAAAAATAATAGAGCATCATTTTAATATTTTTCTTTAAAATAGTTATTTTGTCTTTATTTGTTCCTGTCCATTATAGTACTTTGTTCATTTTATTTGGATTCTGTTAGTTGACATTTGATTAATATTAATTTTATGAAAATAAACTTTAAAAAAGTTTTTGTCTTACCAGGGGAAAACTTATTACGATTGTTACCAGAGGAATAATGGACAGGGAAAAAAAGATTCATGATCTAATTCAGACTAAACAACACTGTCGTTTTTTTTTTTCTGGTCGAAATTTTGAGTTTTGATATCTCAACTCTGGAAGGGTCTAGAGCCTCCATTGTTGCACTCAGGACTAAGTCTCATGGCCCTCTATCAGAATCCAGAGTTTTGAGAAGATTGGGGACACTTAATTTTTCGCCCCCCCAAAAAAAACATAAGGGGTAACACTGTCGTTTTTTTTTTTCTGGTCGAAATTTTGAGTTTCGATATCTCAGCTCTGGAAGGGTCTAGAGCCTCCATTGTTGCACTCAGGTCTAAGTCTCATGGCCCTCTATCAGAATCCAGAGTTTCAAGAAGATTGGGGATACTTAATTTTTCGACCCAAAAAAAAACGTAAGGGGTAACACTGTCGTTTTTTTTTTTCCTAGGCGAAATTTTGAGTTTCAATATCTCAGCTCTGGGAGGGTCTAGAGCCTCCATTGTTGCACTCATGTCTAAGTCTCATGGCCCTCTATCATAATCCAGAGTTTCAAGAAGATTGAGGATACTTAATTTTTCGACCCAAAAAAAAAAAACGTAAGGGGTAACACTGTCTTTTTCTTTTCTGGTCGAAATTTTGAGTTTCGATATCTCAGCTCTGGAAGGGTCTAGAGCCTCCATTGTTGCACTCAGGACTAAGTCTCATGGCCCTCTATCATAATCCAGAGTTTCAAGAAGATTGGGGATACTTAATTTTTCTCCCCCCCAAAAAAACGTAAGGGGTAACACTGTCGTTTTTTTTTTTTTCTGGTCGAAATTTTGAGTTTCGATATCTCAGCTCTGGAAGGGTCTAGAGCCTCCATTGTTGCACTCAGGTCTAAGTCTCATGGTCCTCTATCAGAATCCAGAGTTTTGAGAAGATTGGGGAAACTTAATTTTTCGCCCCCAAAAAAAAAACGTAAGGGGTAACACTGTCGTTTTTTTTCCTGGTCGAAATTTTGAGTTTCGATATCTCAGCTCTGGAAGGGTCTAGAGCCTCCATTGTTGCACTCAGGTCTAAGTCTCATGGCCCTCTATCAGTATCCAGAGTTTTGAGAAGATTGGGGAAACTTAATTTTTCGCCCCCCAAAAAAAACGTAAGGGGTAACACTGTCGTTTTTTTTTTCTGGTCGAAATTTTGAGTTTCGATATCTCAGCTCTGGAAGGGTCTAGAGCCTCCATTGTTGCACTCAGGTCTATGTCTCATGGCCCTCTATCAGAATCCAGAGTTTCAAGAAGATTGGGGATACTTAATTTTTCGACCCAAAAAAAAAACGTAAGGGGTAACACTGTCGTTTTTTTTTTCCTAGGAGAAATTTTGAGTTTCAATATCTCAGCTCTGGAAGGGTCTAGAGCCTCCATTGTTGCACTCATGTCTAAGTCTCATGGCCCTCTATCATAATCCAGAGTTTCAAGAAGATTGGGGATACTTAATTTTTCGACCCAAAAAAAAAAACGTAAGGGGTAACACTGTCTTTTTCTTTTCTGGTCGAAATTTTGAGTTTCGATATCTCAGCTCTGGAAGGGTCTAGAGCCTCCATTGTTGCACTCAGGACTAAGTCTCATGGCCCTCTATCATAATCCAGAGTTTCAAGAAGATTGGGGATACTTAATTTTTCTCCCCCAAAAAAAACGTAAGGGGTAACACTGTCGTTTTTTTTTTCTGGTCGAAATTTTGAGTTTCGATATCTCAGCTCTGGAAGGGTCTAGAGCCTCTATTGTTGCACTCAGGTCTAAGTCTCATGGTCCTCTATCAGAATCCAGAGTTTTGAGAAGATTGGGGAAACTTAATTTTTCGCCCCCAAAAAAAAAACGTAAGGGGTAACACTGTCGTTTTTTTTCCTGGTCGAAATTTTGAGTTTCGATATCTCAGCTCTGGAAGGGTCTAGAGCCTCCATTGTTGCACTCAGGTCTAAGTCTCATGGCCCTCTATCAGAATCCAGAGTTTCAAGAAGATTGGGGATACTTAATTTTTCGCCCAAAAAAAAAACGTAAGGGGTAACACTGTCGTTTTTTTTCTGGTCGAAATTTTGACGTCGATATCTCAGCTCTGGAAGGGTCTAGAGCCTCCATTTTTGCACTCAGGTCTAAGTATCATGGCCCTCTATCAAAATCCAGAGTTTCAAGAAGATTGGGGATACTTAATTTTTCGCCCAAAAAAAAAACGTAAGGGGTAACACTGTCGTTTTTTTTTTTGTGGTCTAAATTTTGAGTTTCGATATCTCAGCTCTGGAAGGGTCTAGAGCCTCCATTGTTGCACTCAGGTCTAAGTCTCATGGTCCACTATCATAATCCAGAGTTTTGGGAAGATTGGGGAAACTTAATTTTTCGTCCCAAAAAAAAAACGTAAGGGGTAACACTGTCGTTTTTTTCCTGGTCGAAATTTTGAGTTTCGATATCTCAGCTCTGGAAGGGTCTAGAGCCTCCATTGTTGCACTCAGGTCTAAGTCTCATGGCCCTCTATCAGAATCCAGAGTTTCAAGAAGATTGGGGATACTTAATTTTTCGACCCAAAAAAAAAACGTAAGGGGTAACACTGTCGTTTTTTTTTCCTAGGCGAAATTTTGAGTTTCAATATCTCAGCTCTGGAAGGGTCTAGAGCCTCCATTGTTGCACTCATGTCTAAGTCTCATGGCCCTCTATCAGAATCCAGAGTTTCAAGAAGATTGGGGATACTTAATTTTTCGACCCAAAAAAAAAACGTAAGGGGTAACACTGTCGTTTTTTTTTTCCTAGGCGAAATTTTGAGTTTCAATATCTCAGCTCTGGAAGGGTCTAGAGCCTCCATTGTTGCACTCAGGTCTAAGTCTCATGGCCCTCTATCAGAATCCAGAGTTTCAAGAAGATTGGGGATACTTAATTTTTCGACCCAAAAAAAAAACGTAAGGGGTAACACTGTCTTTTTTTTTCTGGTCGAAATTTTGAGTTTCGATATCTCAGCTCTGGAAGGGTCTAGAGCCTCCATTGTTGCACTCAGGTCTAAGTCTCATGGCCCTCTATCAGAATCCAGAGTTTCAAGAAGATTGGGGATACTTAATTTTTCCCCCCAAAAAAAAACGTAAGGGGTAACACTGTCGTTTTTTTTTTCTGGTCGAAATTTTGAGTTTCGATATCTCAGCTCTGGAAGGGTCTAGAGCCTCCATTGTTGCACTCAGGTCTAAGTCTCATGGCCCTCTATCAGAATCCAGAGTTTTGAGAAGATTGGGGAAACTTAATTTTTCGCCCCCCCAAAAAAAACGTAAGGGGTAACACTGTCGTTTTTTTTTCTGGTCGAAATTTTGAGTTTCGATATCTCAGCTCTGGAAGGGTCTAGAGCCTCCATTGTTGCACTCAGGTCTAAGTCTCATGGCCCTCTATCAGAATCCAGAGTTTTGAGAAGATTGGGGAAACTTAATTTTTCGCCCCAAAAAAAACGTAAGGGGTAACACTGTCGTTTTTTTTTCTGGTCGAAATTTTGAGTTTCGATATCTCAGCTCTGGAAGGGTCTAGAGCCTCCATTGTTGCACTCAGGTCTAAGTCTCATGGCCCTCTATCAGAATCCAGAGTTTCAAGAAGATTGGGGATAACTTAATTTTTCGCCCAAAAAAAAAACGTAAGGGGTAACACTGTCGTTTTTTTTTTCCTGGTCGAAATTTTGAGTTTCGATATCTCAGCTCTGGAAGGGTCTAGAGCCTCCATTGTTGCACTCAGGTCTAAGTCTCATGGCCCTCTATCAGAATCCAGAGTTTCAAGAAGATTGGGGATACTTAATTTTTCGCCCAAAAAAAAAACGTAAGGGGTAACACTGTCGTTTTTTTTTCTGGTCGAAATTTTGAGTTTCGATATCTCAGCTCTGGAAGGGTCTAGAGCCTCCATTTTTGCACTCAGGTCTAAGTCTCATGGCCCTCTATCAGAATCCAGAGTTTCAAGAAGATTGGGGATACTTAATTTTTCGCCCCAAAAAAAAACGTAAGGGGTAACACTGTCGTTTTTTTTTTCTGGTCGAAATTTTGAGTTTCGATATCTCAGCTCTGGAAGGGTCTAGAGCCTCCATTGTTGCACTCAGGTCTAAGTCTCATGGCCCTCTATCAGAATCCAGAGTTTTGAGAAGATTGGGGAAACTTAATTTTTCGCCCCAAAAAAAAAAAACGTAAGGGGTAACACTGTCGTTTTTTTTCCTGGTCGAAATTTTGAGTTTCGATATCTCAGCTCTGGAAGGGTCTAGAGCCTCCATTGTTGCACTCAGGTCTAAGTCTCATGGCCCTCTATCAGAATCCAGAGTTTTGAGAAGATTGGGGAAACTTAATTTTTCGCCCCAAAAAAAAACGTAAGGGGTAACACTGTCGTTTTTTTTTCTGGTCGAAATTTTGAGTTTCGATATCTCAGCTCTGGAAGGGTCTAGAGCCTCCATTTTTGCACTCAGGTCTAAGTCTCATGGCCCTCTATCAGAATCCAGAGTTTCAAGAAGATTGGGGATACTTAATTTTTCGCCCAAAAAAAAAAACGTAAGGGGTAACACTGTCGTTTTTTTTTCTGGTCGAAATTTTGAGTTTCGATATCTCAGCTCTGGAAGGGTCTAGAGCCTCCATTTTTGCACTCAGGTCTAAGTCTCATGGCCCTCTATCAGAATCCAGAGTTTCAAGAAGATTGGGGATACTTAATTTTTCGCCCAAAAAAAAACGTAAGGGGTAACACTGTCGTTTTTTTTTCTGGTCGAAATTTTGAGTTTCGATATCTCAGCTCTGGAAGGGTCTAGAGCCTCCATTTTTGCACTCAGGTCTAAGTCTCATGGCCCTCTATCAGAATCCAGAGTTTTGAGAAGATTGGGGAACTTAATTTTTCGCCCAAAAAAAAAAACGTAAGGGGTAACACTGTCGTTTTTTTTTTCTGGTCGAAATTTTGAGTTTCGATATCTCAGCTCTGGAAGGGTCTAAAGCCTCCATTTTTGCACTCAGGTCTAAGTCTCATGGCCCTCTATCAGAATCCAGAGTTTTGAGAAGATTGGGGATACTTAATTTTTCGCCCAAAAAAAAAAACGTAAGGGGTAACACTGTCGTTTTTTTTTTCTGGTCGAAATTTTGAGTTTCGATATCTCAGCTCTGGAAGGGTCTAGAGCCTCCATTTTTGCACTCAGGTCTAAGTCTCATGGCCCTCTATCAGAATCCAGAGTTTTGAGAAGATTGGGGAAACTTAATTTTTCGCCCAAAAAAAAAAACGTAAGGGGTAACACTGTCGTTTTTTTTTCTGGTCGAAATTTTGAGTTTCGATATCTCAGCTCTGGAAGGGTCTAGAGCCTCCATTGTTGCACTCAGGTCTAAGTCTCATGGCCCTCTATCAGAATCCAGAGTTTCAAGAAGATTGGGGATACTTAATTTTTCGCCCCCAAAAAAAAACGTAAGGGGTAACACTGTCGTTTTTTTTTCTGGTCGAAATTTTGAGTTTCGATATCTCAGCTCTGGAAGGGTCTAGAGCCTCCATTGTTGCACTCAGGTCTAAGTCTCATGGCCCTCTATCAGAATCCAGAGTTTCAAGAAGATTGGGGAAACTTAATTTTTCGCCCAAAAAAAAAAACGTAAGGGGTAACACTGTCGTTTTTTTTTCTGGTCGAAATTTTGAGTTTCGATATCTCAGCTCTGGAAGGGTCTAGAGCCTCCATTTTTGCACTCAGGTCTAAGTCTCATGGCCCTCTATCAGAATCCAGAGTTTTGAGAAGATTGGGGAAACTTAATTTTTCGCCCCAAAAAAAAAACGTAAGGGGTAACACTGTCGTTTTTTTTCCTGGTCGAAATTTTGAGTTTCGATATCTCAGCTCTGGAAGGGTCTAGAGCCTCCATTTTTGCACTCAGGTCTAAGTCTCATGGCCCTCTATCAGAATCCAGAGTTTTGAGAAGATTGGGGAAACTTAATTTTTCGCCCAAAAAAAAAACGTAAGGGGTAACACTGTCGTTTTTTTTTTCTGGTCGAAATTTTGAGTTTCGATATCTCAGCTCTGGAAGGGTCTAGAGCCTCCATTTTTGCACTCAGGTCTAAGTCTCATGGCCCTCTATCAGAATCCAGAGTTTCAAGAAGATTGGGGATACTTAATTTTTCGCCCAAAAAAAAAAAACGTAAGGGGTAACACTGTCGTTTTTTTTCTGGTCGAAATTTTGAGTTTCGATATCTCAGCTCTGGAAGGGTCTAGAGCCTCCATTTTTGCACTCAGGTCTAAGTCTCATGGCCCTCTATCAGAATCCAGAGTTTCAAGAAGATTGGGGATACTTAATTTTTCGCCCAAAAAAAAAACGTAAGGGGTAACACTGTCGTTTTTTTTTCTGGTCGAAATTTTGAGTTTCGATATCTCAGCTCTGGAAGGGTCTAGAGCCTCCATTTTTGCACTCAGGTCTAAGTCTCATGGCCCTCTATCAGAATCCAGAGTTTTGAGAAGATTGGGGAAACTTAATTTTTCGCCCAAAAAAAAAACGTAAGGGGTAACACTGTCGTTTTTTTTTCTGGTCGAAATTTTGAGTTTCGATATCTCAGCTCTGGAAGGGTCTAGAGCCTCCATTTTTGCACTCAGGTCTAAGTCTCATGGCCCTCTATCAGAATCCAGAGTTTCAAGAAGATTGGGGATACTTAATTTTTCGCCCAAAAAAAAAAACGTAAGGGGTAACACTGTCGTTTTTTTTCTGGTCGAAATTTTGAGTTTCGATATCTCAGCTCTGGAAGGGTCTAGAGCCTCCATTTTTGCACTCAGGTCTAAGTCTCATGGCCCTCTATCAGAATCCAGAGTTTTGAGAAGATTGGGGAAACTTAATTTTTCGCCCAAAAAAAAACGTAAGGGGTAACACTGTCGTTTTTTTTTTCTGGTCGAAATTTTGAGTTTCGATATCTCAGCTCTGGAAGGGTCTAGAGCCTCCATTTTTGCACTCAGGTCTAAGTCTCATGGCCCTCTATCAGAATCCAGAGTTTTGAGAAGATTGGGGAAACTTAATTTTTCGCCCAAAAAAAAAACGTAAGGGGTAACACTGTCGTTTTTTTTTCTGGTCGAAATTTTGAGTTTCGATATCTCAGCTCTGGAAGGGTCTAGAGCCTCCATTTTTGCACTCAGGTCTAAGTCTCATGGCCCTCTATCAGAATCCAGAGTTTCAAGAAGATTGGGGATACTTAATTTTTCGCCCAAAAAAAAAAAACGTAAGGGGTAACACTGTCGTTTTTTTTTCTGGTCGAAATTTTGAGTTTCGATATCTCAGCTCTGGAAGGGTCTAGAGCCTCCATTTTTGCACTCAGGTCTAAGTCTCATGGCCCTCTATCAGAATCCAGAGTTTTGAGAAGATTGGGGAAACTTAATTTTTCGCCCAAAAAAAAAACGTAAGGGGTAACACTGTCGTTTTTTTTTTGGGTCGAAATTTTGAGTTTCGATATCTCAGCTCTGGAAGGGTCTAGAGCCTCCATTTTTGCACTCAGGTCTAAGTCTCATGGCCCTCTATCAGAATCCAGAGTTTTGAGAAGATTGGGGATACTTAATTTTTCGCCCAAAAAAAAAAACGTAAGGGGTAACACTGTCGTTTTTTTTTCTGGTCGAAATTTTGAGTTTCGATATCTCAGCTCTGGAAGGGTCTAGAGCCTCCATTTTTGCACTCAGGTCTAAGTCTCATGGCCCTCTATCAGAATCCAGAGTTTTGAGAAGATTGGGGAAACTTAATTTTTCGCCCAAAAAAAAAAACGTAAGGGGTAACACTGTCGTTTTTTTTTTCTGGTCGAAATTTTGAGTTTCGATATCTCAGCTCTGGAAGGGTCTAGAGCCTCCATTTTTGCACTCAGGTCTAAGTCTCATGGCCCTCTATCAGAATCCAGAGTTTCAGAAGATTGGGGAAACTTAATTTTTCGCCCAAAAAAAAAAACGTAAGGGGTAACACTGTCGTTTTTTTTTGGTCGGTCGAATTTTGAGTTTCGATATCTCAGCTCTGGAAGGGTCTAGAGCCTCCATTTTTGCACTCAGGTCTAAGTCTCATGGCCCTCTATCAGAATCCAGAGTTTTGAGAAGATTGGGGAAACTTAATTTTTCGCCCAAAAAAAAAAACGTAAGGGGTAACACTGTCGTTTTTTTTTTCTGGTCGAAATTTTGAGTTTCGATATCTCAGCTCTGGAAGGGTCTAGAGCCTCCATTTTTGCACTCAGGTCTAAGTCTCATGGCCCTCTATCAGAATCCAGAGTTTTGAGAAGATTGGGGAAACTTAATTTTTCGCCCAAAAAAAAAAACGTAAGGGGTAACACTGTCGTTTTTTTTTCTGGTCGAAATTTTGAGTTTCGATATCTCAGCTCTGGAAGGGTCTAGAGCCTCCATTTTTGCACTCAGGTCTAAGTCTCATGGCCCTCTATCAGAATCCAGAGTTTTGAGAAGATTGGGGAAACTTAATTTTTCGCCCAAAAAAAAAACGTAAGGGGTAACACTGTCGTTTTTTTTCTGGTCGAAATTTTGAGTTTCGATATCTCAGCTCTGGAAGGGTCTAGAGCCTCCATTTTTGCACTCAGGTCTAAGTCTCATGGCCCTCTATCAGAATCCAGAGTTTCAAGAAGATTGGGGAAACTTAATTTTTCGCCAAAAAAAAAAACGTAAGGGGTAACACTGTCGTTTTTTTTTCTGGTCGAAATTTTGAGTTTCGATATCTCAGCTCTGGAAGGGTCTAGAGCCTCCATTTTTGCACTCAGGTCTAAGTCTCATGGCCCTCTATCAGAATCCAGAGTTTTGAGAAGATTGGGGAAAATTAATTTTTCGCCCAAAAAAAAAAACGTAAGGGGTAACACTGTCGTTTTTTTTTTGGTCGAAATTTTGAGTTTCGATATCTCAGCTCTGGAAGGGTCTAGAGCCTCCATTTTTGCACTCAGGTCTAAGTCTCATGGCCCTCTATCAGAATCCAGAGTTTTGAGAAGATTGGGGAAACTTAATTTTTCGCCCAAAAAAAAAACCGTAAGGGGTAACACTGTCTGTTTTTTTTTTCGGTCGAAATTTTGAGTTTCGATATCTCAGCTCTGGAAGGGTCTAGAGCCTCCATTTTTGCACTCAGGTCTAAGTCTCATGGCCCTCTATCAGAATCCAGAGTTTTGAGAAGATTGGGGAAACTTAATTTTTCGCCCAAAAAAAAAAAACGTAAGGGGTAACACTGTCGTTTTTTTTTCTGGTCGAAATTTTGATTTTCGATATCTCAGCTCTGGAAGGGTCTAGAGCCTCCATTTTTGCACTCAGGTCTAAGTCTCATGGCCCTCTATCAGAATCCAGAGTTTTGAGAAGATTGGAGAAACTTGTTTTTTCGCCCGAAAACGCAAAAAAACATAAGGGGTAACACTGTCGTTTTTTTTCGGGTCGAAATTTTGAGTTTCGATATCTCAGCTCTGGAAGGGTCTAGAGCCTCCATTGTTGCACTCAGGTCTAAGTCTCATGGCCCTCTATCAGAATCCAGAGTTTCAAGAAGATTGGGGAAACTTAATTTTTCGCCCCAAAAAAAAAAACGTAAGGGGTAACACTGTCGTTTTTTTTTCGGGTCGAAATTTTGAGTTTCGATATCTCAGCTCTGGAAGGGTCTAGAGCCTCCATTTTTGCACTCAGGTCTAAGTCTCATGGCCCTCTATCAGAATCCAGAGTTTTGAGAAGATTGGGGAAACTTAATTTTTCGCCCCCAAAAAAAAAACGTAAGGGGTAACACTGTCGTTTTTTTTTTCTGGTCGAAATTTTGAGTTTCGATATCTCAGCTCTGGAAGGGTCTAGAGCCTCCATTTTTGCACTCAGGTCTAAGTCTCATGGCCCTCTATCAGAATCCAGAGTTTTGAGAAGATTGGGGAAACTTAATTTTTCGCCCCAAAAAAAAAAACGTAAGGGGTAACACTGTCGTTTTTTTTTCTGGTCGAAATTTTGAGTTTCGATATCTCAGCTCTGGAAGGGTCTAGAGCCTCCATTTTTGCACTCAGGTCTAAGTCTCATGGCCCTCTATCAGAATCCAGAGTTTTGAGAAGATTGGGGAAACTTAATTTTTCGCCCAAAAAAAAAACGTAAGGGGTAACACTGTCGTTTTTTTTTTCTGGTCGAAATTTTGAGTTTCGATATCTCAGCTCTGGAAGGGTCTAGAGCCTCCATTTTTGCACTCAGGTCTAAGTCTCATGACCCTCTATCAGAATCCAGAGTTTTGAGAAGATTGGGGAAACTTAATTTTTCACTCAAAAAAAAAAAACGTAAGGGGTAACACTGTCGTTTTTTTTTTCCGGTCGAAATTTTGAGTTTCGATATCTCAGCTCTGGAAGGGTCTAGTGCCTACATTTTTGCACTCAGGTCTAAGTCTCATGGCCCTCTATCAGAATCCAGAGTTTCAAGAAGATTGGGGAAACTTAATTTTTCTCCCCCCCAAAAAAAACGTAAGGGGTAACACTGTCGTTTTTTTTTTCTGGTCGAAATTTTGAGTTTAGATATCTCAGCTCTGGAAGGGTCTAGAGCCTCCATTTTTGCACTTAGGTCTAAGTCTCATGACCCTCTACAAGAATCCAGAGTTTTGAGAAGATTGGGGAAACTTAATTTTTCTCCCCCCCAAAAAAAACCGTAAGGGGTAACACTGTCGTTTTTTTTTTCTGGTCGAAATTTTGAGTTTCGATATCTCAGCTCTGGAAGGGTCTAGAGCCTCCATTGTTGCACTCAGGTCTAAGTCTCATGGCCCTCTATCAGAATCCAGAGTTTTGAGAAGATTGGGGAAACTTAATTTTTCGCCCCCCCCCCTAAAAAAAACGTAAGGGGTAACACTGTGGGTTTTTTTCTGGTCGAAATTTTGAGTTTCGATATCTCAGCTCTGAAAGGGTCTAGAGCCTCCATTTTTGCACTCAGGTCTAAGTCTCATGGCCCTCTATCAGAATCCGGAGTTTTGAGAAGATTGGGGAAACTTAATTTTTCGCCCAAAAACAAAAACGTAAGGGGTAACACTGTCGTTTTTTTTTTCTGGTCAAAATTTTGAGTTTCGATACCTCAGCTCTGGAAGGGTCTAGAGCCTCCATTTTTGCACTTAGGTCTAAGTCTCATGACCCTCTATAAGAATCCAGAGTTTTGAGAAGATTAGGGAAACTTAATTTTTCTCCCAAAAAAAAAAATGTAAGGGGTAACACTGTCGTTTTTTTTTTCCGGTCGAAATTTTGAGTTTCAAAATCTCAGCTCTGGAAGGGTCTAGTGCCTACATTTTTGCACTCAGGTCTAAGTCTCATGGCCCTCTATCAGAATCCAGAGTTTCAAGAAGATTGGGGATACTTAATTTTTCGCCCAAAAAAAAACGTAAGGGGTAACACTGTCGTTTTTTTTTTCTGGTCTAAATTTTGAGTTTCGATATCTCAGCTCTGGAAGGGTCTAGAGCCTCCATTGTTGCACTCAGGTCTAAGTCTCATGGCCCTCTATCAGAATCCAGAGTTTTGAGAAGATTGGGGAAACTTAATTTTTCGCCCCCCCCAAAAAAACGTAAGGGGTAACACTGTGGGTTTTTTTTCTGGTCGAAATTTTGAGTTTCGATATCTCAGCTCTGAAAGGGTCTAGAGCCTCCATTGTTGCACTCAGGTCTAAGTCTCATGGCCCTCTATCAGAATCCAGAGTTTTGAGAAGATTGGGGAAACTTAATTTTTCGCCCCCCCAAAAAAACGTAAGGGGTAACACTGTGTTTTTTTTTTCTGGTCGAAATTTTGAGTTTCAATATCTCAGCTCTGGAAGGGTCTAGAGCCTCCATTGTTGCACTCAGGTCTAAGTCTCATGGCCCTCTATCAGAATCCAGAGCGTCAAGAAGATTGGGGATACTTAATTTTTCACCCAAAAAAAAAAAAAAACGTAAGGGGTAACACTGTCGTTTTTTTCTGGTCGAAATTTTGAGTTTCGATATCTCAGCTCTGGAAGGGTCTAGATTCTCCATTGTTGCACTCAGGTCCAAGTCTCATGACCGTCAACCAGAATCCAGAGTTTTAAGAAGATTGGGGAAACTTAATTTTTCACTCAAAAAAAAAATGTAAGGGGTAACACTGTCGTTTTTTTTTTCTGGTCGAAATTTTGAGTTTCGATATCTCAGCTATGGAAGGGTCTAGAGCCTCCATTGTTGCACTCAGGTCTAAGTCTCATGGCCCTCTATCAGAATCCAGAGTTTTGAGAAGATTGGGGATACTTAATTTTTCGCCCAAAAAAAAAAAACGTAAGGGGTAACACTGTCGTTTTTTTTTCTGGTCGAAATTTTGAGTTTCGATATCTCAGCTCTGGAAGGGTCTAGAGCCTCCATTGTTGCACTCAGGTCTAAGTCTCATGGCCCTCTATCAGAATCCAGAGTTTCAAGAAGATTGGGGATACTTAATTTTTCGCTCAAAAAAAAACAAAAACGTAAGGGGTAACACTGTCGTTTTTTTTTTTTCTGGTCGAAATTTTGAGTTTCGATATCTCAGTCACACAGAACCTGAAGAGAGAGACAGATAACATTGAGAATAATATTGAACTCATGAGCACATTTGAAAGTCTAACACTCACAGTTATAATGCATCTGTCAGGAATGAGCACACAGTATTTCTTGCTGTTACACTACTTTCCATATTTTGCACATCAAACTCTAATTAATTAATGACGAACTTGAATTGAAAATCAAACCATTAAAGAAAAACGTTATTCATATTCATACAAGGGTTAAAAACATTCATATATGAAAAATCATATTTTTTAAATACATAAAAACTATTTACATATGAAGTCTAAATCTTGATCTGAGCATCTTGTTGATTTCTTAATTTCTGGCTTTAGGCCTGAATCTAATTATATTAATTTCTATATTACTCCAGGTGCAGGTTGTGAGTGTCCAAATAATGATGGCTATTAAACTCATGTTTGCTTTCGGATCTGTTATCATGAAGGAGAGCTGTCAGTCATAAAATCATAAACTCACAGATCTTTAAAGACCTCCAGAGCACTGAAGCGTGCAGTTCATATGCAAAGACTCTTCAATGTAAATCTCTTTCTGAGAACAAAAACCTCTTACTGTCAAGAAACATATTTCAGGTGGTAAAGAGCAAGATCTTTTTTTCTTCTTTTTTTCCCCTGAAAAATCACCAAGAATGATTTTGATCTGTCTCAAGGGTAAAAAAAAAAACTGTTTCTTTGAATAAGTACAATAATGTTTTCTTTACTAAAAACACTAGGCTATATAAAGGCTAATGTTGTATTTTTGAGGTGTATTGGAATGTTTTTTAGCCCCTCAACTTAGTGATACCTTTCAAAAATAAGATCCTGTTGATTCTTCATAGCTCTTTGTGGCCCATGGCTCTTGTAAGAGTGTGAAACTAAGATGATGTCAAGAAAAGCTGAGATGTATTTGGAGTTAACCAGAGTCACTTCAGGTCATTAAAGGCGTGTGCTATTACACATGAGATGGATGATTACCGATAGTTCATTCTGAAGTTCCAATTGCAAAGGTTTTATTTATTTTATTTATTTTATCACTTTATTCTAGTTTGACACCAGAATATAATATAGATATAAACAGACAGACTTACAAACTTCATTATTTATAAACATAAAAATATTTTTCTAATTTTCAAGTGAACATTTAAAAGTATATTATAGTTGCCGACAAAGCTTTTTTATTTTTAATCTGTTTAAGAGACTCAAAATATATATTGACTTTGGAAAAATTTTAAACATGGCCTTGGAAAATTTAGCTTTATGAATATGGAATTTACCTAGTAAAATAAAGAGGTTTGCAATATCACATAAACTTCTATCATTCTCTACAATTAAAATATGTAATAATCTGTTTCCCTTCAAGCATTATTGTGTTATTTGTCTTAAATGACACATAACTTTCAACATTTTTCCAAAATGTAATGCCACGCACTAGTTGTCTTTCGCTTCGGAGCCGATCGTCTGATGGTCACAATTGTTGCATCACGTGCTTGGGACTTACAGCACGCTAAGGCCGCTTTTGTGGGCGGTACATGTTTTAGCAGGACCAAATACAAGAAAATATCTCTATTTAAATACATTCTAATTTTGTCATGTATACCAGCAACTATAAATATATTTTTAAATACATGTAAAATATATTATTTTCATTTTTGTTAATTTCTTTGACAATACTGTACATTCTTTAATAAAACATACTAACACCATATTTTAATATTGAAAATATCACATGAAAGAGAATATGTTATATGGCATGAGTTCACATGTTCATTTACAGCATAATGTGATGTCAGAATGTGATTATCTGTATACAATAAAGCTTATTTCAGTCTTTAAAGAAAAAAACAAGCTTCTGTCCACAATGACACTAAGCCCAAAATTTCACATATTAATTTCTTCTGAAATCAAAAATGAAAATTAAAGTGAACAAATAATGAAATAACTGAAAATAAAATATGTATTGCTACTTTAACTGTTGCTCAGCTGTTACAGGGCAACTGATTCTCCTCTTCTCTGTAGTGTCTGACTGAGGGAGGTTTTTGTATGAAGATGTTTCACTGTGTGAATGCACCACTATAAGCCCCCATACAGTAATAATCTCCTGCATCCTCAGGCTGGACTCCACGAATGTTCAGTGTAAAATCAGGTTCAGATCCACTTCCACTGAACCGATCTGGGACTCCGGATTCAAGTCGACTTGCTTTATAGATCAGGAGTTTAGGAGCTTCTCCAGGTTTCTGCAGATACCAGCTCATGTCATCATCAACTCCACTGGTCCCAGTGCAGCTTATAGAGACTGAATCTCCTGCTTTAACAAGCAAAGACTCAGGAGTCTGGGCCTCTTGATGAGACACTGAGAGAGAGTTCAAAAACAAATTAAAAGAAGCTTGAATTTGCTATAAACAGTTCAAATGAATGCAAAAAAGAAGAAAAAATATATAAAGCACAAATTCAAATTTTTTGCACAAATAAAAAAGGACCATCATAATGAAAAAATATATATATATTTTGAACCTTGAGCAAGCAGACAGAGTGTCCCCAGCATTAGAATAAGAGTCATCATTGTTGTGTATGTGTGTGTGTAAGTGTGTGTGTCTCACCCTAATAATCATCAGTGGAGTTTTAAGCGTAGTGTTCAGTTAATATGCAAAACACTTTCGGATGCATCATGGAATAAACCTAAAAAAATAATCAGAAATTTTGGGAGATTCTATTAATTATAAATGTATTTATTTTTTCAGCTGACTGAGCGAATAAACTAATGTCAGTGTCAGAGTTAGTGTTGATGTTAGTGTAACTCTGTCAGTGTCAGTGTTATTGCAGGAGGTTTTTGTACAGCCGCTCATTGGGTTTGTATCACTGTGGTGGACGTTTGGTGGAGGAACACGACTCTCAGTTGGAAGTAAGTGGACATCTTTCTGTTTCAAAAAATATAAATCATTTTTATATATAATATAATTGTTAATAAATATTATTGCCTATTTTTATGTTTAAGATAATACAGAAATATATCTAACTTCTGTTTCAGGTGTTAATTACTGTACTGTAATAATTAAAACTGGGCACTTAAAAATATAACTATATAACATTGTTATGTTTTAGACTTGATTATAGTTCTGAATATAAATATACTGAAACGCATTTGAAATACATTTATTTTTTGCTACGTATACTACAAATTAATTTATATTTGTGAACTTAATATGAGTGTATGGTATACTGAATTGGTAAAGTCTGCTAAAGTGGAACAACTCATTTTATCCTTAATGCTCTTTAGTTATCCAGAAATGGTGCTGAGTTCCAACTAAGCTACTTGAGTATATCTGATTGTGCTAAAGAACTATTGCAAGTATACTTTAGGTACACGTTCAATATCTTGCATTTAAAGAATCAGAAATCAAAGTGTGTATTTATGAGTGTATTTAGTGTCCTTTTCCTTTTTTGTGCTAAATTGGAACAATTTCAAGTTTACTTAGATCATTTACGGACTAATTAGTGATATTAAAGTGTACTTTATATGTGTCATTATGAGTGTATTCGAAACAGACAAGCAATATACCATACTGTAAAAAAATATTGTTGGTTAAACTTTAAAAAGTAAGTAACCTGGTTGCCTTAAAATTTTAAGTTGATTGAACTGGAAAAAGTGAGTTAATACAATGAAGGAGAATGGTTTAATCACCAGAAACTTAAAATAATACGTTATCTGAACTAAATATATTATTTAAGTTGATTGACAAAAGAAAATATGTTGTGATAACAAATCTTGAATTTTGTTTGTGTTATATATTTGAGTAAAAAGTATACTTTATGCAGAAATGTCGTTGGCTTATTCCAAATACTACAAATTGCACATTTTGTCTTCACTAACAAATGCACATTAATAAACAAATTTTACTTAGCCATACTTTGCAAAATATATAGTATATTATAATGTATTTTGAAAGTATAATTTCAAAGCATTGTCACAATGATCATTTTCAGCACAGATTCAGAAAT
Source organism: Pimephales promelas (assembly GCF_016745375.1). Next base: position 10,462,449 of record NW_024121211.1, on the reverse strand, counting down.
ATATCTAAAATATATTTTAAGTAAAGTTGAAATAAATACACTTTAAAAAAATACATTAAAAGTAAATAAAAAATTAAAAAGTATTTTTTTTTAAATATCTAAAGTACAATTTTTTTTAAAGTGTGTTAAAAGTTGTATTGTGAAAAAGAGTAAAAGCATGATGCTACTCTAAATACATTTAAATATAGTACAATTTTGTGTTGGTAATGTACTATTGAAAAAGTAAATATATTTAAACTACAACAAAGTATACTTTTTTTCACTAGGGTTTATGAACTGAAAAGAAATGTATTCATTTATACACTTACATACGTATTCATTTTTTTATCAGGATGGATACAAATTTAATATATACATTTTAGTCTGATATGTTATCAATTGTTTTAGTAATGTATAAGTAATCTATTATCGTTATTACTGAATATATTTATGTTACTCCTGTTTAGACTAAAATATGAATAATATGATTTAATCAAATATGTTTTTACACACAGTTGCACTTCAGATCTGCTTGATTAACTCTGAATCTCTTAAAGGGAAGTGAAAGACTGATAGAGCTGTTTTTAAGAAGAATGAAACTCTTGAAAATCTCTCTCTCTCTAGCTGGCACTCGCCCCACTCTCACGGTCCTGCCTCCCTCCAGAGGCGAGCTGCAGCAGGGTAAGGCTACAGTGCTGTGTTTGGCCAGTAAGGGATTCCCCTCTGACTGGAAGCTGAGCTGGAGGGTGGATGGCGGTAGCAGGAGCTCTGCTGTGAATCTGAGTCCAAGTGTTCTGCAGAAGGATGGACTGTACAGCTGGAGCAGCAGCCTGAGTCTCACTGAGAGTGAGTGGAGCAGAGCAAAAACCATCAGCTGTGAAGCCACACACACATCCCAGAATGCAGTGACCGAGAGCCTGAACACACAGCGGTGTGATGATGACCAGTGAAACACACATATCACACAAAAGACATAGATAGCATGCATAATCACTTATTCATACACATACACACACACACACAATCACAAACTTACAAATGACTGTCCTAAATCAGTCAATGCTCAACAATTAATCTTTCGTTCTGTTAGTATAATGTTCAAATATTCTTAGCTGTTGTAACAGCAGTGCTTTGTTGTTTTATTGCTGCCAAATAAAAGCTTTTTGACTCATATATTGTGTTGACATTCTTGCTGTATTAAAACAATACGTACAATATAAAAAAGACCACTTTTTATAGATTTTTTGGGACTAATTGTGTCCATTGCGAGTATTGTGATGAATAGCATTGGTGTGGATAATATATATTTTTTTTTAATATTGAAAATATTGATTACAGTAAAAGAGATATTTATGTTAACATTGCATCTCATATATTTAATAAAATAAAATATTTTGGTGACATTTAATTTATAAAAATAGCCTCTATATATGAAGAGTTCAGATGCAAAAGCCTCTAAGTGCCATTTGAAATTTTCTTCTTTAATGATCATTTTTATCAAGCTTGTATATTTAAGTTCAGTGATTTCACTTAAATTGCAATGATAAATACCTATTAATTGTTATTTAAGTGAAATTAATGAACTTATATATACAAGTTTGATAAAAATCGTCATTAAAGGAGAAAATTTCAAATGGCATTTAGAGGCTTTTGCATCTGAACTCTTCATATACAGTATATATTACTAATCTACAAATTTAAAAGTAAGGCACGGGAGATTAAGAGGGTAAAAAAAGAAAAACGAAAGAACAAATAGATTTCACCATACTTCCCCAATTGACTGTTTACATTAATCACAAACATTCTTTAAGTTTTTTAACATTTGATGCTTAAATATACAAACAAGGCATTTTCTAATTTATTATGCACTAATTTGCATTTATTTACAGAACAGACATCTGAACATTGAATAAAGCCAGCTTCAAAATTAGGAAAATGATGTAGCCGGTAAAATCATGCATATGAACAAACCCCTCTGTAATATATAATAAAAATCTAAAGTACGTTATTCACTGAAGTAATCTCCACTTCTTCTGGCTCAGTATGAGAAAAAAATATTTTTGAGAATGGCCTTTAAAGATATTTAATCTACAGACAAAAACAGATGAAGTGCAATATATGTTTTTGCTTGTGTCTTGCCTGAACTTTTGTCATAGAGTCATGGACAGAATATGTAGATTGATAACCTATTCTGTTCACTCTGAAAAAAATAATTTATCATGTGTTTATTTACTGTGTGAGTAAATACATTGCCGTATAATGCCGTTTCGCTGTATGAATACTGAACCAGAATAAAACACCATAATAAAGGACCAGGACCTTTTTTTTTTTTTGACTACCTTCGAAAATAATCTTTAAAACTTAAGTTGCTCAGCTGTTGTACAAGCCAACTATCGCCTGAAATGATTCTAATGTTCAATGTAGTGTCTGACTGTGTCTTGTAAGCATGTTCACCTCCATCCTTCCCTCGGGTCATTTTGACCCGAAACTCATTTTTAAAAAAATTTTAAAAATTGGACCTTAGGACTTTTACACACACACACACACACACACACACACACACACACACACACACACACACAACACACACACACACACACACACACAAAGAAAAATGTAATGGATTCGAGGAGTTTTGTGGTTGAAATTTTAAAAAGTGACAAATCCTTCCCTTGTGCCTCGCGGGTCAATTTGACCTCCTTAATGAATGGAATGTCAGGAATGCTTCAATACACATAGAAAAACCTAAAAATGCTAAACCTTTACCAAAGATTATTTTATAATGTCTACATGTGTATAATGCATTTTCAAGAGACACTGACTTTAGGATCTAGTGAAACAGCTCATTTGCTGTTCATATACTGTATAGAGCTGTTAGGCCATCTAGTGGCAAGGGTCATGAAATAGCATGTTATAATTCTCAAAGACACCCAATGGAAGATAGTTTGAGCTAAATTCAAAGGGTTATGCTGGAAATTGTGAGTTATTTTGAATTTAACTTGAAAGAATATAAGGCAATGAGCTTGAATTACCATTTATGTATTATTTATTGATCAAATCTAGTAATTTACAGGTAAATAAAAAAAATAACCAAAAAATGCATTAAAAATGAGAAAAAAAATATATATTATCAAAATTAAATGAACTTATTTCTGAAACAAATATAAATCCTTATTTCATAATGTTACATCACACCCAGGTGGATATAATCATTTTATCTCTCCCCATGCAGGGTATGTTACAACTGTGGGATGAATTAGCAATTTTTGAAACCCATCTTACAAGAAAGAAATGTCAAATTCTCAGTTGCCTATTGGGCTGAAGTACAATTAATTCAGTTATTCAGGTGTGTTGTAGGCACACTGTAAAAAATATATATATTTATGATTTGTAATGACAACATTTTTTTCTTTTGTCAAGTCAAGTTAGATAATTTATGTAGTTCAGATAACATAAAATTTTGAGTTTCTGGTGATTAAATTAATCTCCTTCATTGTATTAACTCAATTTTTCCATTTTAATGAACATAACCAGGTTACTTATTTTATTAAGTTAAACCAACAAAACATTTTTACAGTGCACTACAGGTACTTTTTACTACCGGAAAAAAATAAAAAATAAAAAATGTAATATGACTACAGGAACTATTTTGAATAAAAGACACGTCCACTGAAGAGCTTTGCATCTGCTTGTCCACCACTAGATGTCGCCATTAGTAACTTGATGTAACCAGAAATCCAACAGTACAAGCATAAGCATCCCACATCCACGTTGGCAAAAATGGGCCTGGATCTCCTGTATGAACTGTGTCATACTTCAATTTCATGCTAGGCTCGTTGGTCTAGGGGTATGATTCTCGCTTAGGGTGCGAGAGGTCCCGGGTTCAAATCCCGGACGAGCCCAATTTTTTCAAAGGTTGAATCTTGGCACTGGCAAAACATTACATTACTTTCAAAGTTTGTTTACTGAGTTCTACATGCTGTAGGCTATATGTCTACAGTAGGTGCAGTGTTTTCCAACAGCAAAATAATCTAATAAATGATCTCACAGTTATTTTACAATAATGATATTGTTTTTTTGTTTTTTTTTCGGAGAACATGAACCTCTCTTAAAGTCTCATTATTACAGACACCACCACTATGGTACTAAAGTATTATCAAAATGAAATAAGCTTAGTTCTGAACCAAAAATAAATCATAATCCTTATTTCATCATAATGTTACATCACACCCAAGTGGATCTTATTTCTTTCTTTGTAAATGGTAAGTCTAACACGGACCAGCTCGAAATGCTAACCAACGAGCCGTGTTTTTTTCAAGCATAGACCTAGTCGTAGTCATAACACGGACATTAATTTAACCATCTGCTGACTTTCAGGCCTTGCTTTGCCTGCCTCGGTGTCGCAAACTGTGTGTTCAACTTTTTTCGAATTTATTCTTCAGGCAACTGAGTGACCTCTGTAACTGCAGGTTGATGCCACTAGATGGCGCTATTTGCCGAAACCAAAACAAACATCCTAAACTCACTCCATCGAAAGTCCTATATGGTCCTGAAGCTTCTCCCTATGCAACGTGGCACACCATACTTCCCAAAATGCACAAGGCTCGTTGGTCTAGGGGTATGATTCTCGCTTAGGGTGCGAGAGGTCCCGGGTTCAAATCCCGGACGAGCCCAATTTTGCATACATTTCCTTTTTTTTTTTTTGTATATTTATATAGGTAACTGCCCTTCCACATAAAGAGAAATACTACAATTATTCATAATCAGTAAGCCAGTATTGGAGTGTATAGTCTATACTATTAAATTAAGCCTATTGTAAAAAAAATAATTTTATAAAGTTCAAAATAATCACCAATATTATACTTTTATGCGTTCAAACTTTTAAACTGTGATGTTGCAATCATTATAAAAGTACATATCTATAACATATGACGTAGCTAGCCTACTTGCACTTCTGTGCGAATCATTGAGTGTAAATTTGTGCACTCCGGAAAATTCTAGACATTCTCAACAGTGGAAAATGACAACAGAAGACAATCTTAATTTAATACTGTAATATATACTCTTTATAAAAAGACATTTGTGACATAAAAATGACAACACGATACAAGCTAAAAAATATTTCACACTGGTACATGTCGAGAGGGAATATGCGTAATTTGCACTTTATGCACAACATAAATCAACAAATCATTCTGTTTTGGAGCGCACCACATTTATATAGTAATAGATGGTGTTTTAATACAGTGTTAGATCTACTACCTCTCCATAGGCTTCACATACTTAAAAGAGTGTGACTGCTGCATATGAGCCATATATACAGGTGAAACAAACTCAAATCACCTGTGTTCAACAAATCAATACCAAAACGGCATAATCAAGGTCGGGGAAGTTAATATTTCACATGCATGTTTGGCATTTCATAATTGTGAGCCACACACCAGCACAGGTCTGACGAAAATATGCATCATCCAAACACATTGAGCTCGACGAGCGTTCACACTTGCGTATTCCAGTTAGATATGTTTTCAGTCCAGCTCGTGCAGGCTGGAATTGTGACTAAATTACTATATTTAAACATGATGATAGCCAACCACAATCCCAGACACCGAATGCGTAATGCTTGCACTTTCCACTTTTCGTAATTCGATTTACGTATGAAGCGGCAAGGAAGCGATAACGTAAGATAAGGCAGATCAGAGTTGAAGCTGAACATCTAAGACAATAAAAAATCCTTAAAGCATTTCACACGTTAAACAGCGTGAATCGTACGTGAAAATTAAAAATGTGCTTGTGTGTGGTATCAAAGTGTTTCAAAATCGCAGTGCGCATCCCAGACAGCAAAATAGCGTCGGCCCAGATCTGGGTCGACACTATGTCGCTGTCTGGCTACACACTCTCGTCCTAGGCGCGTGTGGTTGTAGCTCAGCAGTAACAGTCAACTGTCAGAGTTAGAATATAAAAAAAAAAAACATAGCTTAGACTTGCTGGGCCAGTGTTGGAAGGGTAACAAGGCGGGCGTCGGGGACAGACAGGAGACTGCTGATGTAGCGCCTCAGGTAACCGTACACCAGCTTTTCCTGTTAACCTCCTTGTGGCAAAAGCTGGCACGCGAGATAATCTCCTCACCGCATTAAGTCGCACAGCCCCGGAGGATTACAGACACGCCCGTGAGACGTGACTTCGCAAAGTCCGATCCCTCCAGGCGCTCAGTCCCGGCCTGGCCTGTCACTTTAAGGGGTTTAACATTGGCTCAAGAACAGCACAGTGATTTGAAAAGGCAGTTGTTAAGCTTCAGGCTATACTAACAGCTAGGTGCGTTCACAAAGTAAGACGACCTGGAGTCAGTGTAGGAAACTAATAATTACCCTCTTGAATTGTGCTCAGGGTGGGATACGAGGCCTGGGTCAAGTTTCAGTGGCACTCTAAGGCCCGAGTCAAGTTTTTGATTTGCGAACAATCAATTTGATATTTCAATGCCAGGAGCGAAATCTGATAGAAAAGGTGATTCCATACTCAAACAGGCCATGTATCTTCCCAAACAGATTAACATGACATGGATAATTCTTAAAAGACATTAATGAACACATCCTGTCTGCGCCCTAAACACTATTCCTGCGTTCTGAGTTAAAACAGTTTTCTCAAATAAAAAAAAAAACCTTCACGTAGTTCTAAAGACTTTTTTCTTCAGTGAAACACAAAATAAATATTAGAAATAATACATTTATAATGTATAAACTAATATATAAGTTTCACATGTCAGTAGTGACAATGATTTTCTTTTAGACCCCACTGACTTTTATTCTAAGGACGAAAACATTCTTCAAAATATCTTCTTTTGTGTTTCACTGAAGAAAGACTGTCATACAGGTTTGGAACGACATTACAATTTTCATTATTTGGGTGAACTGTCCCTTTAAGCTATGGTGCGCACCTGTGGCATAATGTCAATTATGACAAATACTTATTTGTTTTTCAATTCCAAACTGTCAAACAAGAGAAAAATAAGAGGGTTTGTTTGTGACCGAATAGAGTTGAATTATAACCAGGTGACTGCCGACGCGCTTTTTGTATTTCAAAGCACATTGACAGCAAGCATGGAGATTAAGTTATATTTAACCCAGAACATTCCTTTAAGGCAAAGCTTGATTAAAACTCCAAACTTAACTAATTCGTATGCTGGAAAAGCATAGCAATCAAGTATCATTTAATGAAGTGCAAGTCTGCCACCCCTTGAGGCCAGTCCCTCTCCTTGCAGACACAAACATAGCGATGTATGAAAGACCGGGTTATGTTATTTGGCTGTCACTGAGGATGTCACACCTCAAATGGTCAGTACTGTCATTGCCTTTTTGCACTCATCCCATCATTACACAGGGAATCCCAAGGACGAGTTTGGAAGAGGACAAACGACAGAAAGGGTGAACGGTAGGAGGAAGGCAAATGGGTAACAGTTGTTGCGGTAAGCTCAGGATGAAGTGGATCACCTGTTTTTCAGCTTGAGAGTGCAAAACGTTCAGGTAGGAAATAGCATAATACATATCAATTGTCATCAAGTAACTTTTTGCAACGCAAGTCCCCGCAGACACACCAAACGAAACGACCGTCCCGATCCAATCAGTTCATGGGGTGTGTGTCTGCTTGTCATGTCCTGAATGAAGAAAAAAAAATCTTGAATTCAGTGAAAGTTCACCACACAGAGACTAATAAAATAAAAAATTCAGGCACCCTTGTCAAAACCAAAGGACAGGGTGTCTGGAAAGTTGATTTTGTCCTATAATTAGTCCCAAACGTTTTATGCTAATCCCAGAGCAGTGAGAAAAATGGAGGTTATTTTCATGCCCGTGGGTTGCGTCAACTTATTGTGAAAATGAATGGAAATTATTAAAAAAAAAAAAAAAAAAATATCCAGTTTTTCTGTTACATTTGAGTGTGTTGTTTGTCAGGTTCAGGAGGGGGTCATAAGGCCACCATGGTGCAGGGGTGTTTGAGTTTGCATGGCAGGACGCCCCTGTTGAGCTGGTAGAACTCTACCAGGTGGATCAGGTCTGTGAACTTGGTAGAGCCGTCGTCAAGGCTAAAAAAGACCTGGCCATCCTCCTCAAACTGCCAGAGAGTGAAAAGAAATGCAAGGTGAAAAAGAGAAGACAAACAGTAAATACATTTTTAAAGTGTTAAACTCTCCTGTCAAGATACCAAGAGCCTAAAATGAGCCAATCTCTCAATAAAAAGTGATGTGCTATTCCATAATATAACGGAGATTAGGGGCAAATGTACCCTAAAATATAATATTACACAAAATAAAATAAAATTATAAATCACAATTTAAGTACAAATACTATAATACAATCATATAAACAACCAAAAATATAATTCTCATTAATAGAACCAATATTTGACAATTTAAAAAAAGTTGAATAGTGTTTCCTTTAATAAATCATGGCTTATTTTCAGCTATAGAAAGGTTTTTACACAGTGGGAATTCACTGACAAACACAAAATATAATATTAGACCTGGAAATATTTGTTATAATGTAAAACAGCATTAAAGCAGAACAAAATGTACTTTTTAATGTGCCTCAATCACTTACAGCTGTGAATTAAGCATTTTTATTTCCTCATTTTTGTACTTGTGAAAATCATTGAATATAGACCATTTCACAAGATGTAAACAACACAGGTCCAGAAGCACTTCCTGTTTCAGTTTTTTAACACTACATAAAAGCTGGGATAAAATACAACCAACAGAACATTTAAAACTGAATCAAAAAGTTAAACAAACATCTTTAAGATGTTTTCTTTACATGTGAAATAAAGAAAACAGTTACAAACTGAAACAGGAAGTGCTTCTGGACCTGTGTTGTTTACATCTTGTGAAATGGTCTATAACAGAGCTTTTTGTGTGTGCAGGCTGGACAATTTTAGACAATTCTTGAATTCTGTACATTTATTAACTTTTACAAATTTTAAGAATAAGAATGAATTTGGAGTTTGCCCCGCTCTCCCAAATTACTGTATCACTACATGCAAAAGGAAATATATATTCAATGTTTATATGGGACTCACCGGTAAAATCTGGAAGTGTTTAATCTTCTGATGATGGCACAAAGTGAGTACGAATGCTTTTGGATTGCTCTGGCTGTCTCTCAATAGGAATAACCTGCGAGGCAAAATACTATGATTAATTGGACTGCCCTCTTTCAAAACAGCAGTTAATATTTCCCATCATATTAATATATGGAAAATGTCATACCCATCAACTTGGCCCTGCTGCATAATCATCCTGTGGGATTCCTCTCTCATAATGCGGCCGTGGAACCATAACTGCGTCCTGTGAATCACTGGGGACATGAATGCAAAGTGCACATTTACCAGCATGAAATATTGTTATATCGATTAAACAACCATGTAAAGAGGATCTGCTATGCTTTTCTACCTTTTCAACTTCAAGTGTGTAATGTTGCTGTTTGAGCATGAAAAAGGGCTGTAAAGTTATACAAGGCACAAAGTTTACTTTAAAGGGAGTTATTCTCTATATCAATACGCACTGTTTCTGAATTCCCTGAAACACTTCAATTGTAGTTTCCTTCTGGGAACGCACGTCACAAATTTACCGGACAAAAAAAGGTGAGGCCTATTTGAGTTGTGTTAATGGTGTGTTGAAACATGCTGTTACGGTAAGGGGCGTGACATTTCTTAAATGCACGCAAAGCACAGAACACTTGTCCAGCCGACCAATCAGAGCTCATTGTGCTTTTCGGGAAAAAAGGCCTTAAAGGGATAGTTCACTTTGAAAGTAATTTTCGATATGTTTTAGCTTACCTCAAGGCCATCCAAGATTTAGGTGTCTTTGTTTCCACAGTATTTTCAACTTTGATGTTTTTAGGTCAAACCGTTCTTGTCTGACAGTCATATAATGCAGGTCTATGGTCACCACCTCAAAGAGCATGCACAGAGAAGTCCAAATTAAACATGATTTAATGCCTCGTAAATATAAGTGCACATTGATTGCCTAGGACACCAGACGAGCGCTTTGTGTGAGAAAGCGAACAGTATTTATATCGTTTTTACCTCATGTAACAGCCGCCGGAAAGCGCCGGAAGTGATCTCTTGCACGGTTGCGGGAAAAAAATAAATAAATAAAAAATCAACGTTGTCCGTTGATATATCGAAATCCTCTTCCATTGCAATTTCCTGTATATCTAAATATGTTTAGATCTTCAAAGTGAAGAGCAACACTTCTGAAATCTCTGTGTAAATAATAATAATAATAATGAGTGAAAGTTTAGAGACCGCGAGAGATCACTTCCGGGGCTTTCCAGCGCTCGCCGGCACGCATGCGCAAACAGAAGCACCTTCACCCTCAGAGTACTTGGACGTGACGGATTACAAGAGGTAAAACGATATAAATACAGTTCGTTTTCTCACACAAACTGCTCGTTTCGTGTCTTAGGCCATCAATGTGTACTTACATTTACGAGTCATTAAATCGTGTTTAATTTGGACTTCTCTGTGCATGCTCTTTGAGATGGTGACCATAGACCTGCATTATATGACTGACAGACAAGAACGGTTTGACCTTAAAATATCAAAAAAAATGATAATATGAAAATACTGTGGAAACAAAGACACCTACATCTTGGATGCCCTTGAGGTAAGCTAAAACATATCAAAAATTAATTTCAAAGTCAACTATCCCTTTAATTGAGAGAGGAACTAAACAGGGCTGGTTTCCCAAAGCCAACAATGCTCGCAAGTTCAGTTGTTACCAATAGAGTTCAATTGAACTTGCGCCTATAGTTGGCTAACAATGCTTTTGGGAAACGCACCACAGAGCATTACTGACAGACTGGGAAGAGAGGTGCTGCTACAATGTAAAATATGTGGACAATAATGTTGTTGTTTTTGTTTTTTACATCCAAGCATGAAAACCTATTCTAGTAGGCCCCAAAACCAAGACATTCTAAAAGGGCATAATAGATCCTCTTTAAATCAACTAATATTTTAGTTTAAACACTGCAGTACTCACCTGAACTTAACGGTGAGGGATGTAGAGGACTGGGGCTTCCCAAAACATTCATTCTCTGACTTCGCTTCTGTACAGAGATTAAAAAAATATATATTATAAATGACCTGAATCCATCCATCCATCTCTTCCGCTTATCCGGGGCCGGGTCGCGGGGGCAGCACTCTAAGCAGAGATTTCCAGACTTCCCTCTCCCTAGACACTTCCTCCAGTCCTTCTGGGGGGACACCGAGGCGTTCCCAGGCCAGCCGGGAGACATAGTCTCTCCAGCATGTACTAGGTCTTCCCCGGGGTCTCCGCCCAGTGGGACGTGCCTGGAACACCTCCCCGGGAAGGCGTCCAGGAGGCATCCGGAACAGACACGAGGAGGAGCTCTACTCTGAGCTCCTCCCGAGTGACCGAGCTTCTCGCCCTATCTCTAAGGGATAACCCAGCCACCCTGCGGAGAAAGCTCATTTCGGCCGCCAGTATCCGGGATCTTGTCCTTTCGGTCATGACCCAAAGCTCATGACCATAGGTGAGAGTAGGAACATAGATTAACCGGTAAATCGAGAGCTTTGCCTTACGGCTCAGCTTCTTCTTTACCACAACAGACCGGTACATCGACCGCATTACTGCAGAAGCTGCACCGATCCGTCTGTCAATCTCCCGTTCCACCCTTCCCTCACTCGTGAACAAAACCCCAAAGATACTTAAACTCCTCCACTCGAGGAAGGATAAATGACCTAAAAACCCTAATTCAGGGATGTCCAAACTTGGTCCTGGAGGGCCACTGTCCTGCAGAGTTTAGCTCTAAGTTGGCTGAACACACCAGCCTGGAAGTTTCTTTGAATGCCTAGTAAGGCCTAGATTAACTAGTTCAGGTGTGTTTAAAGGGTTAGTTCACCCAAAAATGAAAATTCTGTCAGTATTTACTCACCCTCATGTTGTTCCAAACCTCTATGTGTTTATTTGTTCTGCTGAACACAAAGGAAGATATTTGGAAGAATGTTTTAATCAAACAGATCTCATTCCCCAATGGTAGTCAATGGGGAATGAGATCTGTTTGATTAAAACATTCTTCCAAATATCTTCCTTTGTGTATAGCAGAACAAATAAACACATAGAGGTATGGAACAACATGAGGGTGAGTAAATACTGACATTTTTTTTTAATTTTTGGGTGAACTAACCCTTTAATTGAGGTTGGAGGACAGTGGCCCTCCAGGACCAGGATTGGACAACGTCTGCCCCAATTCATTACTGACAAACTCACAGAGTAAACTTGTAACTACTCACTCTCCAAGTGTGTCCCTCTTCCATTGCAGCGCTTTGAGCCTCCACAGGGTTGTCAATCACACGACCTGTCCTTCCTGAGAAATCCATGGCGACCAGCGAATTCTCAGACACACTCCGCTATAGTAAAAACAGTATTACACTTGATCAGTTGTCTATTACTTAGCCAACTGTGCTGAGAATATGGGGCTGAGAACGGCTCAAGTGGTTCGCAACAGTTCTAAGAACCGTTCGGCCCGACAGTGGAAAAGCCAAAACCTACAGGTTGTTCTCAAAAACAACCTATTATGATCAGCATTATACCCATCTGATTAAACCACTAAAGCCTTATTAAATACCTTCTAAATTAATCCTTAATGCAAGCACTGTGTTTTGTACATTTCCCCAGCATGAAAGTTCCCAATGCAAATCGGCGTAAAGGAATCTATAGCTGCACGCTTCATTAGTTCATAGAGTTATGAGCAGATTAAGTGAACTCTCAGCAAGAATGTTCCTCCCGAGTACACGGGGTGCATATAATACCAGGTGAGCTCACGGAAGCGTGAATGCAGCACATTTATCCCATCAACTGCACTAGAGAGTCAGCACTAAGTAACATATTAACATGTTTCTTACCACAGGTGTGGTGAAGTTTGATATGGCAGTCTTTCTCTGGTGTGGGGTCTTGTAGTTCTGATATAGCAGAATTCCAAACTAGAAAGAAAAGAGTGCGTTTGAACGAGTTAACAAGAATGGACAAGAGGGTAGAGGGGATATCTGAGCTTGTTCACACCAAGTCTATTGAGACTAAACAATATGAAAGTTTAAGCATGTAAAATGTTCCCAAATAATTTCGCATTACAATATTTTTTTTTTATTTTTAAGATTTTCCAAGCCTCTAAAAAGAAAAAAAGTCAAATAAAAATGAAATAATATGCGTTACAACAAATGCCTCACTTATAGTAGTCTACTTTTATTATTACTTTTATTTATTTTTAATACTATGACAAAAAAAATTAATAAGCTTAAGATAAAATAAGCCAACAAATAGTTGACTTATACAGTAGCTGTCTAGTACACAGATTTTTTTTTTAAAGTAATTTTTTTTTTTCAGCCAGGACACATTAAAGCCATCCCAAGTGAAATTTATAATGTAAAATGCTATTTTTTTTTTTTATTTCTGTTCATCAGAGAATCCTGAAAATTATCATGATGTCTAACAACTTCTTTCAACACTGATAAATGTTTCCTGAGCACCAAATCAGCATATTAGAATGATGTTTGAAGGATCATGTGACACTGAAGACTGAAGTAACGGCTCCCTAAAATTCAGCTTTACCACCACAGGAATAAATTACAATTTAAAATGTATTAAAAACAGAAAACAGTTATTTTAAATTGTAATAATATTCCATTATTTTACTGTAATTTTGAGAACTACTTTCAAAAACAAACACCCATCCCAAACCTAAAATAGTAAAGTATTTAAAAGCAGCACTATGCAGTTTTTGGGGGGTTTTTTTTACCTTAACTGAATAGCTTCGGAGTTATTGCAATGGTTATATGACTATTTTCGGGTTGAATTTTGGGCGTCTCGTGTATGTAACGAATTGCTTTACGGCAAGAAAGATCTGATAAAATAAACATAAAACAGAAATAACCCAGCGCCGTATGCATGTGGTGTTCGAGGCGCATACAATACAGCCTGCCGACAATTCAACAGGGCGCAGCTCTTAAAGGGGCCACATCTTATTTCCACTCGTTACAGCTTCCATCCTACTGAACAGGTACTGGTATAAAGGGGGACGGGGATCAGGCCGTGAGTGCAGAGACATCTCTGCGTGAGTGCTATTTACGACGGTACAAGTACTCCACAGCGACTCTAGGGGTCACAGTTTGACAAAAAACGCAAATCCTGCATAGTGCTGCTTTAATATAGAAAAACATTTCACACTTCTAAATCTACACGGTTTTAAGAGTGTGTATAGATTGTAGCAGTGATATGCGTGCATACCTTGAGCAGTCTGAAAGCAGTCATCCAGCACGTTCGGCTCTGCTCGTCCTCGGCACACAACATCTTCAACTCCTTCAGTTCAGTCCTGCCCTTACTGGGCTGTCAATCAAGCAAGATATCTACTGTCAAATCAAGGCACTCAAGTTAAAAAGGACAAGCATGCACTGTACCAGGTGAGGCATGGGTAGTTAATTAAAGGGGAAAATCATTGATTTTGAAATTGTGCCATCCATGCTACCTCTATTGTCAATGCCGCTGATTCTGTTCATTTTATGCATGACAACACTGACCGTCGTCCTGCTCACCTTAATGCAGAATTGGAAGTCTGTGGGCGCATTGTGCATCTTTCTGCCCGTCGTCACAGTGAAAATATTGCTCTCCTCCAAGTCTGACAGTAACTGCAGGTGCCTTGGCTCCTAAACAAGCCAGTTAAAACTTCATCATATTACAACTCGCAGACCGTCCTATATAATGAGTGGCATGAACAGTGAAACCTTAATCCTGAAATAGTTTATTCAAATAAATATGGTCCAAAAATCTGAGACATTTAGTATTTAGCATTTCAAATCTAGTAAAAATTCAACTTTTATTATTATTCTAAACTACTTTGATTCAATATGTATTATAAGCATACATTTATTTATTAACAGATTACCAAAAGTTTTTTATTAATAATAATATAATAATATAAATAATAATAAAATAATAATATAATAAAAATATAAAAATATAAAATAAAATAATAAAAAATAATAATAATATACAATTAAGCAATTAAATACAATTAATAACATACAATTATATTAAATATTTATTAGAAATTCGATTTTTTTAATCTCTTTTCTTTTTTATATTATTAATATGTTAATGTTCATTTTATATTTCTAACTCATTTTAAGTCGAAGCTTTCTTTGTATTTCCAAAATCCTAAAAAAAAAAAAGTTCAGGTGCAAGTTAGATTATGAATCCCAGTCTTTAAATGTGGACTTTTGTAGCGCACTATATTTATTTGCAGGAAAAATAGCAAATATAAGCTGTATAACAGCTGTAGAACAACAAAAGTTGTAAAAAAAAAAACATTGATATGCTCTTATGTAGAAATTTAGAGACTTGAATTCATAATACAACATTGAAATAAGTTTAAAGAGAAGCTTGCCTTGGACATTCCTTTAGTAGAGCAGTACAGCCCAGAACGCCGTAAGAACATGTAGTGTTTTTTCCAGGACTTTCGGCCCGTCTCTTTCAAATAAAGGAAGCCCTGGATCTCTGGACAGCTGCTGGAATTCAAGAAATTCTGTGCAGGAGGGGAAAAAAAAGCAGAGGACCATCTGGAAAATGAGTTTTTCCAAACCTGGATGCCTTCCATGCTTTAATAACGCGGCCTCTCTGCTATCACAAGACATGAGTATGCAGTTTAAAAGCTGTTTGAATCCACCAAAATGCTTATTCATCTGCACTGGCAATCACACAGTCATGTAAGCGTGACGCACATGTTCATAATCTAGGCTAATCCAGATTTTGCCGTGTATCGGATCCAATTGCGTGTCTTCCTCACCTGTAAGAGCTGGGACTGTGGGATAGAGCCATTAGATTCCTGACACCATGCAACCATCTGCTCCGGAAAGAAGTTCTATGAGAGGAAGAGAGGTAAGAAAAGACCGTCTGCACTGAACATATGCCAGCAACACAGAAGAAAGTATTTAAAAATACCTTTTAGTTTGAATGATAAGTAATTGGAAGCCATATACCATATAGAAGTACGTTTTTAGGTTCACCTGACCCAGATCGGATGCTTTTCTTAGTGGGCAATTACATAAGATGATTATTGCTAGACTGAGCCGGAGTGTAAAAGAATGGGACAAACTTTGAGAATTGAATGTACAACTTTTTCAAGGTTTTAACTGAATTTTCTTCTCTCTGAACATAGATATATAGATAGATTACATATATATGATGATATATTTAGCTCTCTGGTGTTGTTTGGACATATTTAGACCAATTTAAAATCGCTACTTCTTCGAAAACTGTGTGACTTCTGCGATGCTATGTGACCACACACACACAAAAAAAACATATACTTGATTCAAAAAAAGCGAAATGGTCATAAAAAAGCCTCACTTGCGTAGTCCGCGACATACAGAGAAATCTGTTGATGTGTAAAATCTACAAATCAGCCACGATGCAGCAAAAAAGTGCATTGCACATGAGCTGATCACACTAAATCAACAACTCAAATTTTTAATAAATCCAGTAAATCCAGGTGTGACCTTTACCAGTTGAACATGGTAAGATGCATGCATAAATTCACATCCGCACGAGCTGAAACTCATCTAAAGCTAATTTGGGTGAGTTGCACCAAGCATTTGCCAAAGCCAGGGATTACCAAGAGCAGGTTAAGTGCTCTGTCAAATAGACTCGAACTAACCGGCCCAAAGACGTTTCAAGCACTGACACATACTGTACATACCATACTAAAGCACAGGCTCAAATAAGATTAAGCCTTTGCGTGAACATATTTTTTCAAGCGTACAAAAAGTCTGTGGCTTATAAAGAACGATAAAATGGTTCACAGTGTTCACACCGTAAGGTGATTATACGACACGTCCAAATGTACTTGTCGAAATTCCATCAGTTAAAAGATGCCGAGTACAGGCTTATAAAATTAAAAAAAGCAGGTTATTTGCTTAGTGAGGTGGAACATGTACAAGCTGTACTTGACTGGCTGGAAATTGATAACAAGGAGGTTTTTTCTCACATATGAAAAACAGGAATGTGGGAACTCGTTGGTTTGTTTGACATTTACATATTTAAAGGCACACTGTGCAAGAATTGTGCCGCTTCAAAGTCATTTCGGTGGTAAACAAACTCATAGTAGGGCAAATCCTGGTAGTAAAGGTTGGATGAGACTAGGAAAAGGAAAAGCGGTTGTCACTCATTGGCGCGAGCTAAAAAGCAGCACTGGATGCAACCGTGACGCTGACCTGGCGATCTTGTTGATGGACTAGTAAGTACATTTTTCTAAGTTTGTGTGCGTTTTATTTTGTGATTTCACTGGAATGAATAGAGAGAGTCCACAACGGCGATAGATTGAAGAGCGCGTCCGAGTGGAGACTGCGCTCGCCACCACATAGGGTGACCAGACGTCTTGAAAAATTACGGAAAGTTCCGAAATCTAAGCTGTTATCCCGAATCCGGCAAGCCTGACTTGAGTCTGAAACTCCTCCATAGGGCTTTGATTATGAGGCGTGTCTTAACCGAACCAGGAAAAAAAAAAACTATGCACTCAATTGGATAGTCGGTAGACCTACAACCAATCAGAGCAACGCAGTAAGTCAACTACGTTGTATATCACAGTTGTCAAGGGAACTTACTTTTTTTAGAAGTAAAATAACGAGTGTTGCTTCTTTTACTTGGTCCTCCATGAGTGCGACCAAAGGAGAAACCACAACAACCACAGGCTTTTCATAACGTCCCATCTTCTTAGCGACCATCGGAGCCAGCTGATAAGTTACACTTTTGCCGAATCATGTAGGAAGGACGGCAAAAATATCTTTCCGATCGACGAAGCCTTGATTGCAGTTTTCTGTTTGTCTATTAAAATTAATGCGCTGTCGATTTATTTTACAACAGACGCGACAGAGGAATCTATACATCTCAATTCTCCAGCTGCAGTCATCTTTGGAGAAACCAGTTAAGCGCTCTTTGATAACGTAATGATTACGTCCCTGAAGATCACCTGTCCATCATCGTATAAAGCCCGCCCTGGCAATTTGATTGGCCTGATCATTTTTTGACTGATCATAATTACTCCTCAATGGATCGAGTCCAGACCGAACTTCCCGACCAAAAAATGGTGTGGGCGGAGTTCGGGCTGGCATCCAGGCTAGAATCCGGCCCTAATTGTCCCAAAATACTAAAGCATAGTCTTAAGTAGTTATTGTCTGATAAAATATTAAAAACTGTCCGTGGAGGTTGAGTCAGCCCCCGCTGGCGGCTCATTGGCTGCAGCATCTTTTCGGTTTCTTGTTTTGAAGTTCTACAAAGATGTAGGCGCGAATTTACATAGGCTATACATTGATAAGCAAATTGTCATTCATTCGATTCGTTGACATGGCTGGTGTACCGGAACCACACCACACCGTTTTTTAGTGGCGGACTAAAGACTAATGACAGACTGTTGATCT
This sequence comes from Pimephales promelas, assembly GCF_016745375.1. Next base: position 10,443,993 of record NW_024121211.1, on the reverse strand, counting down.
CTGAAAAAAAAAGTTTGGTTCAGGTTCGAAAGGCTATGTAGTCTAATATAATAGTAGGCCTACCCATAAACACCCCCTAGATTTCTTATTTAAAGGTACACTATGCAAGATTTGTACCTTAATATAACCGCTTCAAAGGGGCATCAGGCCGTGAGTGCAGACACGCTCTGCGTGACTGATTTTAACGACAGTAACGTTAAATACAAGTACTCCACAGCGACTCTAACAGGGTCGCTGTTCGACAAAAACGGAATTCCTGCATAGTGTGCCCTTAAGGGATTTATAGCTTGCAGGTCGTGTATCAAGTATTCTTAGTGAGATTTTCAAGGATAATCTGACTTTAATTTCAAGGGATTTAAGCTTGTAGTGGTGGTCTGGAGAGGTAAGGAAACGCATGGGTGGGCTGAATGGGAGCGGTTGTTCTCTGCGATAACTCACCAGTGGGTTTCTGAAGAACTCGTACTTGGCGTAGTTCTTCCTGAAGAGAAACTTGCTCTCTGGAGACATGCAGGCTTGCACTGCAACCACCAGTTCATGGTCTTCCAGACACCTCTCTGTATTCAAACAAACACAGATGACATCAAAACTGTTTACTGGCCGTTAATGGTGTAATGGATTTTCACATGATCACTTTAAAAATCGCTAAACCCTTTGAATCAGAGCAGATGGAATGAGTTGTGACCTCTGAAGCTTGGGAATATTAAAATGTCTGTCAGGGGACAATTTTCTCTTTTCTTTTTTTTCCTGCTAACCACTAAGCCACGGCTCCAAGGGGGGGGGGGGGGGGATGGGGAGTTATACATGTATATTTGTATATACGTATGTAACGGTTTGTTGTCGTAAAACACGTACGGATATAGGAATATATTCAAAACTGACTTAAATCATGAACTCAGCGGAAGTACACGTTACAAAAGACAATATCCGACAAGGCACTGAACAAAACAGGGAAGGTAAAATTTGGATCTGCAATCTCTTAATAATTGCCGACCTCGCGCTGACGATGCATAAAGATGCATGCCTGCCATGAGATGTATATGGCATTACATGCAGCGGTGGCATCTCAATACCTGTCTGGCGTGGGTAAAATTATTATGGGGGTGAGGCGCAATTTAAACACCCCAACGTGTCTGCACTACAATTGAGTTGCACAGTTGACAAAGGAATTGTCTGTCACCTGCACATTTGAGGCAGTGTCACATCATCACCAAAGTTTATAATTTGCATTTCTTTATTGCCAGTGTTTAAAACAGTCAGCACTTGCACGCTCTCGAGACGCTGCACACTCAAAGCACGCAAACATAAAGCCGCCTCAAACACCTCACGGGCACCAAATAGCACTTAAATGGTCAAATACACACAAATTACTTGAGTAAACAGTTGAGAAAAATTCTATGTAATGATTTATTGGATCAGTGCATTTTGGTCTTAAAGTGACAACAGCCTAATAATATTTGTGCTGCTGTCTCCAAAATCCGAATTATTTTGTCTTGTGTTTTTTACTAATATTCAGATGACACTCACGGCTCATGAATAAATAACTTTTGTAACTATAATTGTTTGATTCCTTATTCAATTTCTTATATTTCTTACCTTAATACTACTGTTGGAACTACAAAAAGACATACACAAAAAACTTAAGCACTATTTATTTATATTTTGTATCTTTATTCTATTTTATTTGTTTGTTCTTATTTTAATCACTGACTGTTTTTTAGTGAATTCAATTCAGAATTTGAAATTAGGCTTGTGTTGTGCTATTATGCAACAAAATTATCCATTTGTAAAAACATGATTAAACATTTGGGTAAATGTTACAAATAAAGTATAAACACACATATGCAGTGATGTGAATAAGTTTGGACATCCATGCTAAATCTGCCTAAAAAGAGGAGTAAAAAATCATCTTTTGAAAATTGATGACATAATGCCTTAATTAGAAAAATGGGGAAAAATCCAACCTTTAAGGACACCAATTTTCTTTGTGAATGAATAATGCATCACAAATAAATAAATGTTCTTCCTTAAAATACATGGTGCATACAGTAAGTCAGGACACCCCTATGTTAAATAAATGCCCTTAGAGGCAGGCAGATTTTTATTTTTAAAAGCCAGTTATTTCATGGATCCAGGATAATATGCATCCTGATAAAGTTCCCTTGGCCTTTGGAATTAAAATATCCCCACATCATCACACACCCTTCACCATACATAGAGATTGCCATGGGGTACTTTCCAAAAGATCATCTCTCAATGCAAATCAAACCAGCTATTAGGCAAACTGAAATAAAACCATGTCAAACTCTTGGTATGGTGAAGGGTATGTGATGATGTGGGGGTATTTTAATTCCAAAGGCCAAAGGAACTTTATTTAGCATGTGTTTAGGGTGTCCAAACTTATTCACATCACTGCGTTTGTGTGTGTGTGCGTGTGTTTATATATAGAGAGAGCACTAAAGCACTTTGTGATTTTATCTGTGAAAGGCGCTATATAAATGAAGCTTACTTAAATATATATAACATGAATTTAATATAAAAAATTGAATGCATAAAATAAATTATTCACATAATATATAATACATATGAAAATATTAAAGTGATTTTAATATAAGATGTATATATTCATGCTCTAGTCTAATACTTGTATTTAATAATCCAAATATTTTAGAAATATACATTAATTGTATATTTAAGTGTTACATTTAAATTCTTGCATTTGGCGTTTATCTAAAGTACCTCATAGTGAAGTCAAGCTATTTTTTTTTTTTTTTGGTACAAGACGTGTTCCCTGGGAATCAAACCCGTGACCATGTCATTGCTAACGGCATGCTCGGCCAGTTTAACAACAAAAAACAAACAAAACATTACAATCTTTCAGCATCCAGCACAATGTGATGCCCTATAATGAGAAAATGATCCAGATTAACTGAATATCGTAATGTCTATTCTTTTTAAGTATAGCATCACTCATATGTCAAAGACATTAAAGCACCGGCTCAAACCCCATCTAATGTATCTGTTGTGTATCTGATCCCTCATCCGCTAATTCACTCCTCTGAGAAGAGAAGGAGAGAGAGCATGACTGTATATGAAAGAGAAAGCGAGGGAAAGCGAGAGGCATTGCAGAGGGATGAGGTCATGTATTTAGCTTGATTGCACTGAGGGTTGATGGCAGCAAAGTCAGCAGAGTCTCCCTGCTAATGGCTTACGTAAGAGCAACGTTTCTAGAAGGTTTCCGTAACGTTGGCACGCTGATGTCTCCAGAAGTGATGAGGGAAACACATCCAACTACACCACATAATAATGCTAAGCCTCTCTAGAGATGTCAGCTGACCAAATATAGACCACACCCCATCACATTTTGACATCATAAAGCCTAAGCATAACTAACAACTTGCCTTGATGGCTTTAAAGTGGACGCATTCAAATAAAGAGCAGATTGTGTCCGTCCGAATTATTTCCGAATCTCCAAGGGATTTTCAAGAGCAATGACCGCATCTCTAAAGGTCAGGCAGAGTTAAATCTGTTTAGTATGACTTGAGCAAGGGTTAATCTGTAATCTGCCTGAGAAACACACAACCACACGTGCCCTAATTGATTGCCGGCGAGATTAAGCACTGGTTCTTCATGACCTCTCCTTCTCTACTCTCATTTTCTCAAAAGCATCTGCATTGTGAAGGCTTTTCCTTTCTTTCAGGTTGGACGCTCTATGAGGCGTTGCGCATGCAAAATGCGCAGCCGTGCGTGACGTACGATGTTGTATTTGAGAGCTTAAGTGTTAATAGGAGAACAAGTATGTGTATATAAGACTCTGAGTCTGGGCTTGCTGAAAGGTGATTTCCTGTTACACAGTGCAGTGCACTGGGAACCCAGTGTCCCTGGACAGAACAGCATGTCCTCCTAGACTGGGTGTGTGTGCTGCACGCATAAGTCATGCAAACGCAGAAAAGGACTATACACATATGATGGCTTCGCTTACCCAGACCAAGCAGGGAATGATGCTCCACTAGCGACCAGCAGTTGTCATCCAGGCAGTGGGTCTTGTAGACCAGGAACTGACACACATCTCTGGCCGTCATGTCGGCAGGGACCTCCACGACTTTTCCCACACCATCCTCGCTGAAAACTTTGATGATCTGTTCAACACACATACACAGGACGTCCATTACAGATGCGTTTAATATGACCTCGAGGCGGTGTTGTTAATGAGTCTAATTTGTCGGACAATTACAGACACGCTTTTGCACAATGCTCCAGATGGTGGAGTTTTGACAACTCGCCAAATACAAACTTTTCAGTTACCTAAGAGTAAAAATGATGCTCGGACGAAAAAAAAAAAAAAAAAGTTTATTTGTGCTTGTTGATTATGTTTTTGTTCTCGCAAACCATGCAAATCTCAATGTTTATATGGCCCCTAGCTCAATCTACATGGATTCTTAGTGTTTAGGTTGAGCCCGGCTCTTATAAGCGTGACTGACTCGAACACGGACAAGAGGATATACTCCATTAAGAGGCTGAACACACATGAATGCCAAAGCCAACGGCCCAGATAAAGGGAAAAGAAAGAGAAATGCTTTCAGTTCTTTTAATGACACCGCAATGACTAGTAAATGCACAGCTAAACATACACATGCATCCACAAAAGCTAACATTTTAACAAATACTTCACCATCTAAGTAGCGTGCAATTTATGCACAAAAATAATCTGCGTGACTAAATTTGATATTTTTTTGTAGACTGGCATCTGCAGGACGCTTCTCTTCTGAAAAAGTAGTTACTGTCAGTCTTACCTCTACTGCCTGATACAAGCAACAGTCCGGCGAACACGATGGCATTTTCTCTCTGAGACAACCTCTGCTCACTCACACGGCGAGAGAGAGTGAGTGAGTGAGTGAGTAAGAGAAAAAGAAAGAGAAAGAGGGAGGGCAAGGGAGGAAAGAAGGGGAGGAGGGAAGGAAAGCGAGAGGATGAGAGGAGTTGAGACTGGGCAGAGGGTTGGGATGAGACCAAGAGAGTTGCTGAAACAAGAGCAGGAGAGAGAGAGAGAGAGAGAAGGGAGAGACACTCAGCTGACAAGCAGCTTGTGCCTTACAATACTCCAGTGGATTAAGCAGTGAGAAAGAAAGTCTAGGTGAGAGAGAAACGGAGATGACTAGTGCTTCAATTTGTTAATAAAACGGACACAAACCGTTAATAAAACGGTTTCTTCACTTCCATCATTTAGTTTTTCCAAACATGTATAACTTTTATTTTACCATGGAACAAAGATATAACAAGGGAAATGAATGGGGATTGAGGCTGTATCGCTGTTACATTTCATTTAAATATAAAGAGTTCAGATGCAAAAGCCTCTAAATGCCATTTGAAATTTTCTTCTTTAATGATGATTTTTGTCAAACTTGTATATTTAAGTTCAGTAATTTCACTTAAATAACAATTAATAGGTAATTATCATTGCCATTTAAGTGCAATCACTGAACTTAAATATACAAGCTTGATAAAAATGATCATTCTAGAAGAAAATTTCAGATGGCACTTAGAGGCTTTTGCATCTGAACTCTTCATATACAGACTGAATAAAATATTATGTGACTGAAGCCCCTTTCACACATAGATTCCGGAAAATACACGGATAATGTGACCTGGAATTTGTCCAGGGATTGTTTGATTTCGGTTCATTCACACTGCCAGTGATTTGCCGGGATATGTGAGTGTATTCAGACATAACCCGTAAAGATCCCTGAAAGACACATGACGTCGGGATGAGACGTGTAATTTACGCGTCGAAAACATGTACATGCGCATACCGTTCCACAAAGCGGGTGAACGATCTCAGCTTCAGCACTGCTCTGTGCTTCGTTCCAGTTTGCAGACGTTTGTTCGTCCTTTCTTTGTTGATGACGAACTCAAACTTTCTTCTAAGAGCAACAGAGTCGCGCGATGGCACGAGCGTCATCGCTGTGACACAGCCCTTACGGCACAGCGTGCGTTCCGGGACTGATCCCGGCAATGTTACTAGGTCCCCAACCCGGGATCGATGCCGGTGTTCTGTCGATTTTTGCTGCCTTGTCAAAAAATGCAACCATAGATTGAATTGATCACAGAATGCCGATTAAAGTCGTATGAAATACAATTATAATACAATTATAAGTTATGAGTAGCTACTGTATACTGTAGACTATTGTTTTTTATTTTTAAAACAGTGTGAATAGTAAAAATTATCATAAAATATTCATCTTTGACTTGTCAAAGTACACCTATCCTCATAGTAACTGAAACTTTCAGTTATTCTTTTTCAGCTGGCTGGCCGTACAAATATTCATATGGTAGTAAGAATTTTTTAAAGGGAAATTATACATTATAAGAGAAAAATGTACCTTTTGTAAAAAAAAAAAAAAAAAAAAAAAACTGTGAGTCTGCACATGCGCATAACCGGTAAGTAGCAAATCTCGATGGGTAGCATGAATTGTCAGAACACCGGTATCAATCCCGGGTCGTGTTTGCGTTCACACAGAAGGCGTTCTGGCAATTTCCCGGCAATTTTCTGGAATCAACGCGCTTTGTGAAAGGGGCTTGATAAACATTATTTTTTTTATTCAGACATGAAACACGCTTTCTACAAACTGCTTTACAATACCAAATATCAAGATATAACAAATATCAGTAATAAAGTAAAAAGAATATAAATATAGATTCGATTTAAAATAGATTTAAAATAATTTGATTACTGGTGTTTAACTTTCAAGTTATTTAAATTAAGAAAAATAATAATAATAATAATAATAATACTAACATGGGCAAGATTACTGGTTAATCAACTGCTATTGATAATTAACTTATTAATCAACAGATATTTACCAACTAATAAGCATTTTAAAAAAAAATATTATTTATTTTACTTTAATATTAAAAATGTAATAAAAATACGGCACAAGAAAGTAAAATAAATTGTGAATGTATGTTCATTTCATTACTTTTGTCATCATATTATATGTACTAAAGCATCAGGCACATCCAACCATCCCAATTCTTTCTCTCCTTCCATTTCCATTTCCATCTCCCTCTTCCCCGTACCTTCCATCATCCCTTCCTTTGTCTCTCCCTCTCTCTTTTCCCTCAACCTCTCTCTTTCTCCCCCACACCAAACTTTGCCTTGGCTTCTGTCAAAGTTTCAAATTCTCAGAAAGCCTTGAGACAGAGCTCCACATCCAGCTCTCACGACACACACACAGAGTGAGATTTTGTTCTCATTCTTTTTTTGCACTCCCATTTCCCCCCTGAAGTTTGTCTTTGAACTCCACAGCCAAAGAAAACCTTTCCCTCTCTTTTTCTCAAAACTCAGCATATCACAACTGGAGAGTGTTTCTTAAACACACACAACAGAGGCCAAATCCCAGCAAAATCCCTCCTCCCACAACACTTCACTAAAATGAGTGATTCCCTTTCTCATACGGAACAAACTCAATACAATTTCTCACTATTTGAAATATGTACGTTCACTTTAAGTGTGTTAAAGAATAAAACTCATTCTAAAACACCATTCTGTCTGTCTCAGACGGAAGACAACTGTATCATGTAATCTGACTCGACACCATGAAGAAAAGGATGTTGGGGGTTGAGTTATTGGCAAGACTATTATAGCAGTGGGAACTGTTTGCAGAGCATTGTTTCGTTGCTCATGCTGAGTTATACGTGCGCCATTCTACTGCTGTAAACGCTATTTTCTACCAGCTTTACGATTTAAGAGCGTTTACTCAATGTTGTTTGAACGCATCCTTATAGTCATGTGGCTCTGAACAAACGTTTGCTCTGCACTGCTCTGTCCCGCCTCTGCAGGTCACATGGGAGGATCTTTAAATGTTAAATAAAGGTTTCGCAAACATTCTGAGGGTCACATGGCAACAAAGTGTTTGTTGGGAGTTAATAGAGGGCTGTCCAAGCATTGTTCACAGTTTGTATAAAGGGGGAAGAGATAATCCAAGAATAGAATGGAGGTCACAATATATGGCCAATAGGTTCTGTGATATACATACATATACACACAGCTATACAGACAGGCCAATAGAGTGATAGACAGACAGTTGATTCACAAGGTCATTAGAGAAAGTTGGATTTTTAATATTTTTCCATTTAATATTTGGTCTTCCATGACAGGGTCTGTCACATCTGTGACAATAACCAATTGGGGCATTGAAGCTCTTCGTAAACAGCTTTCAAACATGCCGAAACGAAAGAGAGAGGAACAATTTGTGGAGCTATGACTGTCCTCCTGCTTTTGATTTGACCATAATTGTCTGTGCCTGTGTGCGTGTTTGTTGGATACAACACTAGAAAAGCAAACTTAGCGCTGGCTATATGCTTACAAGCACACAGATGCATACATGCATTCATGAACACATGAATAAGACAACAATTAAATTGATTGCCCACAGCACACTAACACTGTATGAAGACTGACCTTCACAGTGGAAGAACAAAGAAATAAGAAATGTGAGCTATAAGAACTGAATAAGAGACTGGTTACCGGAAATGGTCTACCTAACTTAACCAGTCACCTGTTTTCATTATAGTACAGTATATGATATGTACCTGTTTCCATTCTAACAGTGGTTCCCAAACTGGGGTACGTGAGGTGACAGAGGGGGATACGCAAACAAAATGTTGAGTTTTGCCATTCATTTAATTCTACCCCACCTTAAAATAACATTTAAACGCGCATGTGTACCTAACAGGTAGAATGCCACCACTAGTGTAAAAACAGGAAAATTGTTGTGCCGTAAAAGGTCAGATACATGACATCCAAACAAATTACCCTTTGCAGTGAAAACTGATATAAATATATACAACCGAGGTATGCAGCAAAGCATTTGTGAAGCCACAACACACACAACCTTGAGGCGGATTGGCTACAACAGTAGAAGTCCCCACTGGGTACCACTCATCTCCAGTACAAATAGGAAAAAGAGGCTACAATTTACAAGAGCTCACCAAAATTGGACAGACTGGAAAAATGTTGCCTGGTCTGAGTCTCGATTTCTGTTGAGACATTCAGATGGTAGAGTCAGAATTTGGTGTAAACAAAATGAGAACATGGATCCAGCATGCCTTGTTACCATTGTGCAGGCTGGTGGTGGTGGTGTAATGCTGTGGGGGATGTTTGGTTGGCACACTTTAAGCCCCTTAGTGCTAATTGGACATTGTTTAAATGAACAAGGCCTACCAGAGCATTGTTTCTGACCATGTCCATCCCTTTATGGACACCATGTACACATCCTCTGATGGCTACTTCCAGCAGGATAATGCACCATGTCAAAAATCTCGAATCATTTCAAATTGGTTTAATGAACATGACAATGAGTTCACTGTACTAAAATGGCCCCACAGTCACCACATCTCAACCCAATAGAGCATCTTTGGGATGTGGTGGAACGGGAGCTTTGTGCCCTGGATGTACATCCCACAAATCTCCATCAACTGCAAGATGCTATCCTATCAATATGGGCCAACATTTCTAAACAAAAAATGCTTTCTGCACCTTGTTGAATCAATACCACGAAGAATTAAAAGGCAGTTCTGAAGGCGAAAGGGGGTCAAACGCAGTATCAGTATGGTGTTCCTAATAATCCTTTAGATGAGTGTATGTATTTCTGAACAGACCTGTGTGCTGCGATCAGTCATCTCACTCTTATTACCTAACTAGACAGCAAATTCAATTTCAACCCCACGCAGCTCTGACGCATATGCGAGTACACTCAAACGCATGTATTATTTCAACCAGTCCAGTAGATTACTGAACTCTATGTGAACCTGCCTTTCAATGACATCACAAATGTACTGTAAAAATCCACATTCACAGGCAAAAAATATAACCTGCCCTGACATTCATACACACACACCTTTGTTTAGAGATCTCATGGGATAAACTTTAGTGACAGCTTTAGAAGTTTCAGGTTTCATGGAGAGAGAGAGGGAGAGAGAGAGAGAGAGAGAGAGAGAGAGAGAGAGAGGTTTGTGCAACCTGACATGTTTGACAGTTTATCAGCAAGTGGAAACTGCATGAATAAAGAAGTAAAAACAGATAAACAGGATACTTTTGCCACAAGATGTATTTTCTGTTCAACATATTTCTGCATATCCAACAGTAGAGTGAAACCACCCTCCCTCAACTGGAGAAGTGAATATTTTCCACATTTTTATTACCAAATACAAACACTAGGACTCATGAAACATATACAACCAATATGATAAATACTGCACAATCCTATATATATATATATATATATATATATATATATATATATATATAAACTACTGAGATAATTGGTGAAAATATGTTTTACATTAGTTTCTAATGTAATACAAAGATTTTTATTACAAATTATATTATCAGCGTGATTTTTAAGAATCTAAGAACTTAAAGAAATCCTAAAAGCTTAATTTCAATAAATAGAATTGTAGATTTATGTTTACATTATTAGTTAGAAAGACAAGTATTTGGTTATTTAGTTAGAAATTAATCAGACAGGTATAAAAGTTGGTGTTTTTACAATAGTTAATTGAATAGAAAGATTTTAAAATCACAAATTATATCATCAGCAAAAACGATATGAAGTTAGCCAGGTATAATGTTAAATAGATTAAGCTTATTATGGTTTCAGACTTTTGAATTTCACTGCGCATTATAATGCTGTATATAATATAACAGTATCCCAAATGAGCTATTACTGAGTTTTAATCCAAATTTGCATTTTCCAGCCAAAATGGCATTAAGCATATTTAACAAAAGGCTATAGAGAATGCAATGCAAAATACTAATGTTTTCAAATACGTATTTGTTTGTCATGACCCAAATGGTCAAAAGACATCATAGGCATATATGGATGGATATAAAGCACAATTTTTGAGCTTAAAAGGTCAAAAACACACAAAATTAGGTCAACATTAAGGTCTTGGCAAGTATCCTTGTAAACACAGTCGGTTATGTTTTAAACAAACAGAAAGAAAATGCATGTGTAACAGTATAATGGATCTGTGCAGTAGCTCTTAAAGTGACAGCAGCCTTGTGTGTCTGTCAATGTTAATAAAAAAGATGGCTTTAATTGTGAGGAATTGGGATAAATAGCCAATGTATTTAATTTATTTTATGCAGTGCCAAAAAACTATCCAGGTAAGTTTCTGTAGTACTTCTGTACCTGAATAATACTAGTGTTAGAAAATGTTTCTCTACTAATTTATCTCACATTGTAGAATAAAGACATTTTTCAAAACAAAATTCAGGCCTTGATATATTATATATGCGTGTCTGGCACAAAAACTCAATGTCCACATCACCCCAGCAAACATCGTGAGTTAATTCTCCTAAAATGTAATTTTCCAATTAACTGACAACAAAAGACCAGACATAAAGATAGCAGTCAAGAAGAATAAAGAATCAAGAGGGACAAGGGTAGTCTGATGAGGGGATTATTTTCTCATGCTGATGTTTTTAGTAATGTCATCTCTCAAGGGTTGGTGTTGCAGTCAGCTGACTGGGCAGAGTGTGTGTGCGTTTTGTAGTTTGTCCTAAGGCTCTGGCACACAAATCGAAGCAAACTGGTGTTGAGTGTACACTAGGGTGGAGACAGGATCCACACACAGAGACGTATTAAACTCCACTGTGACAGTGTCTCATTTCACAGCACGAACATTTAGTAGGTCACCTGGGAGGAGATTTTTGGCAAAGCTTTTGCTAAATGGGGCATTTGAGTTTGTTCGATTGTGTGAACTAAGAATGCAAAGTGGTTCTCAGAAACAGCGTGACTCAGGAGACAGGTAAACAAATATGTGGATTGTCAGTGGTGTGATGGAGATCCAAACAGTCTTTAAATTCAGCATGTACAGGGAACGTTTCACTGTTTTTACTATACTGATTCAAAGTCTTTCTCGCCAAATCAAACTGATGAATATGACTCAGATGGTAGGTTAGTAAGGTATAGAGGGAATGCATTGACGTCACTTTCCCGCCGGAACAACCTGACTGAGTAGCAAAAGATGTGCTGCGTGACTGGATTTGATAGGGGAAACTGCGAAAATGCGACTAAAACAAACAATTTGATCAATTTAAACTAAATGTTGGACTCAATAGTGTTCCTTACAACTTAAAAGATCCAGTGATCCATGGATATTGGCATGCAGCCAGGAATCATGTTGTCTGACATTTATGTTTGCCTGATTTCGACACCAGGGAAATAAAAGCAATAAAGATCTAAACATAAAGCAAATTTGTCTGTGAACGCTTCATATAAATACAATATAGGTAGGTCTAAATCCGGGTGATCACTTATATCAGTGTTATATATAGCTTGTATATCATATCGTCCAGCCCTAAAACTTTATAGTTTTTTGTGGTCAGTGTTTATTAAAAAATATCCAATAATGCAGAATATGCAATGATAAATATTTAATTGAGTTGTTAATATATATAACAATATAAAATATATGGGTATGGTTTTACACCTAAAATCAGCATATTGACACAAAATTAAATATATATATATATATATATATATATATATATACTGTATATATATATATATATTTTATTTTTTTTTCATGTTAAATAAATATTACTTACACTTTCAGGAAAACAACAACCACCAGCAATAGAGTTATATTTTGTACAATACCAATGTAACTAATGTTTAATAATTACTTATGTATTAATATGAAGTATATTTCTAAAGTTAGTTAGTTAACCTTTATATGAAGGACTAAAAATGACAAAAGGAAAAATAAATAAATGTATAAATAAATAAATATATATGTAAATAAATAAATGTATGAATAAATGTATAAATACATAAATAAATACATATAAAAATACAGAAATAGCCATTTATATTACAAAACATTATTTTCACTATATTTATTGCATGTATTAATCTATTTCTACTTTTATTTATTTATCCTTGTCATTTTTAGTCCTTCATACCTTTAAAGCTTTCTTACATTTATTCCACAATAATAACCAACACCACAGTAAAATGTCCCTGTATATTTTATCTTATTACATATAGCGGATCAAAATCTAACCATATACTGGTTTTTAGATTTATTTAAACAATGTTTAGTTAAAAACAATATTTTGGCTAGATGTGAAAGTCTTGCATATAGCAATCACATTAATGTTAATTTCTATACATACTACTAATAACATTTAAGTTGAAAATTCTAAAAGTTAACAAATCTTTAAAAGGTTCAAAAGCAGTAACTATTATTAACAAATTGAAACTTTCCTAAAGTGTACAAATTTGTCCATGATGCATAAAAAATTATTTTGCATGCATTAGTATAATTGTAAATTAACATTCATACATACATAAGATACATACTGTGTCCTTAACTATATAATTTATCTGCCTATTGAAATAAAAGGAAGGATTTAAAACTTCTCATGGCCAGACAATACCACATTCATAAACCGTCAATTTCACATAGGATTCGGTGCCAGTTACTTTGTGCTGACTCACAAGGATTTTAGGCAACACACCCAGAAAAGCTAATTTGCGACATTCACTATTGTTAAAAATGCAACATAAATACATGTGAATTGAACTGAGTGACCTTTGCCACTTGCAGTCTTACCTTAAACACATAAGCGTGACTGACCATGCCTCAGATACTCTAAAAACAACTGTATGTCCATCAGATCAGGTAAAGAAGAATTAAGAAACTACAACACCCATAAATATATTCACATACATTGTGAATTTGTAACAAGCCTCTTAGAAATCCCTCCCATCTTGGGTGAATGTTGGATGGATGTGAAATGGGACAGCGCAAACAAGCTGAACACAAGAAAAATGTTTTGGGTATCTAAAATACCCCCGAAACAATCATCCAATTATACATGTACACTGCACATGTTAGTTAATATGACTTACAGATTGTACATTATCTTACATTCTCTTTGAACACAATGAAGAGAGCCATTCGAAGAGAAAGAAAGATGACAGAGAAATTCGATTTTTTCCAATCATGCAAAGCATGCGTGCAAAGTCTTGTCAGCTGATAGCAACATCCCGAGGACAAGATAGACTAAAAAAAGTTTTGTCTCATGCTGCTCAAAGCAGTTGAGCTCAGTTATAAGTTAACAAATGTCACCCTATCATCAAAGCAAAGCTAGTTTGAGAACTGCAGTTTAAAGACTAGTGAGGACATGGTAGACAAAGGTTTCTTTTACAACTTAGATGTAGCCCGCTTCAAAAGCAAAAAGGCAATGCAATATCTCAAATATGATCTAATGTATGAGAGAGAGAGAGAGAGAAATGTGATGAATCAGAAAATTTTTCACAAATATACTAAAACTAGGATAACTAAATTACAACCATAAACAAATTTTTGTTACTTAAAATGAAATACATACCTATACTGTCTTGTACAAAAAATATTTATATATATATATATATATATATTTAAAGTTTAGTTTAACAACGCTCATTTAGTTTAACAATGCACTAAAATAAAATAAAACTGAAAGAAAGAAACCACAGATAATAAGATAAGATATAAGATAATTAGATAATAAGATAATTGCTACTAATTAAAATGAAACAAATAAAAACAAAAACTAATTCATAATATTTATTAAAACTATAATAGTATATATATATATTGCTCAAAGCCTGCAAATTTCTCCATCCTTGTAAGCCATTATTGAGGATGTCGTTCGGGAAAAAAAACATAGGCTAGTGTGACAATCATTCCCAAATAAGAACCCAAGCCTACAGCCTGAACATTCTGTTCTCTCTCTGCATGGGCATGTATACCTCCATATAAGAGGTAACGTACGGCATGAAGTGCAGCTGCATTGTTTTGATTTGTTGCTATGTGTATGTTCCAAAAATCAGGACAGACTGAAAACAAAGACGACTCAAACACATTAGATGTCACTGTCGCTCACACACTTTGTGTGTTGCTAGCACTCAATCACTTGTCACTTTTTGGTCTGACTTTTTTACGATCATCTTCAGGGCCTGGTGTCATTTCGCACTGTACACAAACTCACAGACACGCACCCCCTGCGGCTCCACAATCTGGCTCACCGCCATTAATCTTGCTCGCAGAATCCAGCGGAGTTCACGGCAGGTTCAGTGCTTGAAACTCGAGTTGCTACATCAGAGATGGATCGCTCATGCACAGAAATGCCGTATTAGTTTTTGTATGTGCATGATGGGAAAGCGGACACATAAATAAAGAAGAAAGTAAATAAGAAAATCTAGTGAATCCTAATTAATCCCACTGCGGCGGACCAGTGCACTCGTGGAGTTTTAAACAAGCACACACACCACTCTGAGAAGTCGACATGCAGTCAGGATTGATCTCAATTATTTTATTATGATCTTATTTTGGGCGATGCATCAATGCACGTCATCCTGAAAAATATTCATATATAAATAATAAATAAAAATATGAATTTTAAAGAGATGCTTCTATCCAAAGTAATCTACGGGGAATTCAAATTTGAGGTGTTTCACAGGTCCACTTCGATCCAAAAAACCTGAGATTTTGGGTTCAGGTCCAAACTTTGATGAGGGCCTCGGACACTGGTCGGTCTGATATTTGTAACCTCAGGTCTAAGGTCATTTTAAAAAAAATGTGCTTTTATTGAACGGACCTGATAAATTATTTTAAAATACGCCAACACTGTAAAAAGTGATTAGTTAACTTACCTTAAAAAAAAAAAGTTAGGAAACCTGTCAGGTTCACATAACTTAATTTCTTTCTCTTTTTTTTTTTTAATTGGAAGAGCAAATACCCATCACATACATTGAAAGGGTGGTCGATTGCGATTTCACTTTTTTCATTTAAAATAGTGTGCATTTCATTTTAAATGTCGCTGTTGGTGCATGAACAGTATCTGCGGAGTTGCAGCACTGAAAGTTCAATGTAAGCAGAGATATTGTCTTTTAAAAATCAGGAAGTATATTGCCTACAAAAAACGACTTGATTGGGACTACAGCTGGGTTTTAGACGTCACTAACCCATACATTTCCATCAACCCTCCCTCCGGAATATGCAAAAAAGGGCATGGCCATATTTCTATGGCTCGTCAAAAGTGTGCTATGTTCATCCAGCTGTCAGGTCTTCTGTGTTCGGGCTTCCCACGGATGTTGTAGATCGTCAACAATGGATACAATTTATGTTTGATTATGTATCATAGCTCTCAGACATAGCTCTCTGTGCTGCACATTTTATGAAAGACAGATTCCAGAATCTCCACAAATTCAACACCGGATTCAACAAGAAACTGTTACTAAAACATGAAGCAGTTCCAACTTTAAAACCAGAGGCAGCAGTTGTTGGGCCACAACCTGTAAGTAGGCTAAGACTTAATCATTTTAAATTTATTTGCATGTATAATTCCAGACGTAATGTTTTAGTTTTATCAAATGCCAGCGCTGGCTTTATAGCCACTAGACTACTAGTTATGCTATTTTGTGTCTACGACAAACGCGTACAAACATTTTGGACCTGAATTTTGTACAAGTACTAATGTTGTAAATATTTTTTACAAGTATATATACACTCTAAAAAATGCTGGGTTGTTTTAACCCAACTTTGGGTAAAATATGGACAAACCCAGAGTTGGGTTAAAACAACCCAGCATTTTTTAGAGTGTACTTTATCGTGTTGTTTTTCGATTTTATCAAGACCGTAAACCAGTGCCAACGCTGTTTGTGTATAGTAGCCAGTCAGTTCGACGCAATTTTGTGCAAGACAAACGTGTATAAAGTTAAAAAATATATAGGCAAATTACCATTCAGAAATGTTTTGTAAGACCCGTGTGTGGTGAGGTTTTGCTTGCCTCTCTTCATCGCCGCTTTCTGGGTCTGATTCTGGCTCATACTGATACTGCAGTGTCGACACCATTATTTACATTTGACATGAACAACATATGCAACTTCGCCCGTAAAGGTAATGGGCGTGAATTTTCCGGACAACGTGCACTACAGTTTAGCCAATCACAACACACCGGCCCAAACTAACCAATCTGAGCCCATTGCCTGTTTCTGAGGGAATGGTTTCATAAAATTAGGAAGTCAACCAGTCGTTCAAATGACAGAGGAGAAAGCGGCTTACAATAAAGGTGAAATTTATTTAAAAAAGAATGCTTTTTTAAAAAGAAAAAACACGAATACGTTATATTGCACCCCATAAACACAATCACGCAAAGAAAAACAAGCAGTAAACCACCCCTTTAATTACAACTTTGGTTGTTCAAATACATATGTAAGGGTGGATTCAGAAATTTTACATGAGTTTGTCCATATTGCTCTTCTGAAATTTTCTTTTACATATTCCAGCTTATTCAGTTGCGAACAATAACAAAGCATAACAGAACCGGGTTGCACAACTGAATTTTTTCAACTATGCATCAAGTTTATTTCTTAAAGTGAGGAAACCCATTGTCTTACAATTATTAAGAAATAAACTTCATGCGCATTTGAAAAAATTAAGTTGTGTGAACTTATGTGAAATGTGGACCATCAGTTCAGAAGAGGAATCCTAGAATCCTCCAAAAGATTAAGGCATAAAAAGTTTTTCTTCCCCCAGATCTGGCATTACACAGCGACACTAAAAAGTACACTTTAGACAAATGGTCATTGCATTAAAGGACCAAACAGGTTTTTTTTAAACATATGGCTCTAATCCAACTCCACTATTTCTTGTAACCAACTGATCTCAATGTGATCTGATCTCAAGTTCATCTACTGTTTTATCATTTGAAATCCAACATTTCAAGCAAGTTCATTTAAGAAGTTAAAGCCCTGATGATACTTAAAATCCTCAAAATATATTGCTTTGATATTTTGTTGCACACAATCACACACAAGAGTGGCCTCCGTGTCTAAATACTGTAAGATCACAATAGAGCTGTAAATCCATACATCATAGTTTTCACCTGTCAGAAAAATCAGATTCGATCTGTTACGCATGTATGTGTGCAAGACGGCGTGTATGATTTCAGTTGCAGATGCAGGCAGTGTGTTATCTTGTCTAGTCTGAGGGCAGTGCCAGTATAAATACAAAGACGCACAGAGAAACACACATACAGAAAGACCTCTGTGGAGCATGCACAAGAAATTACAAAAGATTCCATCTTTGTGACGCATATTGACAGAGATCTCAAGCACCTGATTATAATCACACTAACCCACTGTCAGTATCACAAACACAGCAGTAGCATTTATTCCATTCCCACGCTCAGCAAGAGACTACTAACTACATTGAGCAACGCATAATGTGCCCACGCCATGCCTGCCAACGCCTGGCCAGTTCTGTCTGATGCCCGCCGGTCACTGGGGTCAGACAATCCTCAAGAGATCATTAAGAAACCATATGTGTGCATAACCCATCTGCTGCATTCTTCAGGAGTAATATCATGTTCAAAATAATTCCCAATCAGTATTGCCAACCATCTGCAGCCATGCTTACTGGAAGTGTAACCTTCAAAAACTCTTAAAAACTACAGGGCTCCTAAAGGGCCTTGGTGATGGAAACGGGATAGGTCAATGTTTTTGCATTCTCTCGCAAAATCTTTGCGTTCCCCCGAGAAACTTGCAGTTTTCTCGCAAACACTTTTGAGCTCTTTGCAAGCGAATGCAACGTTTCTCTGGGGAAAGCAAAGTTTCTCAGGGCAACACAAAAGTTTTGAAATATATTTTTTCCTCCCATCTTATTTTATTCCCCACCAACATATCCCTTTAGGGGCTCTGTAAAAAACAAAATAGCTGACATGAATTTAGTCAGAACTACTAGGAACAAATTATTAACAATAGACTGTAAAAATAATAATAATAAAAGAGATGCATGAGACAACTACACTGCTGTAGAAAATTAAGCCAAAAAAAAAAAAAAATCCCAGAAACGGTCAATGTCGATTACGCCACATTACAACAGATTACATGGAGAGGGTGGGGTTTGTAACGTATACTGCACACAGCCATCGGGGGGGCGATCGAAATGCTTCATTTCTCAGGACGTGTGGGGCATACTTGGTTTGAACGAAGGTCAAAAACAAGGGGTGTCATGATTTACCGTATTGCCGATAAAAACAAAAACAAATATTTATCGTGTGAGTTAAAAGAAATATAAGAAATTTTCGATCAGAACTACAAAGACTAATAAAAAGTTTTAAAAAAAACTACAAACATGGCAGATATGTGAGACCAACGTTTAAAGGGATAGTTCACCCTAAAATGAAAATGAAGTCATCATTTACTCACCCTAGTGTTGTTCTAATGCTGTATACCCTTCTTTTATGGATCACAAAAGTAGAATTTAATTAAATAAAAATGTCCCGCCTGCGCTCATCCATATAATGGCAGTAAATAGCGATCAGCATCAAGCTTAAAAAAAAAAAGACACAAAAGTATCACGGAATGATCCCATGCATATACTGTATATCCCAAGTATTCTGGGGGGTACAAGATGGTCTCGGTTGTCCACAGAATGTATTTGTGAAGTTTCAGCTCAAAATATCCCACAGTTAATTTATTATAACCATTTGAATATGTCATTTTTGGGGCCTGTTTTAAAAAGAGCTGTTTTGGTGTGTACCACCTTAAATGTAAATGAGCTGCATATCCCCGCCCTGCCTTTGGATAAGGGCGTCACTTGCATAACTATGGCAGTCGGTCTAAGCAGAAGGGCTGAGAGACTGAGAGACCCGCTGTTTTGAATGTCATTCAGCCGTACATGTTTGAATCGGAATAAATAAATAGTCTCTGATCAGACCCAGATGACGAAGAGACTTCGGAAGAATAAACACAAATGAGAATGGACCAGTACGTCTCAGTATGGTTATTTGATACATTTATGTACTTATAGAGTTGTAATCGCGTCCCCTTTGAAATTATGGATGTGCAACACACGCACACAAACACTAACGTTGGCGCAATTTTTTGAAACTACATACAAATACTGTGATAAAGTTTGCTACGTACAAGCGATATTACATTTATGCGAGGGGCCTGTTGCGTCATGTTTACATTATTTGTCATACAGCTGCTTCTGTGGTTAATGTGAGAAGATGGCTAACTTACAGAACAAGAACATATATGCAGTTTTTAATACAATATCTTTAAAAATATATATATATATATATATATATATATATATTTAAAAACATGTGGTTACACACTATACAAACAAGGTTTAAATTATATACACAGGCATCCTATGACGACGACAACCTTAGATGCATTTGTTGTTGAATTGGCTGACATCGACTGAAATTACTATTTGCTCAAAAATCATTAAATACAGTTACTTGAGGTGACGTTGGATCGGAAACAGTAGACGATCCACACTTGAGGATTAACTTTGAAGCAAGACCTGCTTTGAATTGATCCTCGTTCACAAAACAGTCAGTCAGAAAATGATTCGCTCAAACATAAACTTATTTACGAAGGAAAGGCGCCACTTAAACTTCCAAAATGCAATACATCCACTGTGTTTTCAGTGGCTCTGATGTCGGAAATAAGTGAAAACTATTATGCAGTATGTCATTATTACATCCCATCCCACAACAGAACACATATGTGATGTTTCCAAGAGACATTACGGGCTGTCGTTGAAACAATGGAGGATGGTGTCCAGATCACCGAGGGTGGGGTCTATGCCACAACCACACTGTCAATCAAACCCCTTGCTCAATTCTACGTCACAAAGCACTGAATCTTAGAACAGCTCGTTCTGAGACAGTGCATATGATTTATTGAGTTTAAAAAAAAAAAAAAAAAAAACACTGGGTGGATTTTTATCATTCTAGGGTGGTTTTTCTCACACACTGCCAACAGACATTTATGTTCAAACACCATGTAAAAGTGAATTGTCCATAATAGGTGCCCTTTAACAAAATTCTTTTCATTGGTCTTCTCTGCACGACATGCGCGTGCGTGAGACTCTATTTGTGCCACAATACACTCCGACTCGCTAAGAAAAAGCACACTGTTGTAAGAAATCGAGATCAGCAAAGTTTGCCTACTCTTCTGCTTACACACTCAAATGTATGTACTTTTCCTTCTGTTTAGGGCATTATAAATAGGTGAATTGGGACACAGCAATGGAGTCATTTGAAAATGCAGAGCAGAACGTGTCCAAAAAAAAAGTCAAGATGTGAAAAAAAAAAACATGTTGCAACTTGTCACATTAAATGTAGAATTCATCTGACGTAATTTGCCGTTTAACTTGCAATAGGTCTCATACAATCAGGATTTAGAGTCTGTACATGGTTTATAATATTAGATTTACTATTAGAGGTAATTTGAAACTGTTTGTGCACCGATGCCAGACTTATTCGTTTATTATGAATGGTCTTATCTTTTGGTCTGTGTCCCTGAATTTCCAGATAAGAGATAAATCACATTATATTCACTGGATTATATAACAAATTGGCAGAGCCACATTGTTGTTTGGATATAAACCTTTTTTTAGAGAAAAATAACTATTTTGCGGTATACATGCACAATTGTGGTATATTACAAATGTATTAATCATTATGAGAAGGATGTATTATAATGACAAACATCAGCCAAATATTTGTATTATATATACACATCCATAAACACCAAAGTCTCTATCAGTAAAAAAAAAAAAAAAACTACTTTCAGCAGTGACAGTGTAAGCATTAATAATGTTACAGAAGATTTATATTTCATATCAACAATACTGTTTTTATAACTTTCCATTCAGCAAACAGTCCTGCATTTTTTAAAATTAATTTCCCAAAAAAAAAAAAAAACATTTGAGCATTATTCTTATTTTTATACCAAATCAGCATAGATTGATTTCTGAAGGATCACGTGACACTGAAGACTGGGGTAATGATGCTGAATTAATATCTGAAGTAATATCTGCTTTTGTAATAAAAAAAGAATACACCAATAATTTAATAAATAAAGGCAAACCAAGAACACTCAACTGACATCTTATTCACTTTTTGGAATCACTTATTTGTGGAACCAATATCAACATGAGCACTCAGGATGCCCCATACGTCTTGACAACGGAACTCATACCTCAGCAGCTAGACTGCCTTTGGTTCAACCTCAAAGCTACAGTCACATCCTGTTTTCAGATTTGTTCGGTTGTTCAAGACTCACTCAAGGGCAAAAACACAAAAGGAGAGGAAGACCATGTTTAGACATTTAAAACAATCTTCTGACCCCTAGTCTAGATGAAGAATCTCTTCCAGCTGTATTGTTCAAAAGAGCTAAACGTTTAGCTTCATCTTTCAAAATTCAGCTTCTTCTGCCATACAGTACCAGAGAGAGAAAGAACAAAAGAAAGGACGAACAAAAGAAAGAAAGAACGAAAAAAGTATGAATGTAACAATGAAAGAACAAAAGAAAAAGAATGAGCAAAGCAAAAAGCAAACAAATGAAAGAAAGAATTAACCCCTTAGCTATCACGTCCCACAGGTGCGCTTGCCATTATATTTTTAAAACAATTTATACTTAAGTAATATTGACAAACTATATATCACTTGAAAGCTTACTGATTTTCAAAATAAATTACACAGGAGCCATAATTTATCAATTTGCAACAAGAATATTTTCATACTCATAAAGCGTGTTCAGACCTTTATTTTGAAATAGCGATGAACATAAAAAAAATCATGAAAAAAAGGTTGAAACCTCAGTTTGTTTTCATGCCAAGAGTTCAAAAGATTGCATCCATTCAATTATTTTAGAAAAAAAGGTCTGAAAATGTTTTAAATATTAAGAAAAAAATAATAAATTCACCATTTGTTATGGGGCAGGAAGCTATAACACACATGCATGATCTTTGTATGTGTTTCTCAGAGGTTGAATTCATATCAAATCTGCCTAAATTCCCATACTACTTCTGAATAGGATATCTACTTCATAAATTGTATGAAAATTGTGTAAATGATGGTTCAAATCACTCAAAACAGATATGGAAACGGAGGCGCCCTTATAAGGCCAGTAATGGAGTCTGGTTGTGCCCTAGTGAAAAAGTTTGGTACTGCGCCCAAACAAAATCTCACAGAAAGCTCATTTTTTGAGATATCAACCTATGCTTTGATTTTTCTGCAGTTTTAGAGTAGCCCAGGTTTTGAAAATATTTATATTATATAAAATATCAATATTTTTTTTTTACATTGTACATTTCGATAAACTCAAACTTCTATAGACCATTTTGCAAGATGTAAACAAAACTGGTCCAGAAGCACTTCCTGTTTCAGTTTTTTAACACTACATAAAAGCTGGGATAAAATACAAACAACAGAACATATAAAACTGAATCAAAAAGTTAAACGAACATCTTTAAGATTTTTTCTTTACATGTGAAATAAAGAAAATAGTTACAAACTGAAACAGGAAGTGTTTCTGGACCAGAGTTGTTTACATCTTGCAAAATGGTCTATAACTTTTATTCTGTTTCACTTTCTTAATTTATTTCACTGCGACAAAATTCTGGCAAATGCCTTCTTTAATATTCTATATTCCAGAAACTATATTGGAATATAGTCTATATTCCAAAGCATTCTTGAATTACAACCATTTAAGTTCGAAATGTGCATTTCCATGTGGGGGGTGACAGTTAAGAGGTTAAAAAGAAAAAAAGAATGAAAAAAAAGAATGTACAAAACAAAATAATTAACAAAAAGAACAAATGAAAGAACAAACAATTTAAAGAAATAAACAAACCAAACGAACGAAATAACTAATGAAAGAACAAACAAAAATAAAATCTAAGAAAGTAAAAAGTTTTTTTAAGCAATTCGAAGAAAGAAACAAAATGTAAGAACGAACAAATTAATGAAACAAATCAAAGAACGAGAATGAATGAACAAGAAATCAAGAATTCAAAATAAACGACGGCAGAACAAACAAAAGGAAAGAGCGAGTGAAAAAACTAATGAACAAAGAAAAGAAAGAGAACAAAAGAGAGACATGTAGTAGTCTATAACAGCATATGGGCCTGTAGGTGATTGGGCTCAAAAGAAAGTATTAGAGAGAAACTGGACAAAGGAGTGATGGATAGACTGTCCTCAGGGTGTTGACGACAACAAAATGATCATATTCACTTGAAAAGACAGAAATAGAGTCAGGCAGCACATACAGGACATCACAAGATGATCTCCCCCACCCCACACACACACACACACACACACTCCCCGAGGTGAGGTCACTGGAAACACGGGGCCATTCCATAATGACACTTAACTTCTCAAAGCCTTTACGTACAAAACATGAGCTCTCTAATGTGCGTGTGCATGCCAATATATATAAATACAATTATTTTTTTTTTCCTTTTCCTTTTAAAGGAGAGCTTAAGGGCATTGTGGGAAAGGACAGAGAGGATAGGATGGAGGAAGGAAGGGCTTTGACTGCTGGCACAGATCTGGACAAACATCCATGCACACTCGCAAGTGGAAACGCAAGCGGCGTGTGAAAGGAAAGCAACTCTCATCTCCAAGAAAAAAAGCCACCGCTCAGAAGATGCTAAGGAAAGATATAATGGGAGTTGAAGGCCAAAAAAGGAGACTGACATTTTTCCCTTCAGGATCTCACACTTTTGACAATGCTTGACAAATGTACATTATCTCACAGGGCACTTGTTGTTACATAACAATAGTGTGCACTTGGAAAGCAAAAGCTTTACGAACAATCCCTCAGACTGACCCTGTGAGGTCCAAAGAGTGTACAGGAGATTAAAGAGGAAACGTTTCATGCAACGGTAAGCTGATAAGCTTTGAGTCATTAGTTCTGTACTAAAACTCGGCAAGTTGGCTGTTACCTTCTAAGTCGGCATCCTAGTTGAATTGTAACCTCATTAGTGACTGATTTAAAAATAGTGCTCCTCAATTAGCACATACTAAAGCCTAAAACAAACAATTCTAGCAACACAAGATAGACTTGTAGCATTTGTAGCATTACAGA
This sequence comes from Pimephales promelas, assembly GCF_016745375.1. The sequence continues at coordinate 10,419,037 of NW_024121211.1, read as the reverse complement.
ACATCTTAGCAAGGCCGTAATCGTGTCTTGAACATTGGGGAGGGGGACGGAAAAAAATGTGCATTCGAATTAGTTGCAAATAATTATTTTATTTCCAAACAAGCACATTTACTCCTAATCTTATGCCTAAAATATCTCTGATAAAGTTAATTACCTCTCAAGTTAAATTACAAATTACGTCACGTAATTGATACAGGCGATTTACAATTCAAAACACTGACATTTTTGGCGATATCCAATTATTGTGGGATTGCCCCCATATGGTGGTTAAGGGCCTGCATCTGTCAGACCGCAATTCATAACACTACATACATTACTGCATTCACAGTGTTGTCTCAGGGGAGGGGGTTTGAGGTTTCAGTCATGGCTTGTTTAACACTTGGCTAAAGGCCAAGAATACTTCGATTTTTTACATACACTAGAGCGTGCGTCCAGTGTGTGCAACGTACATTTTATCATCAGCATAGCACTTGCATAATGCACACTAGCAGCCTTATTTTTCTAAACGTGAAGGTGTCTTGACTCTTTTTGCACTAATTAGTTGGTCCACAGAGTGGCAACACTGACCCATGCTGTTCTTTCACAGACTAAAAAAGAAACGGAAGAGACGGAACAACAATAAACCGCTGGAGACTGCAACAACAATAGACGGCCATGTTGACGAATACTTCTGTGCGAGGGGGTTCAGAGATACCTGCGACTCTAGTTTGATCTATAGCACAAAGACATTATCAAGCACAACTTATTTAGAGCACAAAGATTATTAAGATTAAACCACGTTTCTATTACCCTTCAAATAGCGAAAAATGTAATTGTGAATTGAAATTAAAGGACAACTCCGGCACAAAATGAACCTTTGGTCTAATTACATATTGCTACCTAGTCAACCGTTATCTGAGATTTGTTTTCATGATTGCCGAATGTAAATAGGTTTATCTCTAAAAACAGTTTAGCCTACAACGCTAGTATAATGTTAGTATATAGGACATAGAGTAATGACAAGTAAAAATCGCTTGTTATTACCACTAACAAGGCTCAAAATAGCCCCACAGTAACACGGTAGCATAATAAGGGTCCCTACATTCAAACCGAAGCATTGAGAACTTTGTCAGTGTCCATACAGTTTAATAAGAAGATATTTTATACACACAGTCAACTTCGCGAATACAGGAAGAAGCCATCTTTGAAAAACAGTCTCTACCAGTCGATCTACGAACACCGATCCAAGTGCGCTGAACTGTGCAGAATCTCATATGGTCCATTGTTTCCGGAAGAAACGCAAACACGAACCGTTTTCTTCTCATCAATATGTACATGTAGACTACTGTTCGCGCTCACCTTATCACCTTATTCACATCTCACCACCGCACTTGGATCAGCGTTCGTAGATCGTAGAAGAAAACGGTTCGTGTTTGCGTAATAACAAGCGATTGTTTTTTTATTGTTATTTTTGTACAACAATACAAAAAGGGTTGAAAATTAGTTGATGGACTTTAAGTGTTTGTGTAACTCACTCAGAGGCTGACGTTAGCACAGCTCTGAGTGGAAAAAATACAAAGAGCTCAGAAATACTGAGAGAAATATATATATATATTTTATATTTTATAAATATAGAATATAAATATAATATATAATATATATATATATATATAATTTATTTTATTTTATTTTTTTATTTATAAAAAATATATATATAATATATTCATATATATATATATATATATATATACACTTTATATATATATATATATATATATATATTTATTTATAAAATGGAAGTTGTGGTAGTCTTTTCTTCCCTATTGTGATGTATATCCGAGTAGAATGGCTTCTCAAATCGGGAACTGTTTATCCCTCATCTTCATGACTAGAGGAAACAAAATATTGGTACCAGAACTTTGCTACCAATTATAAGAGTACAGTCTTTGCTTATGTGCCTCTGATGCCTAAAATACTGCATACACAGGCAGCTCATTAAATTCTGAAACAACCAATGTGGCATTTCTATAATGCAAGGTTGGGCAGAACTAGTTTTCCAGGAAATACAACAAAACCTGCTGAGACCTAATTAACCTCAATTCATATGAGTTTCTCTTAACCTCACTGAACCCCCATCAGTTTGTTTTTTTTTGTACCAGGAAGTAAGGTTCAAGTCTCATACAGGTACCTGCAATAAATCACTCATGTAACATCTCATGTGTGTCAGACAGATAATAGCCACGAGGCAAAGAGCCGCAGTGTCTGTTTTCAACTCTTACATGTGATTCTGATGGCTGTGGCAGAGATCCAGGACTCAGCAGAGGAGATCCCGAGGGGCTGCAGAGCTCAGGGAAAGGGTTTGGAATAGCTGGCAAAGACGCAGGACGAACTTGCAACTCTTCTTCTTGAAGTCGCCTACGAGGTGTGACAGAGAAAAAAAGGGAAAAAAAGTTGTACTTTTGTAGTGAACTTATCTTTAAAACTATCTGAAATATACATACCGTTCCTGAGGCTAAAATGCCCAGGACTAAAACATCTAACCGAACCTTGTTTTTCATCTCATTAAGGTCTCATTGCTTCATTAACCATGCCTTACTCACGATATCATCTGTATTTTAATCAATATGAAACCGAGCAGGGAATTAAAGCCCTGAAGTTCCCTGAAAACTTCAATGCTGTAAAGTGATAGGCTTATGAAAAATAAATCAGAAGAATCCACATGACATTCTCACCACCGCATTACAGATTCTACTACAGAATATATGAATGAAAGCGAGGGATTTGAAACCCACTTAGCCAACCGAGAATCGGTTCATGAACTCTCATAGTGTGCGGCAGAGTTCAGCAGACAGACACATAGACTGCAGATTTTAAAACTCATCTTCGGGTCTTTGATCTACATCAATAAGAGCCGGGAATAATACATGACTGCCGATCGGCACAGTTTGAGCGACCATAATAACTGAGGGAATTTTTAAAATCCAAACCGTAGCAGGGGGTGGGCCGTTCAGGGTTCATGGCCGAGTCAGTGCGAAAAGAAGACCGTGTGTCTGTGTGAGTGTGTGGAGACGGAAACCTCTGAGTGAACCCATCTCCATGTGTGTATGTGTGTGAAACTACACCCCGCTGCCACGGAGATCAGAGAAGAGCGGATGAAAGACAGCGAACGACACAGAATGCCTGCAGAAAGGTGAGGTGTGAAAGAGCTGATTAGAAGATGCGCTCGGAGAGGATTTCGGAAATAGAAAAGATTATGACTTTGAGAAGATGACTTGAAAACTTACGGCTTATCGGAGGGTAATGCTAATTACCCCAATGATTCATATGTCAAAAACATAATAAATCCAGACACATACATAATATATCTAAATATTTTATATATAATAAAATAAATATTTTATTTTATCATTTGACAGCCCTAATATATATATATATATATATATATATATATATATATATATATATATTAGGGCTGTCAAACGATTAATCGCATCCCAAATAAAAGTTTGTGTTTACATAATATATGTGGGTGCACGGTGTATAATTATTTTATAAATATTTAAGAAATATTTTCATGTATATACTGTATATAGATTTATATAATTTATCATTTATAATATATAAATATATATAATTTATATTATATATAAATATAAATATGTTATATATAAATAATATTTTTTTCTTAAATATACATTTATTTGTGTTTATGTATATATATACAAAATAATAATACATAGTGCACCCACATATATTTTGCAATATATAAACACAAACTTTTATTTTGGATGCGATATATATATATATATATATATATATATATATATATATAGATATATATATACACACACACACACACAAATAATTTAGAATAAAACAAATAATTTCAATAAAAAAATATATTTCATAAAAACTACACAGACAAAAATCAAGTTTAAAATGATGAAATATAATGAAGTATAATGAAGTATAATGAAGTACAATTACACTAGCGTTCAAGAGTTTTGGGTCAGTAATATTTAATATAATATAATACATTCATACTTTTTTTCAGCAAGGTTTCTTTCTATTGCTTTAAATAGATCACAAATGGCAGTAAAGCTTATTACATTAACAAAAAAAATGTCATTTCAAATAAATGCTGTTCTTTTGAACTATCTATTTATCAGAGAATCCTGTTTAGCAGCACAATTGTTTTCAACACTGATCACCAAATCAGTATATAGGCCTTTCTCACAATAACAGGAAATACGTAATGTTGTGGAACCAGAGTTCCTGTCAACCGTCAACACATCAGAAAAACATACCCAGGGAACAGAAAATTGATCAGAGAGTCTTCACAACTTCGAAAAGATGTAAACTTGTCATGGTCCAGTTGTTGATGACTTTGTAATGTGTGGTGATGCTTGTCTGCGACTGAATGTATCTAAGAACAAAGATATGACTATTGTTTTCAGAACTGAAGCTCATTCTTTCCAATATACGTGAGAAGCAGTGGCGGCTGGTGAAAATTATTGTAGGGGGGGCTGAATAAGAGGGGGGTCTGGGGGTTCCCCCCCAGAAAATTTTGAATTTAGTAGATGTGATTTCCTGCATTCTGGTGCATTTTAGGCCTTAGGCCATGCCCTTACCTATACCAATAAAATAACTTAAACCAGTCAATACCAATGGTCAAATAATACAATAATAATAACTTGTTTGACAGTTAATGATAATGAACAAGTTGCATGTTTATTATGCTCTGTGTGCTGACAGAAAAAGTGCAAACGCATAATATTGATAAATTATAATATAGGTAATACAAAAAATAATAGGTAATACAACAATCTAGTTTAATCAATCCCCAGCTGTAGACTACATATTTTTGACAAATTGACAATTGGATAATGGATAACAATGTGTTGATACCAGAGAAAGAGAGAGAGAAAAGGCTCTGAAAGAGAGGGTGGGACAACGTTCTTGATTGTAACACCCAAGTATGAGAAGAAAGTTGATTTTAACTAGTATGAAACACAGTAATCTAGCTCAGAACTTAAAAACATCAAAAACAAAGCAAACACACAGGTATTAATATTCCTATAACTATTTTAATATCAAATGTGTGTGAAACAGTGTTTATGTGTGTGTGAGTGAGTGAGTGACAGAGACAGACAGATCAATTCCCACGACTAACTTTACATTATTTCCACTCGACGTCACTGGCGCTGCCATTCTGCTCTCATCTGAGGTAAAAAAATGTCCCGTGGTGCGCGTGCACGGTGCACTCCCCTAATCTGATACTGTGGGCGATATTTTCAGCGCCCCCAAACCATAAAATTTGACGGCGCTGATTGGCGAAATATAAACTTTTTTGCATAGCAACCGGGGAACCATTGGCTTAAATTCCAGCACTGTGGGGCTGAGCGAACTGGCGCCCTGAGAAGACAGCCTATTGGCTATACTACTACACCAACATGATAAAAGTAACGAAAGTGAATGCAAATATCATTCTGGTGAGTTCAAAACACTTTTCAAAGTGAAACCATTATTAGCATATAATTAACACAGATTATTTTTCAAAATTATAAATTATAATATATATTAAAAAAACAGACAGACAGGTCGGAGGGAGGGCGGCGCCCCAGCGCCCTCTATGGGCGAGCCGCCCCTGGTGAGAAGGTGGAGTGTGTGGATTCGTGGAAAGTCATAAATATTTAGGGACTATTATTTACAATAAACTGCGTTTTGATGTGAATACAAAATAGAAGTCTGTCAGTTTTATTCAACAGTTATGCACTTAGGTAGTGAACTTTTTTGCACTGCTCTTGCTATCAAACTATCAAAGATGAAGAACAATTTACACAAATATGAATTAATCCCTTGTACAATCAGGTTTTTAAATACTCAGAATGGCATATATTAATATTTTAAATGTATATTTAGCCTACTGTTGAGTGTTCTTATTTTTCTTGTGTGGTGTATAATTTTATGTGTTAATTACACTGCATACAAATTGCCCGGGATCTTAATAAAGTTGAACATGAACTGACGTGTTAGTGAATTTATATTTTTGGACAAAAAAAAGCAACATTCAAAACTCTCAGGAGAAAAGAGAATATAGCCTGCATGCGTATCCAAATGATGTTATAAATATACAAAAAAGTATTAACCAAGCAGAAAACAAACAAAGCGGGGTGGGGGGGGGGGGGTAGGACTACTTTATAATACATAAATAATAAACATAAACAATGGCGGGTTTGTGAATGGTGACATGAGAAATAGAAAAGATCACAGGATCAAGAACATCCCGAGTCCATTTCCGTCGAGGGAAGGAATGAAAACGACAGATATGGCTGATTTTGGGAATAACAAAAAAGACCGGTACGCAACAACTCCTCTATGAACAACTCTTACTAGTTGCTTGCGCTATTTGTTCTGACCGGAGCGGAAGATTACCACGACAATTGCTTATTTCCGGTCACAAACACAGAAGTTGTGACTGTGAGAAAGGTCCATTAGATTGATTTCTAGGATCATGGAATGAACACTGAAGACTGAAGTAATGGCTGCTGAAAATTTGCTTTGCAATCACAGGAATAAATTGAATTTGAATTGTGATAATGTATTTTGTAATTATTTAATATTACCGTACTGTTTTGAAAATAAGTGTAAAAAAATGACTTTCAATTTCAAATTTTGTATGATTTTCCAGAACTGGAAATCAAAACTTCCCATTTCTTAATGTGCACTGTGCATTTACATTACCTGACAGCCTGTATGTGCATTGGCTGAGATCGCCGGAGCTTTTGGGCTGGAGAGTGGGGGGCGGTCACTTTATTACATGGAGCCCGTAGCTGTGGGGCCGATCTGGTGCCATGGAGCCCACTGCCATCGGTGCGGTGCAAAAGGGGGGCGGAGTCCGAATGCTGGGTCCCACAGGTTGTATAGATGCTCTCATAGGATGAAAGAGAGGCCATGTCATTCACCAGGGCCTCCAGATCTACATCATCCTCTGCAGCAAAACAAAACATGCATAGAGAGAGAGAGAGATTGAGTCTTATGTCATTCACAAGCAACAAAAGTGTACCAGCAGCAGCCCCGATACTAAGAGAAGCCAAACAAACACATACAATTCACATAGGACACTGTAATTAATAACTGATTATTATGCAAATGACTTAAGAGACTGTGTAATATTTGTGCCGTTTTGTAATTTTCATGCGGCAGAAGCAATTTGTTAAAAATAGGCAAAAAAGGTATTTAAAAATGATAACAAAAATAATACTTTATTCACCAAGTGTATATTTAATTAAGTGACATGACAAAAAAAAAACATTAATAATGTTACAAAACATTTTTTATTTCCAATAACTGCTGTTTTAAACAAAAAGAAAAATATATCAAAGCAGCACTGAAAATAATAAGAAATGTTTCTTGAGCACCAAAATCATATTAGAATGATTTCTGAAGGATCATGTAACAGTGAAAACTGGAAATTCAGCTCTGCCATGACAGGAATAAATTACACTTTAAAATATATTACAATAGAAAGAGTCATTTTAAATAGTAATATTGCACAATACTATTTTCTATTTTCAAAAACACCCACACACAAAAAAAACACCTTACAATCCCCAGTGTGTATGTGTGTGCATTTGCGTGACTGAATTTAAAAAAAAAGGTTCATGCATGCATTACTACATAAATATTAGTTTTGATACAGCACAACTTTATTTAACTATCAATTCGACCGTGGTGAGTTCTGAAGCAACAAGGCATTCTCACACTGGCTCCACCATGTTTGACTGTTGGTAAGATGCTCTTAGATTCTGGAATGCCATTTTCACTTCGTGCCAGACATAATAGATCACGTGTCATCCAAAATGTTCCATTTTTGACTTGTAGAACATTCTTCCAAAAGTCTTGGGGATCAGCCAGGTACTCTTTTTGGCAGATGAGAGATGAGAGTTTATGTTCTTGGTTAGCAGTGGTTTCCACATTTCTCCTCTCTCAGCCCACATTTCTTTGGAAGAGTTTTTTTTAAGATCCTCTGTGGCTTCCTGAATGATTTTAGGCTGATCCTTGGACACACTTTGACAGATTGGCCACAGAACATTCACTACCATGTCCACTTGTTCTCTATATGCATTATGGTTCAGTGGTGGTGTCCCAGAATTTCAGAAATGTCCTCAGCAAAAGGTGATATAAAAACTGTTAGTCCCTTGTGTTTCAAGTTATTATTGTTTACTCAAATACGTTTGGATCTTAAGATGCTGTGGCATAGTGGTTAAATATCTGGGACAGTAATCAGAAGATTTTAATAGTTTAATTTGAACAGTATTAGCATTAATCATGAAAACAATGCAGTTTATCGTACAACTAGCAATAAATTGCCACAAGATGGCAGTATCAAGTTAAATGAGTAAACGCTCAAATGGTCAGCCCTTTGGTCACATTTCTCTGTGTTCCCTGACCTGATCATATCCCTCAAGTCACACTCAGATTCATCGAAATGGTGTTCTCTCAACACTACACACTGACACTTCCAAAACCAAATATTCAACTAATCGTTCTCACACAGAAAACAGGTCGCCATAAATATATTCTGTGCTGTGGGAGGAACAGCAGGTGGTTTGTGGAATTACTTCGTAATAACGAACGCATGTGAAGCTACATGCCTGTTAAATGAAGCAAGAAAGATGGGTTCAATAGTTGGCATGTGTTGACTGGAATGCTTTACCTATTGATTCTCAACTGAGGGTCACCACTTGAGGTCCCAAGAAAAACCACAGTACTGCATTTTATAATTAGTATTTAGCATTGCTTTTCATCTGCCCATCCGCAACCTTATCAAAACAGCCCTGAGACACATTTTTTGGGTCATGCCCTGTCAGTTGAGAAGCACTCTGTGCAATGAAGACCCATAAAAACCAAGCTTTTAAGGCCCTAGACTAGAGTGATTTCTTGCAACAACTGGTGCGTTTAAAAGGTTAGCAAATCATGCTAAAATGTAATGCTAACGCGATACCAGCCACCAAAGTGCTTTTCCCTCATCAGGTCAAACAGTTATCATTAATGAAATGTGATATCTGTATTGATCCAGGCTAGTAAAGAAGGCAGTGAGATGACCATGCTATCAGGAGACTATTTGTAGACCATCCAAAAAGGACATTTAGCTAAAAGCTAGCTAGCTTTATAACAGGAGAACATTTTCATATATTGACAAAGTTAAAAAAAAAAAAACTTTTGCTGATAATTTACTCAACCCCATATCATCCGAGATGTCCATGTCTTTCTTTCTTCAGTCAAAAAGAAATTAAGGTTTTTGATGAAAACATTCCAGGATTTTTCTCCATATAATGGACTTCAATGGGAACCAAACGATTCAAGGTCCAAAAGACGGTTTCAGTACAAACTGCAAACTGTTCAGGGCTTTACATGACACCAGACGATGAATAAGGGTCTTATCTAGCGAAACGATCACTCATTTAAAAAATATATAAAGTTTAAGTTTTATAAGCTCGAGTCAAATGCTTGCCTTGCTCTGTTTTGTGATGAGCGTTCGTAACTCTCCTGTTCGAACTCGTTCATCAAAATGAACAAATCTTTTTGAGTCATTTGGTTCATTCAACGAACGAAATGAACGAATTGACTCGAAAAAAAGATTTGTTCATTTTGATGAACGAGTTTGAACAGGAGAGTCACACAGAACAGAGCAAGGTGAGCATTTGAGCTTATAAAACATTGTTATTTATGTTTTAAATAACTGATCGTTTCGCTTGATAAGACCCTTATTCATCGCCTGGAATCGTTTAAAGCCTTTTAAACAGTTTGCAGTTTGCACTGAAACTGTCTTTTGGACCTTGAACCGTTTGGTACCCAGTAAAGTCCATTATAGGGAGAAAAATAATTTAATTTCTTAATTTCTCAATTTCATTGGGGTGAGTAAATTATCCGCAAAAGTTTTTTTTTAAAAGTGAACTACTCCTTTAAGGCTCTTTCACACCAAGGATGATAACTATAAAGTTTTAATTCCATTCTATGAGAATAGAAAACATCCACATTATGCAGGAACAATATTATCAGAATCACTTTCAAAAAGATTTTTTTCCAACAGTTGAAGGATAAAAACATTAACAGCCAATCAGTATCCACCCAAGAGCTTGAGCATTTAAAACAGCAGACGACATGACTGCAGCATGTGCTTGTAATAAACAGAACTTTATTGTGCGTTTGTGAGGATGCTATGTAGTAATCGTTTTAAGTGAACAGGCCTTCAATCTTTCTTTAACTGCAACCAAATATTAGTTTAGCTGGCTAGTAGTAGTAGTAGATAGTAAAGTTGCAATGAAATTATTTTAACATGTATACAATGTAACAAATTAGGATTATAGACATGGTTTTATACATCTGTTGTTATTTGGATTTTGATAGGTATTGCAATTTTGGAGGGGTGGGGTTTAAAGGCCCTGACACACCAAGCTGATGATCGGCCGTCGGACAACGTCGGGCCGTCGTTGAGTGTCGACTGGCCCAGTTTTCGCAGTGTGTTTTGCACTGTCAGAACTAGTTGGAGCCTGTCAGGGTTATTTTGGCCGATTGAGCACGTTGAATCGGCGTCCGTCAGCACTGTCGGTGAGATAGAGAACTTAGCGAATGAGTCCGCGCACAAGAATAAAAGCGAAAGTCAAGAAAGTGACAAGTGGATCAGACAAAAAGCTGTTCTAAATATCATCTTACATGAGCATTCTAATATGAGAATGTTTCATAACAACATGAGAACCCCTGGAATGAAGAATATTCAAAGATATTCAAAATGGTAAGCAAGCGCTACTTCGATTAGGGTTTGAACATCTGCAGTCCTAGTTTCGGTTTTTGAATGACAAATATGTCCAATTAATACCTGCTGATGTAGACAGTTATTTCCTTACACAGAATGCACATGCTAGTTCTTTTGTAGTCCGTCGCCGCAAGTTATTTTATGTCGGTTTGGTGTCTCACGGCCTTACGTGGGCTACAAAATGGGAGTCCTGCATAAGTCACTTTTATGTTTTTGAATTACGAATGAATTTTAATTTGTTTTTTTTTAAATTAACCCTAACACATGGATAAATTGTTTAAAACAATAAGATTAAAATCTATTACATGCATGTGGAAAATTCTCATTCCATGCCGACTTTAACTAAGCTAGGTAGCTAATATGTACCAGGCTAAATCAGGTCTAAATCAAAGCTTCAGACTTCCACTAGAAAACCAGCAGCGTCCGAACGGTGCATTCCGTACATACCCCAGACCCACACACTTCCGCATGTGTCCGAGCGCAAGTGTTTGTGTATGTAACAAGAGAGCTCGGCAAGTATCCTACGCGCAAGAGATGTCTTTTTAAAAAGAACACACAAACAAGAACATACGATGAATAGGACTGTTAAAACTATGAAGTACATCCAGTACAAGTGAGTGTCAAAGAGCATTCCCATTTTTTTTCACAGCACTAAGCGGTCCAAATATGCCATTCCAAACACTCCCTTCCTGTCTTCTCTCATTCACTTCACATTTCTTTAAACTACATGGTTTAGCTCCCCAGTACTTGAGCGAGCTCTTAACGCATTATAGTTCTTCATGTCTATTGCAATCTCAAAACTTGTGCCAGTTGATAATACCTAGAATATCAAAATCGACTGCTGATCCTTTTCCTATTTAGCACCAACACTTTGGAACACTTTGGTCTTACTAACATTGTCCGAGAAGCAAACACACTCTGTCAGTTTAAATCTATACTCATCACATCTCTTTGACCTAGCATACACAACACATTATAAACTTCTATAATTCAGTGTTCGGTTGCATAGTTTAGATCAGTCGGAACCGAGAACACTCCCCATAAATCCTGATGTGCTCGTTACATCATAAGAAGAATGATGTATTAGTCTCTCTGTTTATCCCGAGGTTTACAGCAGTCCGCAGGATCCAAGCCGTATCAAGATCTGATGAAGGACCTGCACCTGGACACGAGTCACAACGATAACGCAGTCCTGAAGTGTCAAATAGACTCTCCCCTGTGAAAGCCTACTTCTCTTCTCTTTACCTCTACACAGATAAAACGTTGTCAAAATGATTCCAGTTCACATGGATACGTGGAAGCGACAAAAAAATTCACTATTATGAATTTTTTTAGGCCAGGCAAGTAATTTTGTGAGGTCAATTTGTAAAGAAAGACTACAGACCTGCGCACATATATATTTAAAGGGATACTCCACTTTTTGGGGGGAAATACGCTCATTTTACAACTCCCCAGAGTTAAACTGTTGAGTTTAATCCATTCAGCCGATCTCCGGTTTTGGCGGTACCACTTTTAGCATAGCTTAGCATACATCATTGAAGTGCACAAGACCATTAGCATTTCTCCCAAAAAAATTACTAAAGTGTTTCGATATTTTTCCTATTTAAAACTTGACCCTTCTATAGTTACATCGTGCACTGGGAGAAATGCTAATGGTCTTGTGCACTTCAATGATGTATGCTAAGCTAAGCTAAAAGTGGTACCGCCAAAACCGGAGATCGACTGAATAGATTCAAAAAAGGTAAAACTCGACAGTTTAACTCTGGGGGAGTTGTAAAATGAGCGTATTTTCAAAAAAAGTGGAGTATCCCTTTAAACTCGCATTATTATTGACTAAACACATTATACACATGTGTCACCATTTTCACAGATTCGCGTTTTTTAAATTTACACGGAGATAACATAACGCTTGCATCTAAGAACCTGTTTCAAGGTTTGGGTTTCTGGACATGTTTTCATGTTGATGCCAAACATTTTAGAACTAGTACCATATTTTTGTACATAGTATTGAGGAGTGCGTCTAATTCAGTGGCTAAGTCTGACAAACGTTACAAAATCAGTCAGGTTTATGTTGGTATTGACCTATGGCTAAGCCACACCCTCAAACGCAATGAACCAATCACAGTGCGCAGCTAACCTAACACACTGGGACATTCTCTGCTTCCACGTCCATTGGAATGCATTGCAGTTAGTCAGTTTTCATTCGTTTTTTCTTCTCATTTTAGGTTTAAAATGGTCAAACAGTGTGGATGGGGTACATGCAACTCTGACACTAGGTTCCCGAGAGGCTGGGCGACGGTGTGTATCTTTTTACCCTTTCCCAAGACACATCTCAACCGAGATGAGCGTCTGCTCTGGATTAAGTTATGCGATTAAGTTATGCGGTAGACCACCAACTAAACGTGGATAAATTAAACAAGGATGTCAACCCCGTTTCAAAGTTAAGTCAACAAAGTATTTGAACGGTATCTTTAAAATCTCTAACATAACATTAGTCTAACGTTAAACTACCATTAGAAAACGTTAACGTTAGCTTCTAGCTGCGTTGTACATCATGTCACTTACACTAGCTTCCTAAACGTATCTGTATATAGCCAAGATAACAAATGTTAACAATGTTGTGCTGAATGATTAATAAATAGCACCAAACGGTGATGGCAATGATATGCGGTTTATCACGTTTACACTGTGGCCTGTACATTTTTGCCTGGAGCTAAAGCTTTTCATCGACCTTCTCAACAATAAAATTATTAATATAACCCTCCAATGCATAGTTAAGGCCCTTTAGGAGACTTTGAGATGATATATAATCTTTCTGCCTCCAAAAATCACCAATTGCCTCCTGTGAAATATCTCCTACTGTGAAAGCTGCCATAGCCCCTGTCCCCGAATATTAACTGTTTGTCCGAGTGAGTGGAGGGGGCGTGGCTTAGCCATAGGTCAATTGTATGAGGGACGCAACACCTTCACGATGAACTTCAGACCTGGCCAAACAACCAACAATACAGTTCAAACAAATGTCAAATATTCCTCAGAAATCTATATGGAAGATTCCCAAAAAGCAGTGAATTTATAAAAAGGATACAGAGATCTCTTCAGAGCGTAATACAGACACACTGTCTCTTTCCTGTTTTTCTTTCAGCACTCTTTCCTCATTGTGGAACTCCGTGTCAGAAGATGGTACAACCCCATGTGCCCAACTCTTTCCATCACCCTCTCTTTGTGTGTACTGAATATAGGTCATCTCATATAACAGTAGCCTCAACTTATAGAGTGCAAACAGGCATGTAAGTGCAAGCATGCGCGCACATACACACACACCCACCCACCCAATGGCTGGCCACAGACAACCAGAGAAAAAAAAAAACACAACAAGAAAGATGTATGGGCTTTCATGTTGTGCATATGTGTGTGTCTATTCTCAAGTGTGTGCCTTTATAAATATGGGATACTGCCTCCACGGCCCCCACGAGGAAAACCGCTTAATAAACAGGCTACATCTAAAAATGCAGAAAAGTTTGTGTGGGGATTAAGAGTAGACGGAAGAAAACATCATTATCAGTTATTTAACAGAATATAAACCGTAGAAGTTAATGAAAAGTCCCCATCATGACAGTGTTTACTTAACTATACAAATCTATTCCCAGATGTTAGTTAGGCTAAACATGACTAAGCCTCCTTTCGATCTGGATTTGAATGCTTTCATTTGGAATCACGAATTTGGAAAATCACGCTCGGACTGAGTAAAAGGCAACCGTGCCTAGTGCGAGTACGCCCTACATCTAACTTTTTTTTCTCCATTTTGTGGGTCTGTGGACCAAGTTCTAAAATACCTGCTTTAAGGGATAGGGTTATTTATAATTACCATAAATTCAAAACAATAGAAGGTTATGGCATGTCCTCATTTAGACAGCCAAGCACATGTTTATGCATGCATCAATGTCAGTATTTCTTACAACCCTTACCAATGTGCCCCGACCGCAATGTATACATGTCTACACACAAAAGCCTGCTGTGGCTTTCTGAAAAATATATATGCTTTAGGGTAGTGACACGTTAAAGCAAGGCAGCATCTGGAGAGCAGAGCAGGACACACACAATGTGAACACACACACACTCATGTACACAACTAGATATGTGGCCAAAAGCCTTGCTCACAGCTATAAAACGGTTAGAGAATCGGGAAAGGCCCTGGCTTGCACAGCTCGTGGAGGATATTCAACCTTAAGTGCACAGAATCGCTGCAGCTACAGGAGGAGTCGCCAGTAACCTCTGTGACCTTACAGAACCCTGTGACCTGAATATTAAATAAAAATTAAAACCAAAATAAAAGAAGGGAACTTATCTGTACCGTAAGACCCTTTAATAACCCACCTGGATGATTAGGAGAGTTCAGATTGGAGGACTGCTGGAAGCTTGAACCAATGAGATTGGACGGTCTGTGAGAGGGGGTCCGGTCAACATTGTCCTGAAGAGAAAGAAAAGGAGGAGGTCAGACAGTTCAACGGCCATACGCGTGTATGAGTTACGTGGTTTTCACAAGATTCTATTCTCACCTAAACTTACATCCTACATGTTTTGGGGTCAGAGGTCACCCTTCTGCCAGAACTCGACTCTCTCGTGAACGTGTGTATGGCCATAGCCGTGAACCAGTGATTATAGTGTATAAAGTTTTAAATATGGATTTTTAAATTAAATTATGTAAATGATGGGATAATTTCCATTTCCTTGTGTCGTGTCTTGTGTCATTAGTGTTAACTAAAGTCCAACAGTGAGTGAGTGGGTGGGTGGGTGGAAGGAAGGAAGGAAGGAAGGAAGGAAGGAAGGAAGGAAGGAAGGAAGGAAGGGTGGAAGGAAGGGTGGAAGGGTGGAAGGAAGGGTGGGTGGAAGGAAGGAAGAAAGGGTGGAAGGAAGGGTGGAAGGAAGGAAGGGTGGGTGGAAGGAAGGGTGGAAGGAAGGAAGGGTGGGTGGAAGGAAGGGTGGGTGGAAGGAAGGAAGGAAGGGTGGGTGCAAGGAAGGAAGGAAGGAAGGGTGGGTGGAAGGAAGAAAGGAAGGCTGGGTGGAAGGAAGGAAGGATGAAAGGAAGGAAGGGTGGGTGGAAGGAAGGAAGGAAGGGTGGGTGGAAGAAAGGAAGGAAGGAAGGGTGGGTGGAAGGAAGGAAGGAAGGAAGGGTGGGTGGAAGGAAGGAAGGAAGGAAGGGTGGGTGGAAGGAAGGAAGGGTGGGTGAAAGGAACGAAGAAAGGGTGGAAGGAAGGTAGGGTGGGTGGAAGGAAGGAAGGGTGGGTGGAAGGAAGGAAGGAAGGAAGGAAGGAAGGAAGGAAGGAAATATCTGGAGGAGGGAGGGAGGGAGGGAGGGAGGGAGGGAGGAAGGAAGGAAGGAAGGAAGGAAGGAAGGAAGGAAGGAAGGAAGGAAGGAAGGAAGGAAGGAAGGAAGGAAGGAAGGAAGGAAGGAAGGAAGGAAGGAAGGATCTGGATGGATATGGGAGGGAAGGAAGGAAATATCTGGATGGATATGGGAGGGAAGGAAGGAAGGAGGGAAGGATGGCAGGAAGGAAGGCAGGCAGCGGAAGGAAGGAAGGAAAGAAGGTAGGATGTATATATCTGGAAGGAAGGAAGGAAGGAAGGAAGGAAGGGTGGGTGGAAGGAAGGAAGGAAGGAAGGAAGGAAGGCAGGATGTATATATCAGGAAGGAAGGATGGATGGATGGATGGATGGTCTATTGGCATGATCTATTCCTTTAATATTCTGGTTTACATCTAAACAAACTGATACCAATGGACAAATACAGTATATCTTATTCTGCATGTGGAGCCAAAACAGAATTAATGTATTTGCGAGTAGTAATTGCATGCACATATTTGTGTGTGTGTGTGTGTGTGTGTGTATAGTCCCAATCAGCATTCCCACTGCATCAACATAAAACTAAGAAGAAAAAAAGGCAAACTATGCACACAGCAATGGCTCTAGCGCTCTCAAACCACACACAATATCACACCATATAATTCAAAGCAGAATGTACAAAGCTAGAAGAAGTAGTCCAAGAAAAAAGAAATAAAGCCACATTTTCAATTTCCAGTTTTCTAGGAAACCTAAGAACATGGAAGCCGAGTTTCCAGGAACTAGCCTCTGCCAGAGGTCCCCATGCTCTCTTCTCTTCCTGCCTTCTTTCTATTTTTCTCTTCTGCTCTCTCTTCACGCTGCACCAAGCCAGCCGGCTCTCAGAAAGGAGAAAAACATCTATAAAAACAGGAAGGGATATTTACAGCTCTGAGAAAGCTTCTCTAATGCTTTAGCCAGCATACTGTTAATCTTGCACAGTGTTAAAAGACCCAAAAAAAAGTCAATAAATGCTGCTCGCCGACACCAACAGAAAGTGTTCAGTTTATATGCTCTCATTTAAGTGGGGTTTAATCTTGGCCAAATTACTTCAAATTCAAACTTTAAAGGCTATTTACATACTTTTTCCTCTCCTCAAGAAAGCACAAAAGTGAAACGCACCAGGATCTATTTAACAGTGGATGACTGAGGAATGCGAGAGGGTGTCTGTGTGTGTATGTGTATGTGTGTGTTGTACTTGGACAGGGTCCAGGCCTTGTGTCCGTTATGTAAACCTTAACCCCCCAGCTGATTCCATAGGGAAACAAAGGCAGTGAATTTCCTAGAAAGGCAGGTCATGTGACCCTTGCAGAACCTAGGCTATTAACAAAGAGTGGTTAGAAAGCCAAAGCATTTAGGAGTTGACCTCTGATCTCGACAGCTACAACTTGTCCATTCAAGGCGCTGCTGTGATATACAAACACATTGACAAACATAAGCAACTACTCAACTTTCCCGTTCGGCTCTTGGTGAGCAGACACCCTGCTATAAACCTGAAACACAACCCCAAGTATCCATTTGACCTCTGACCCTAATCTTCATCCTCATTAAATACAAGCAACTTAAGACTTGCAACTCTCCACATAACTTCCCTAACATTAACCTATAAGAAGAGGAATAACAGATGACTGAACACAATTTGCAGCAAAAATACTCCAGATTAAACGTTCAAACTAGGAGATACACTTCAGATAAAAATAAATATTGAGAAAGACAGGAAAGAAAATATAAAGTCATAGCGATAGAGTGAGTGAGTGTACATAAAAGCTAAAGCAGAATGTTTTAATGCTTTAATCTAAAAGACAAAAAAAGAGCACATTGGAAGCCAGGGTGCCTTGGTTGTGTTTGCTTAAAGTGAATATTTTGGCTTTGTTGTCCCCTTGCTTGGGAAGATTCGGGCCAGGTGCCTGTGGCTCTGAGAAACCCCCTGCAGAGAGGGCTGCACCCCTGCCTTCACTGTATACACTGATGCTCTGCCAGGTTCACAAGCACCAGCCACTTTATAGCAGACCCGGGTGGGGGCGGGGGCGGGGGCAGAGGCAGGGAAAAGGGGGGGAAGGTCTGAGAAAGGAATAGTTTATAAGGTCAAACGAAAGGAATGATATTAGAAAGAGAGAGAAGATAAGGAGAGTCAAATATAGAGAGAGGCCTGACTGTGCACCCCTGGTATAAATAGCAACAGCCGCCACTTTGCATGTCAGCATGTCAGCTGTGTGGCACCATGGTAACACCATGGCGACGAAAGGCATGCGGACATGCCACAGAACCCTTGGGAACCGCTGCGCTCAATAGATGAGGTCCCTTTATGCTGGTTCAGGAGGATTTGAGCATGTGTGTGTGAGCATTCAGGTTTTACATGCATATTCTGCTTGAGATATTACAGCTCGGTCAAGAAACACTGACATAGTGCCCTGCTGAATTTGAAAGCTCTGTAGACTCCAGAGCACTACAACTACACTAGAGTATACCTGGTAGTTTGGATGGTGGAGGAAGTAGTCTGGGCATCCAGCTAAGGCCATGATCAGAATCGCCGCAATTGATGGGATGTGAGCCGTCACATGCACCTCCAAAACCCCTGCGCAACAGCCTAAGAGAAAGACAGAGAGAGAATTGGGATCAGCACAAAAAACAAAAACAGTGGTTGTCACATTTGTGTTCAAAAATGGTGTTGTGGTCATGCACCAATGAGTTTATTTTTATTTATTTTTTCCTTTTTTTTGTTCTTTGAAGGATATCCCAGATTTCCTGACTTCAAGACAAGCTTCATTCATTCAAGTCAAGGAAAATTTCATTTACTCGAAAAGTGAAAACTGAATCAGTGAGCAACTGAACAACTCAGTTGTGAACAACTCAGTTGTGAACAATTAATGAAAAACTCAGTTGAGTGAATGATTCGAGCTCAATCATAAGACACAAAAGGTTTACTTGTCACTAGTACTACCTACTGGTGTAACAATGCAACCTGCAGAGAGAGTCACTAATGAACAATTCAGAGAACTAAGCTGAACAAATTTTTTTGATGAATATTTCTAATTATAATATTTTCCCAGGAGAAACTTTATTAAAAATGCACGTTAGTGTACTTTCTCAATAAGAATGTTGCCTAACATAATTTGAAGCGGGATATTCCAATTAAATATGCTTTATAGTCTTACAAAAATTGCATCAATTAATATACATGGGTAAGATTATACAAACTTCATTAATTCTTAGTATTTTGTATGTCGTCTTTAATGTTAATAACAGAAAATCTCAAGCAACAATGAACTCCACAAGAGTAAAACCAGATGATCGTGTTATCCAGCATTATCCAAAGGTATTTCTGTGCTCGAATGGAAGCAATAAAACTGTACAAAATTTTTGCAGCATAGTTTGAAATCAAGGGTTTAAAGTTTGTCAATCATGCATCTCAGTGACAGCAATACGCATTCAATAATTTGTTATATTTATATAGTGCTTTTTTTGGATACTCAAAGCACTTTGCAAAAAGAAGGGGGGAATTGGTCTCAGATACAACAAAGTTAGTTTATGCATTCATGACTAGACTGGATAGCTGTAATGCATAACTAGCTGGTTCTCCTGCATCCTCAATAAGAAAGCTACTGCTGGAGTTCTTACCAGGTCAAGAAAATACAACCATAACACATATTTTATCATCACTACACTGTTTACCTATTACGTTCCATATCGATTACAAAGTATTAGACCTTCTACAACCATACAATCCATCATGCTCTTTAAGGTCACAAAACTCTGGGTTTATATCAAAGTCCACTAAAGAGTCCACTAAAGTCTGGAATACCCTTCCTAATAATGTAATTAGATTAAAGACGTATCTTTTTAGTCGAGCATTTAATTCATCTCATAAGCTTGTACTCCAGTTAGATCAGAACAAATGCACATTATTATCTTTGCTTAATGTTAATGTTAACAGCAGCTACACTGAATCCTTTCAAATTGCCCATCCCAATATAACTTGAGTATGTCTGTTCTGATTTGGATCCAGACTTCAGATGACCCCACACCAGTGAAGATATGTTTCCAAGGACTTCAGATGACAAAAGCTCTGAATCAACATGTACCAATGCAAGATTTCATCATTTCAATAATTATAATCATTATGTAGACAACTCATAGTAATTAATTACTGCCTTAAATTACATTGTTACATTGTTAGCTAACTGCGTGATTTGTAGCATTGATGAAATTCATTACTTATGACACCTCTGATCACAAATCACTCTAAATTGTAGACATTACATTATAAAGTAAACTGCTTTGAATTTGAAATGATAAACATTGTGAAAAGAGCTATACAAATAAATGTGAATTGAATCTCCTCAACCACCTCCAATGTGCAACATCAACCTGGATGATGCGACGGCACCCATATTGTGTCAGAAGGCCCACCACACACACCACCTTATTGGTGGAGGATGAAGCCAATCAGTATAAGGTGATAATTAGGAGGCAATGATGCTGGACAGAAGCCAATGGGCAAATTGGGGTTAAACCCTTACTCTTTTTAAAGGACATCATGGGATTTTTTTTTTATGTCAAGACCTTAGTTTAACGTCTCATAAGGTCTACTAATAACAGAAAAGCAAAGGCTGTAATACTTTTTTGTCTGCGGTTTATTTTTTTGTTTTACAGTCCTATCTAATAAAGTATAGACCCCTTTACAGTTGGTAAACATGGTGACTTTTTTTGTGGGCGGAGCTTAGGTGGAGGCAGAAAGATCCCTCTGGCCGCTTCACTAACGCTAGTTAGCAAGGATTGTTAGCTTGTTTTTCAACAATGACTGGAGAAAATCCGATATTATCTTAATGTGTAAGGTCACTCAGTGTCCAGGACCACGATTGTTATTTCCAAAAGTTATTTTTAATGGACGGAACCAGATTGGCCGACCTGTAGTCGCCTACAAGCTCACTCAATGCATGGATGATCTGACAGGATTAACGTACGTTACCTCGGTTGAGTGGCCTGACTTCTACACCAACCTTATAGAGAAACCGATCGTAAATAGAAACTGAGGGCATATAAATCTTTAGATGCCTATATGGTCCTTTACAAGACTTGTGTGTACGATCCGCAGTTTTGCCGAGCCAGCCCCGAGACCACGACAATGTAAAGAGTGACATTACAGTGCGATTTTAATGATGTGAATATTTTCTAGAAATAAAAGTTCCAGATACAGCATATTCATTTTTCATCAATTCTTGCACCAAACAACACAACAAGATGACATTTAATAATAGCTCTTATTATGTAGCCGAATCTGTGCTGTTTTGTATTGGCCGCGCCTCCAGTTTACACTTTGTTTTGCCTGCAGCTAGCGCCGCGACGTAGCTGTGACGTAACTGGGGTCTATTAGACAACTGTTAAATAGAGGCAGTAAACTATTGAAGACAGAGAATGGAAGCACTGTTTGCTCAGGTGCTAGCGTTCTCAGCGTAGTCAAAATAAAAGTCCCCCTTCCGACACATCGGCCAATCAGAAAAACGTATCGGCCGATGCGGATGATTAAAAATGCTGCACATCGGCCTTGCCGATATAACGGTTGACCACTTTCTATAGATCTAATCATGTGGTGTGTGTGTGTGTGGTAAAAGTTCATCTGCTGCTGCTGCTGATAAGGATAGGGGCAGTTTGTGAGTGACTGTAATACTTTTGCTGTAGCACTTTGACAGCCAGCTTGTTTGACACAGCATACTACATAACAGAATCTACTACTTAAAATAGCACTTCACCATTTCAATCTTATCTGGAGAGAGCTGAGAGATGGGGGGAGATGCTGAGATGGGGGGAGATGCTGTAGTAGAGCTTAAAAAGTGAAGCAGGAAGAAAATGGATTGGAAAAAAATTAGATCTGGAGAAAGAGAAAGAGTGAAATGGTGTTTGGATTTCAATCCCAGAATAGCATATATATCCAGAATAGAATATCCCTACTATAGCATTGAACGGAAGTCCAAACTGAGGACCAGTAAGCCCAAACGTGTGGAGCTGGAGTCAAGGCTCAACTCTGGAGCAGCTGAATAGCATGATCACGGCACCAAAACCTCAAATTAACAGCATTGAAAGACCGCTCAGGCCTGCTACGCATCAATGGCCAAGCTCATTATACTGACAGAGAAGAAAGGCGACACACATTCACACAGAGATGCTGGCTGATGATTGAGACCACATTCACTCTTAGGTTGTCTCTATTAGGCCGGCAAAGTTCATGAAAATCAAGCACATTTTTAAACAATGACTAGGTTTCCCTGAAAACCTAGATTTCCATGAAAATACTACTTGGCTAATCTTGAGGAAGCCCATAAAATTGGGCTTATCAGGCAAATTACGCAGTTCTTGTGTTCAAAAACAGACTATTAACTAAGACTTAGGCTCAATCCCAATTCACCCCTCGGCCCAACCCCTTATTTTCGAGAGTACCCCTTGGCCCCTAAAACAGAGTTACAAGGGCCAAGGGGTTTAAATATTCCCCTATGAAATGGAACAACCCTTCATGAACCCGATATGTCATCAGTCGTCGGCGATGGCTCTGCCGTTACGGAGTTCTTACAGGATTTCTCCATGATAACGACTGACAATCAGCGCAGCTGCTCTTTACTTTGAGGAAATATGACGATTATAACTTTCCTTTCTCAAAATGTATGTCTTTTCTGATTCGGAAAGATAATTTATTATACAATTTCTTAATTTAAATGACTATAGTGTCATTTTAAGGGTAAATAAAGTGCATGGTGGTGTCATCTGGCGCTACATTTAAATGTTTAACCGTTTGCGAAGCCATCTCGCCGCTGATTTGCGATACATTCAGTGAACTTTCTCGTAGCCCTCCATTTGGAGTGTGACTCTTAAAAACAATCAGTTTTGAGGGCTATGTAGCACTACCTCTCCGTCCTACCCCTCGATCACAAGGGGTAAGAGCAATGGAATTGGGATTGAGCCTTAGACTATAACACTTATGATTTGAATGTGTTTGGCTGTAGCATCATAGGGGATGAATTTGAAGACACAAAAGTTTTCCAATGCACACTGTCAACCATTCCTACTTGAAAAGACCCCTTGCATGTGTTTAAAGAACATGGTTTTGTCTAAAAACTTCTGGACACTAAACCTCACTTTATAATCTGAAAACCACAACAACAATGAAGTAATTTTTAACAGCAAATACTGATGAAACTTGTGAAATCCCCATGGTTGAGGTTTTAAAGCTTGTGTGAAATCCAGATGCATGACAAATCGACTTTTCATAACTGCCTCTTTGCTTTTTAAGTTCACAAAGGTTCATTCTCTGCATCGTCTGGTGATTGGGAGAATGAAGAGACAGGGGCCTAAACTTGATGTTGAAATCCACTGCAAAAAAAAAAGACTTTCCAAGTTCAAATGGCTCCAGTGTTATCTTCACCTCCCATAGTTCTGAGTGCTGATTGACAGAGGCTCTATTGTTTCAGTTACGTAACCCAACCTGTTATTGTCAAGATATCAGACACTATAAAAAAGCTGCCACATACCGATATGGTCCACCAGTGTTTTGGGTAGAGCTCTGCACAAGAACCAACAAGAAGCGATAGAGCAAAGCACAACCAGACTCGATAATGAGAAATATACACAAAGCTGTTACGGGGGAATTTCATTGTTTAGAGATGGGTGAAATGCTTGATGTGCCACGGTCTTATCAGTAGAGACAAATTAAGAGACCGGTGAATGTATCCCACCATTGCCTCTCATGTTTTCTGAGGAATTTCAAGGCCTAGAGAATGCCGTCCCTGCCTCCCTAGAGCATGCACATAAACACAGGTCAAGTGCCCCTTTTCCTTCAGAAAAGAGTTGCACCATTCTTTCTAGACTGCTCAATTAGTCAGTCTAAAACCTACTTTCTTTTCTTACATCAAGAGTCACCCAGCACCATCATTGGTTGGGAAATCCTGTAGACAAAGGACAGGCTTTGTGAATATTGCCCTTCGCAATGTCAACCAGGTCAAATGGATCCAAAAAAGACAAGATAAAGATACCTTGAGCTTTATGTCTACAGCAACTTTAGCTATTCTAAATGCAAACAAGTGCTGTAACGTATGGTGGGAAATCCCAAGACGCCTCCTCCACCTCCTTTTTACATTGTAGTTAGAGCTGGGATAATCAATAGGATGGCGTGAAAAATGGTACATATGTGTAGAATTCTGTGACTTCAATATCCACGTGGATGAAAATGCCTCTGAAAGAAACATGCAAGTCTTTTAGCTCTAGTCACAGCAGTGTATCTGTGCGTTTTGTAAAGTCCAATGAGTATTAGACCAGTTGGAGTCTATACGCCAGTAACTGATAAATGGCCAATATTATGTCTAAAAAAAACTAAACTAAAAGGCTATAAGACTAAAATAAACTTTTTTTAAATGCTACAGGTGACGATGGCATAGAATAAAGATATAAGTAGTAAGACAAAATAAATATTCACTTTAAATATTATATTTAAAATTGTTATTAAATTATTAATGTTTTTTAGGATTAACTTTAAAGCTACAGTCTGGCGTTTTTCCTCTTTGTCGCCATCTCTGTTCGAAATCTGCAATTGCAGTCATTTATCAACTTTACGTGAGTTGTACTTCAACACCCTCGGCACCGCACAGCGTGGATGAACACAATGTTTGAGGAGACTGTCAGTCACCATGCCTGTGTGGATACTGGCATTAAGCCATAGATTATTCTTTTTGAAAGTATGACCAATGTTTGAGGAGACTGTGAGGCTGTCAGTCACCGCGCCCGTGTGGACACATTTAAATGTGGATTCGCAAGCCGGTTGTTCCTGAAGGAGGGCTCAGTATCCAGTGTATATGGATCAGGTTCGTCCTCCTCCGAATCACAATCTGTAAGTAATACTAATAATGTTTGCTGTTATGTTTTCTGTAGCATGCACAATATAGTTATATTGTGTTTTGTGTACACTCCGCGCAGCTTCTAAGTGGGGTAAAGTTAGTTTTGTTTTTGATATTCACCAGACATTCATTGAAAAATGGCAATTACCTCCTAAACGACTTAGCCAAATATGACTTCGCTCTATATAATAAGCACTGCCCCTCAAAAGCCGCCGCAATGTGATTTTCGCCGGGAAAGCTTGCTCTTGACGGAGACGCGAGTAAGGGACCGTGTGGAAAGTACACTCTTTCTGACACGTTTGTTCAAACACTATATACAATTTTCAACACTTGACAAGCTATAATCCTGGTTATGGGCGTTCCGTTGCCGACAGTCTCTGCTTACGGTTTACCAATAACAACTGACTGGGTCATTTGACCAATCGCCGCAGATTCGCGTCACTCAACGGAGGTGTTTGGGAAAATGAATCGTCGAACGAATCATTTTTTTAGTCGTTGATCAAATCAGTTAAAAATAAATGCATATTATAAGACAGATAAAGTGTTTTTTTTATCCTTGCATGCACGTTAAACTGTTTTTGGGAACTCCTAAGACAAAAATAGGAACATTTCAAATGCTATGATTGGGGCTCTTAAAAAAAGCATGCACAGATCTAATATACTAACACACATTAGGTTTTTACGGTTTACGCTAACTTAAGAAATCAGTGTGTTTACGTGAATACTCCACAAAAATGCTGATTTTTTTTAAACTTTACATGCAAAAAAGAACAATTAAGTATTACATGCCGTCTGAGAGAGGCGGTTTTCTTCACACATGCAGAGATGTATAGTAACGAAGTAGAACTACTTAAGTACTGTACTTAAGTACTAAAATGCTGTATCTGTACTCTACTAGAGTATTGTTTTTTCTCATACTTTTACTTCAGTAGATATTTTCGATGAATTTAATACTTTTAACTTCGATATTTTTTTTAATGTTTTGCTAGTTACTCGTTACAATTATAAAAATTTTACGAATCATTCGTTGCAAGTTGCCTTGCAAGTTGCCTTTCATGCTGCCTAAATCGCAAGCCAGTTTTATAGGATAATGGGATTGATTGACACACACATTGACAACTAATGCAGGGGTTGTCCTGCAATTACTTTTTTTGGCGGCCGCCAAAGCAAATTTGTATCCCGCCAAAGCGCCTTATTTGATTGCTAGTTCAAACTTTTGACTGCTTTTCTTTAATAATTACATGACACAATACTTGTACTTTTACTTTTAGTACTTAAGTAGCGAATTTTAAAATAAACTACTTGCAATACTTAAGTACAAAAAATGTTAAATACTTCAGTGCTTCTACTTAAGTGTGATGCTTAAAGAGCACTTCAACTTCTACTCAAGTCACTTTTTTTGATCGAGCACTTGTACTTTCTCAAGTCCGGGTTTCTACTACTTTTTACATCTCTGCACACATGAAACACATTGTGACACTGTGTCAGTCCAGCCTGTTCTCATCTTTTGGCGTCATAAGACTCCATATGACATTTCGTCGAAATAATAAAAATACCAATACAACTTGAACCTTCCAAGGCTTCGAAGTGTCTTTCACTCCACCCAAAACCTTGAAGGAATGTTGCCTGACATTTAACACATCAAGCTATGTTGGTTATTGGCCGATTAGCATTTTTTTAATCCGTTATTGACCGATACTAAATATATATTAAGGTGATTTGGGTTAAAGGTCAAGATGATTTGATTAAAAAAATAGGTTAAGCTTTGGCTGTGAATGGGAAAAAGTTAGAGCAGTGCATTGTGTCGAATTGGCTTGTGTGGAAGATCTATAGGCTTTGGAAGCCAGGAGAGGTACGGCAGGGGGATCAAAAGACCTACTGCCCTGTGACGGAGTGGCGGTCCATCGGAGGCAGCTGGGTATGTGTGTGTTCCAAGACTCCGAAATCAGGTAAGAATCTTTCTAACATGGACCACCCGTGTGACCACACACAAACAAAAGAGCTAGCGAGAAAAAGAAAAATCAGACTGGAGACAGACTGAAGCGCAATGCAAACCGACACGAGTTCCCACTAACTGTCCATGCGAGCCAGTGGAGTATGATAGGTTGGATGACAGTCCATGTGTAGTTTTAGTGCACTCTTGCTCTAAATAAACTGGCTTTGGAATGGATTGACCGAAACCACTTTTGTATAGACTTCAGCAACTCTGACCAAAACAAACACAATGGGCCTGGATCAGTCACCAACAGTTAAATTAAGAGCACATGTAACACTACTCTCCCTTTCTAAACCTTTGCACTTTTGCTTATTCTCTCGTTCCCCCTAAAGACTATGTGGCCAATGCTAATAATAGTGCATTCAGTACTCTTACCCATTTTTTCTCTCTATCTATCATGGAGAATTTTTTTTCTTAGCAAGCTAACTGCTGTTTCACAGGACCGCAGAGTACATTCTGATTTGTTTATTTTTAGGATGAAATTGAACACTTACATTTGGTGTTAAAGATTGAGGGGGCACAATCAAATAAAGTAGGGTGGTGGGAGACAACATTAGAGATAAAAGAAAGAAATAAAGAAGAAAAATGGGGAAACTGCCTATCCTTTCATCCACAAAAATGTTCAATAAAGATAAAAACGTCTTGTTGTTTTGATTCCACAAACCACTGTCAGTGTAAAAACCTTCACATATCTCAAACACCTAACTATATAACTCATTTAATGACTACACATATACTACTAACATGTCACCTTGACTTAAAGACTAGGATAAAAAATTAGGAGAAATTACAATCTGTGCCATCTGAACAAGAATATGCTGACTTGCTTGATGTTATCAAGATTCTCCTTATTCTTACCTCCCTTAGGTGAGCACTAGGTATATGAATTTATGAACTAAAATGACATTAAATTGAACTCCCTAGCCCTGGAGGCGGCAATTTGGAGTTGTCGTCTTGCTTCATTTCATTCTACAGAATCTCTGCCAAATAAAACCCACACATTTCTACTTGAGGTGTAGGTGTGTGTGTGAGTGTGTGTGTGAGAGAGAGGCAAACTCATACGTGTGCCTGAACATGCCTTTAAAATCCAACCCCTGCACTCGGCCAGTCTATTGTTAGAGAACCACCGAACAACTTCCCTTCCTTCCTTGACAAAAGAAAAAAGATACACCTTTCTGTTAGCCCGTGTGAGGAAGAAAGAGAGAGTTCTCGCACAAAATAAGATAATGATGTATTTGATAGTCTAATAGCACACTGTAGCAAAGACTTTTATATACAGACTTATTAAAGGGACTTTAGAACAATGCATGTATGGAAGCTTGTTTCCGCCTAAGAATAAAAAAAAATGTAAATTTTTTTTTTTTTTTTTAATTTGGCTCTCTCAGAATTGCATGATATAAAGTCGCAACTGCGTGACAAAAAAACACATCCTCAGAAGTGGACTTTATAACTCGAGTCGCACAATTCAGAGAAAATAAGTCAAATGCAAGATAAAAAAAAGTCAGAATTGAGAGTTTATATCTCGCAATCCTGGCTTTATAACATGCATGCAATAGAGAGTTTAAATCTTTTAAGTCTGACTTTAAAACATGCAATAGTTTATATCTGAGAAGAATTGCAAAACGTAAACTTGCAATTATCTTTTAAAATGATTTATTCTGTTTTTTCCCTTAGAACTGTTATCTTAAAACCAAATCTAAAAGTCAGAAACAGAAAAGTTAAACTTATTTTTCTTTCTAGGTGGAAAAATATAGACCAAATGTGCAATTTCTGCATCAAAATTTAGAATGGAAAACATAGGAATTTCCAAAAAGATCATGTCAGATTTCAAAATAAAAATAAAACAAAAACAAAATAAAAGTGTTGCAATCATTCAAAAGGTGTGCTATAGATTTTTAAAGGTGGCAGAAATGCAATCCAATAATTGTTCCTAAATATTAAACATAAAAATGGTGCTAAACAAACGCGGTAACATTACATTCATTCATTATAAATTAGCACTGATTAGCCTTCAATAAAAATCAATGTATAGGCTTAACTTTAACTACAATTCTGTAACACTCATGCACGTCCCCGCAATAACACACTAACTTTTCTCGGTTACGAGACCGATGAAAGTAACAAATGTTCAGCAAGTAATATTCAGATTAATTGAATAACCACTCCAAACGATTCATCTACTTTTGAATCAGTAGCGTAGCCTACATAAACCGGCTCATGAGTCATTCCCTCTGGAATCTGACTACACCAATGGCGCCCCTATGAAGCTGATTCGCTAAAAAAAAGAAAGAAAAGAACTGGCCAAAGTCTTTGGTTCGTGAATATTAGAGATGGGCAATTCGGTCCCGGAGGACGCGCCTCTCCTGCAGAGTTTAGCTCCAACTCCAATCAAACACATCTGAACAAGCGTCATGTCTTCAGGATTGAAAGTTACAGGTGAGTTTTCATCAGTGTTGGGGCTAAACTGTGCATGAAAGGCCCCCTGGGACCCAGTCGTGCATGAATGACTAAAGGAACCGGCCCCAAGGAGTCATTCATTTGGGGAGCTAGACTCGCCTGCTTTGGTTGCTCTCTATGTTTTTATATCACTAACGTTACAAAGAAAGCCATTCGCACGGACTACTCTGGTGTTTCCCGATGTTTTTGCAGTAGCGGTGCTAAATTGCGCGTTGAAACGGTCCGTGCGCTACGGTATCCGCATCGGCGGAAGAATGCACCCGAAAACCAGACAAGAAAATCACATCATAGCCTATGACAATTATTCGGTTCTAGTTGTTTTAAAATATAAACGGTTCTCAAATCCCAACCATAAAAATATAAATTCACAGCTAGAACTGAATCTATAAATACGATCTAAAAATAAACATCGACTCCTGAAGTTGTTTGTAAACACGCCTGCGCAAAGTTTACCGGTTTATTGGCAACAGACCCGACTCTTTTTGAGAACGTTTCACTCACAAAACCTATATCTGTGCAAGTTTACTTCAAGTCGACACTATTGCAAATGTAAGCTACTCATTTGTTGACGGGTATGTTTTAATGTAAATAGCATACAAAACACTTTCCTAAATGATATCCCCATATGGTATCTCTAGATATAGCATGAGCACGAAACCATATGTTCTCAACACATCCATCCAAACTCTCTAGGTCTAGGCTACTCACCTCAAAACTGGCAATCTTCGCGGAAAAGAACGGAGAAGTTGAATTAAAGGGAGGGTGTTTAACTGGATTGTATTCTGTACACGTTGGAATGACAAACTGTGCACAGGGTTAAACGTTTTCCTTGTGATCTCGCATGTTGTACGAGGTTAGAGCCGCGTCCGCACAAGTTGTGCTCAGCTGACTGCTTCAAACACACGAGGGTGACGAACTCTTCAAGCCCCGCCCCCTTTTAGCACAAGACACACCTCCTATGTGACAACCCGCCCACTTTAACCCATTGTTCTCAAATTCAGGGGTAGACCTTTAGGATTTAATCTGTGCTAGGATGAGCAGCACATCATGAGGAATAGCACATCTTCTAAATAAGAAAAAGAGCTTACTAGGAAGAATTTTAACCTTCCAGTAGGCTACAATGTAAAAACGTGAAGTACAACTTTTCACCATGAAATCAAAATTGACCATTCTTATGTTTTATGGATTAATGTTTATTAAAAAATAATTTCTGAGTGCACATTCATGTAGCCTACCTCATAATTTTGAATTAAAATAGCTTCCCCTCTCTCTCTTGCAGTGACATCTCTTTTTTGATGACGTGTTTCCTGGCACAAGGGTGGGACAACCTGTCACTCACATGAGATCACAATAGCAAATAACAAGGATCCAATCACAATCAAGTCCCACCCTAAACATTTTTTTTTTTTTTAAGAAGCTGTTTTTAAGTAGGATAATTGGAAAACTTTTTGACATTGGGATGGTGTCCCAATTCACCTGAATTCACCCTATTTATCACAATTGGGAAGAAAATATTGCAACTTCCATTTCATGCTGACTTTTAGATTCACACCAAGACCGGTATATGATAAAGATAACTAAAAGATAACATTAGCCATTTATTCTAAGTGTGCACTCCATCTGGGCTTTAAATGCTTAAAGTCATATGCATTCTGATTGAATAAAAGTTGGGCATACTACATCTGCCATGATGTTACTGTCACATGATGTATCAGTGTCAGTTCCATCGCTTCACTTCCATTCATAAATATCCTCCTATACACTGTCCGTCGAACGCGCACTTCAGAATCTTGATGGAAGTAGTAGGTTATCCAGGGACTTTTGTCTACTGTTTTTCGAATACAGCTGCTGAATTCAGAAGCACATACAAGCGTACTACTCTTACTTTTACCATATCTTGGCAGAAATTGTAAGAGTATATGCTACTATGCGGCTCCAAATTCAGCATATTCAGACATACTACTCTTTTTGTGTACTGTTTTATAGTATTTTACTGGGTACTAGAAAAAAAAGTTACAAAAGCTGTCACTGGGTATGTACCTTTTCAAAAGATACACTTTTGTACCCAAAGGCTGCATATTGGTACCTTAGTGGTACATACTAGAACCTAAAGTGTACATATATTAGCACCTAAAATGTACATATTATGACCTAAAATTGACATATTAGCTCCCAAAATGTACATATTAACACTTAAAATGTTAAAATTACCACCTAAAATGTACATAATAGTGCCTAAAATATTAGCACCAAAAATGTACATATTAGGACCTAAAATGTACATATTAGCTCCCTAAATGTACATATTAACACTTAAAATGTACATATTAGCACCTAAAATGTACATATTAACACCTAAAATGTACATATCAGCACCTAAAATGGACATATTAGGACCTAAAATGGACATATTAGCTCCCGAAATGTATATTAACACTTAAAATGTACATATTAGCACCTAGAATGTACATATTAACACTTAAAATGTACATATTAGCACCTAAAAGTTTACCTTTTGAAAAGGTACAGCCTCAGTGACAGCTTTAGTATTTTTTTTTTGTTGTTGTTGTTTTTGTTTTGTTTTTTTGCACATGCATTCTGCAGCATAAAATTAAATACTCTGAAAGACTGTGGCATTTTTACAGAGATGGTCCTCACTGCGGAACATGAAATCCATGGGGAGGAGTCGGATCCAGATCCAACTCCTCCCACCTTACATACACCTAAACCTAACCAACTCCGCCCCCTGATCCCTAAACCCACCCCTAATCCCTAAACCCAACCCTAATCCTACCCATCTCCACCCCTTGGATCGTGATCCGACTCCTCCCCGTGGATCTCATGTTCTGCATTGAGGTGCTACTGTTTTTACATAGTGGCAGCGTACTACCACTACTAAATTTACAGCATAACCAATCCAGTCTGATTCTCTTATAAACTCTTATGAGTTTTAACAAACAAAAAAGCACACAGCATGACCAGAATATTCAGATTCACATACAACTAAATTGTATCTGATTTCTGTTTACATTTATTTAGGACAACTTTCTTCCCAGCCAATGATCTTGTGGGTGAACCACAACACTGTACACAGAACACATGCAGTGTGTATGGTCCTATATTCTCCTCTCTTTTAACTGAAATTCCAGTGCCTTCTGTCCATGTATCACAGCACACAAGATCTACACTTTATAATCAGGTTACATCTAAAGCATCTGCCATCTATCTCTGACAACTACACAGCAATCCATCTGAGGTGTGCATTGCTTCCAAAAGCTGATGCGTCACACACTGCAGACTGGGACAGTAGTTCCTGGAGCGTTGGACACTGGGTGTTGACAGGATCAGGATGGGAGGGTTTGCTTGGATTACACAGCCATCTCATGAAATGTGGCCTTCAGCCAAACCTGGCGGGACACGCCTCTGGAATTCCTGGAGAAGTGGTTATAAGATGCTCCCATGGGACTGATACTCAACACTGGGATTTCAGATGTATCTCATCTGCCTGTTGAAGCCTCCGTTATCAGGCAGTGACATCAGACTTACAATCTTCTTAAGTGACAAGTTGGGTGTCTTTGACATCTTGGGAGTCAAGATGGGTTGCTCAATCTTGAAATATACACTCACTGGCCCCTTTATTAAATTTGTTACAACTTGTTTACACAGGTATCTAATCCAGTCACGTGGCAGCAACTCAATGCATTTAGGCATATAGACATGGTCAATACAATCTGTTGAAGTTCAAACTAAGCATCATAATGGTGAAGAAATGTGGCATGGTTGTTGACTGGCTGCTCCGAGCATTTCAGAATCTGCTAATACTGAGATTTTTACGCACAATCATCTCCAGGGTTTGCAGAGAAAGGTCTGAAAAAGAGAAAATATCCAGTGAGCGGCAGTCCTGTGGGCGAAAATGACTTGATGCCAGAGGTCAGAGGAGAATGGCCAGACTGGTTCCACTTCCAGTTGATAGAAAGGCAACAGTTACTCAAATAACACTCATTGAACGCACAACATGGCGAACATTGAACGCTTTTCATATATTAATTAATATATGACAATATATTTACTAAAATATCATAATGTATGTAATTTTATATTCAGTGATACACTTCTTAATATAGATGTATATGTGATCAGATATGGTACTGTATGTGTAATATATTAGTAAAGAGAGTAAAGAGAATACATATATATATATATATATATATATATATATATATATTTCTTAGGAACAGGTGATTCGTGTCATGGACGTGCAGCTGTGCAGCTTTAAATATCTTCTTAATAGGAGATACAGAGTGACAGCTAATATTTTCTTTACATACATTTTTATGTAGCTGAATTAATGTAAATAGTCTGTTATACTATAAATCTCACTGATTACATTACAAGATATCAGAATTTCATATTACTTTTTGAACATATAAATAACCAATTGCACATGGCCTCTGAATAAAAATGTATTTTTTTTCCTCAAGCATGTGCTCTACAGTATATTCTCACTATAGGGGCCATAAACCCCTGAAGTATAAACTGATCGGCCACAACATTAAAACCACCTGCCTAATATGATGCCATTGTGCCTAATCCGCTCTGATGCATCAAGGCATGGATTCCACAAGACCTCTAAAGGCGTCCTGTGGTATTTTGCACCAAGACATTAGCAGTAGATCCTTTAAGTTCTGCAAGTTGTGAGGTGTGGCCTCCATGGACTGAATTTGTTGGTGCGGCTCAATTGCATTGAGATCTTGGAGATTAAGTGGAGCAAAACTCGTTAAAGCTCAAATTTTCATAACCATTCTAATCAATTTTAGCAGGGTATATTTTCCTGCTGAAAGTGGCCACTGTTATCAGGGAACATCGTTGCCATGAAGGGGTGTATGTGGTCTGCAGCAATCTTTAGGTAGGTGGCACGTGTCAGTTATATCCACATGAATGCTAGGACCCAAGATTTCCCAAACCATAATTCCCAAAACTCTGCTGGCCTGACTAATAAATGACGCACACCTGATCTAAAAACCGAAAAGGTGATTTATTAAACCAGGTAACATTCTTTCACTGCTTCATCGTCCAGATCTGACTCTTAGCTCTGCATTGCAGCCCCATACAAGCACTGAGGGTTCTCACACTTTTCTACGTGGCAGCATTACTTTGAGCTACGGTAGCTCTTCTGTGTGATTGGACAGTATAGCATTCGCTCCCCATGTGTATCCATGAGTCTTGGGCACCCAAGACCCTGATGCCTGTTTGGTTGTCCCTCTTTGAGCCACTTTTGTTTGGTACTAACCACTGCATACTGGGAACACCCCACAAGACTTAACATTTTGAAGATGTTCTGACCTAGTCATCTAGCCGTCATTAGTTGGTCTTTAACAGAGTCACTCAGATCTTTTTGTTTCCCCATTTTTTCCCGATTTCCACACATGAAATATATATCCCACACATTGAAAGGTAACATTGAAAACCCTTGGTCTAAAGGTTAAATACACTGTTCCATATAAAGGGGTGGTAAAATGCCATTTTCACAAGATGTAAAATAAATCTCTGATGTCCCTAGAGTGTGTGTGTGAATTTTTATCACAAAATACGCCACAGATATTTTTATATAGCATGTTAAAGTTGTCCCTTTTTGAGGGTTTGCAAAAAACGCAACATTTTGTACCTGGCCCTTTAAATGCAAATGAGTTGCTGCAGAGGGCGGGGTTTCAAGAGCTCAGCAGCTGCGATTTCCTCACGCAGACACACTAAAATGACAGAAACTGTTCTCCCTTAAATGTTAATGGTGTCAGTCAAAGATGGAGAGACTCAAGAAGAAGTGACAACATGTGGAATGCAACAGGACGTCTCTGAATGGTTAGTTGATGAATTTATGTTGCTAAAGTGGAGTTAACTATCTTCAATGCGCTCTTTATCCATTTTATCTTTGGATATTACAGGGGGGGGGGGGGGATTGAATAGAGGTATCAATAAAATAAACAATTGGCCTTGGTATTGG
This sequence comes from Pimephales promelas, assembly GCF_016745375.1. Next base: position 10,383,533 of record NW_024121211.1, on the reverse strand, counting down.
GTTGAAAATAAAATGTGGTTTCACTCAACCCTAACATTAAAAAAAAAAAAATCATTGAAGGTTCTCTGAATTGAAATTTCCCACTGAAAATCTCCAATGAAAATAGCTTAACCACATAAACACTCCTACTTTGGGAAGCCATGTTACGTAAAAATTCCACTGGTTACTTTGACAAATGGAGGATAGATGATTTGTGGACCCTGTTTCTCTTTTTCCCTTCCACGGGAATCAGAGAAAATCTTAAGTGAGTAAATTTCAGTGTTACCACAGAGGAGAGCCACAGTCTTAACCTCCCCTGTAAACACAAATGACACATTAGCCATGCTTAAAGGCCTGACAGGAAAACATTTCTAATTCTACTTCTTTCTCAAGTACGTTGACGGGTAAGCCTCAAAGGGCAGTGCGTTACCAGAGCTATTCAAGTTATTTGGGGTGATCGGTGACCCACAGCAGGGATATGTGTCGGCATCTACAAAACGTTGAGGTATGCTCCATGCACATTTTATGGAATGAAACACAGTTATGTGTTGCTGTTATTAAGGCTAGCCTTCAGCCAAATATTGGTGTGCTGGTGAAGTGTGTTTCTATTGATTTAAAGGGATAGTTCACTTTGAAATTAATTTTTGATATGTTTTAGCTTACCTCAAGGGCATCCAAGATGTTGGTGTCTTTGTTTCCACAGTATTTTAAATTTTGACATTTTTCGGTCAAACCGTTTTTGTCTATCAATCATGTATAAGGGGTCCACATCAAAGAACATGAACAGGGAAGTCAAAATGAAACATGATGCCATGTCCAACTGATCTGAAGGCACGGGCGCTTCGTTCTACCCATGCACCGGAAGTGATCGCCTGCACGTGTACGTCACTCATTGTTTACACAGAGATTTCAGAAGTTTTACCTTTCACTGTGAAGATCTAAACATATTTAGATATACCGAAAATCGCAATGGAAGACGATTTCGATATATCTATGTTTAGATATATCTATGTTTAGAAATCATGTTTAATTTTGACTTCTCTGTGCATGCTCTTTGACATGGACCCCCTATACCTGCATTTTATGACTGACAGACAACAACGGTTTGACTGAAAAATGTCAAAATTGAAAATACTGTGGAAACAAAGACACATCTTGGATGCCCTTGAGGTAAGCTAAAACATATCAAAAATTAATTTCAAAGTGAACTATCCCTTTAATGACATCTCAGTTAAAGCTTTTCAAACAGTCATTTCAATGTGTTATCAATACTTTAGTTGTGTTTAGATCATGAAGGAAAGATTATATTTATGATGAGTATAAGTGCTTGGGGAAACTCTTATTTTGATGTGTTCAAGTCCTCCTGGGAAGTTCATATTTATGAGTTGGGAAGTCATAATTGACACACTTTGGTTGGCGCAAGATGGCAATGTACCAATTCTAAAAAACGCCAAAAAAAAAGCAAGATTTTTTTCTCTACTTCAATATTTCTTTCAAAATTATGAGGAATGCACATCAGTGTATTTAATCGTTATTTATGGTTATCATAATTATCGTATTTTAAATAAGTGGCTTATAAATGAAAAAAAAACTAATTTACCATCAATACACACTGCATCTGTTGCATTCGCCATATTTTCTCACTGACACGCCCCCAACTCAGAAACTTCCACTTGCAATTATATTAAATTTGCGTAATTTAAATTATGCGGTTGGTGTTCCTGTGGATTCAACTCAAAAATACAATCTTTCCGACATTTCTTTTAGACCGGATTTTACAATTCGAAGTCATGTCAGTGAGAAAATATTATGGTTGTGACTTGCGATGAATGATGCATGTGTATTCATGGTAAATTTATTAAAATGAATGAAATTATTCATTTTTATCAACAATAAAACTAGCTATGTTGCATGAACACAATATAATAGTATTGCACAATTATACAACAATTCAGTTTACAGCGTCTCATAAATTAAACAGAAACATTCTTAATCCATCATTTTCTAGAAGTATAGTTCAAAAAATCATGCTGTATTTTTTGTAGAAAAAGGTACATCACCATCTTGCTCCGACCAAAGTGATTTGCACGCACCATTTGATTATCCACCACTAAACTCAAGCAAAAAGGTGATTAGCTGTAAAGATTCGGGGGTGCCTACAGTCAAAAGGTATGCAAACACGCACCACCGCCTTTAATCAAGAAAATAATCTTTAAGGGCCTAATATAATCTCTTTGTTCAAGTTTTAATTAGACATGTGAAGTCAGGAGGACTTGGACGCAAGTTAGTGCGTAATGCTGACTGTGCTGCATCATAAATTCCCATATCAGTGTGTGCTGACTCACAAAGAGATTTCTATCTGCTTATGGCCACCCAGCTCCAGACTGATCGCTCTCCAAAATTCTTCCACCTCCACTAAAGTTTATGGGCTTAAAAATGTGCAGCATACTGTGTTTCCTCCAAGACACAAGACTTCGTGGAGTCTGTTAGGAGATCAAAGTATTTTTAGCCGTTCTGCTAATCCACAGAACATGATCTTTCTCTCTCTAATAACTTGGAATTCTTCTCATTCCTGTTGGTGTCTGGCAGAGGAAAACTCAGGAGGCTTCAAACCCACACTGTCAGAGAAATGGAGAGCTATACGGCCGAGGCCAGTGTTTGACTTGGCTCCTGCAAGGGAGACACTGCAACACCCCGCCTGCCATCTGGCTAAACCGGGCTTTTAAGAATAGAGTACTGAGAAACACAAGAACACCATCACTGTTTTTCTGACAGGACTGTAAAACTCAACACACGTTCTCTTGCACCTGCAAGTCATTTCACAACACGGCTGAAAAAGATGCCATTAAAAATACTTGTTTAATAATCAGCTCTGGAATGTATTACGGTCTCCAAGGCTAATTTTTTTGCTGGTGACATATTATCCATCAAGTTTTTCAGTGAGGATTTATGGCAGGTTTTGTTGGAATTCTCGCTGTTATTTTAGACATTTAGTCCAAGCCAAGTAATCACATAGGACAAAAATAACTTCTCATGAACTGTAGCTACTAGTTAAGAATATTTAATATATTATTAAAAAAAATTGTTTAGATCATTGAGATACTCCTCCACAGTATATTTTTTATATTGCTTATGGAAATAATATCAAATATACTGTATTTAAGGTTTTTTTTTTGCCTTGTTATGCTAAATGTCATGATGAATATTTATTTTTATTTAGAAATTGTGCATAATTCGTGTGTGGTAATATTAATGATCATTATGAAAAATATTATTATTGTAGTTTATTATTATTTATTTGTTCTATGCCAGAGATTCTCTGCCAAGGCAGGCTCCAGCATCCCATGGAATGATTATTATTATTAATATTTTTTAAATCATTCATTAAACTATACAATTATGACAGGTCCAAACAGGACAGGACTTTTCTGCAAGCAATATACAATAATGCTATTTATTACATTGAAAAACAGTAAATCAAAAAAAATCCACCAAAAAATAACTATTAGACTTATGACAGTATTTTAACTGAGGGCAAATCTCAAATTGTGCCCATTGATTGAGTAAAGGTCTAATTTGTCTGAAACTTTGTTTATAGATTGTGTTACCTAGAAGTCTGATTTGGTTATATCTGTGACAAACAGACGTCATACTCCTTTTCCAGAAACTCTTCAGCTGGTAAGTTCACATGGAGGATTTCCCGTCTTTTCCTCGCAGCTCACTCAGAGGTTATCGGGCAAGTAAATGAGTGTGCCTTTGCATGAACTCTCTCACGTCATTCACATAAGAACAGGATAGAAGTCTATCGCCTGTTATTTCCTTGTTCTCCAGCAGCTCTTGCTGATCCTTTGGCCTGGTGTACTGACCAGCATGCCACATCATTCAATGAGCACTTATGGAAGACGTGTCTGACTTTCAAAAAATTTTTTTAAGAATGCTTCAAACTTATTTGTTAATTAAGACAATAGCTGGGATTCTTACAACAGACCTTTGAGTATGGACTGCAATAGCGCCTCTCTATGGTTAAATCCAGACATTTTTTCCCTTATTTAAATTACAATAAATACAATTTCCAAACATTCTCTTGCTCACTTTCTTGAGAAAACTGAAAGGTTGGTCAGATGATCAGATAAACAACTCTTTTTAACAATACTGAAATACTATTAGTCAGTTGTAGGCTTTCAGACCCCCCATCCCCCAACAAAAATGTGCCCCTGTCTCTCATTCTTATAGTTTACTATTTATATATCATTGTGCACTGTAAATACGCTACTATATTTCCATAAAACATGGAAACCCAACATGTGTTAGTATTATATTTTAGTATCCACCTGCAAATACATTGTGTATTTGTATTGGTGTGTACATTGCAGCAGCTGCAGCATATGAAACTGATCTTTCTGAGATGTATAATATTTCATGTTACGTGTGTCACACAGCGTGGGGAGTTGGTAAATAGTGCTGAGGCAGAACAGGAACATTCTAAAGAGACGTGTATTGGAACACAGTGTACAAATGTGTGAGTTTGCGTCCGTGCATGTGTGTGTGTGTGTGTGTGTGAGAGAGAGAGAGAGTGATATAGACTTTCAAAGTTGTTTTAGTGAGATATCTAACCTCAACTCCCTAGACAAACACTGTAGTTTTCAAAATAAAAAATAACACTCGTCACATTGTGTGCCCGTTGATTCGGCCACACAAACATACAAATCTCAACTGTGGGGAAAATAGTGGGTGGACAGAGGTTCAGTAAACAGAAACGTCAGATAAGGACAATGCTTATGAAGCTACATTATAATTTCCTTGTTTCTCTTCTTGTTGTTTCCATGATTTGAAGAGCATCACACCATCAACAGCAAGGACAGATGGTTGGAATACAGTAACCAATAAGAAAAACATCTCCCTGTGACGTAAAAAGACAGAAATAAAGATGTGTTTGTTTGTATTCATGAATCAAACATATTTATCTAATCTATGTAGATGTTATAAGCAAAATGAACAGGTTGTCACAGTGTTACATTTTTATGTGAACAGCAACATAGGCTAGTTGTTGGGGGTTTATGTTAACTTGCAATCATTTTTATACAAGTTAAGCATATAGCTAGTTTATTGTAGTGATAAACCATACTTTAAGATTGAAATTTTGACACATGCTGCTGCAATGGTTGCATAGGTGCGCTGGAACAATCCTTCATAAAATCATTCTTTAGTTTACAAAGACGTGAAACTCACCGAGTGGTCTGGGGGTGTTTACTGCTTACACAAAAATCGTAGGAAAATATGCTTTCTAGCAGGTTTTATTGTAGTTTTTGTCCACATCAAGTCAATGGAGTTGGACAAAACTACAATAAAACCAAATTTCAATCTTAACTGTTACATTTCATCAGAAACTATCTTAAAGTGTAAAAAACCGAACTTGTCCTTTAAGCTTCGAAGTTATCTTCTGAGGGCATTGCATAGAAAAGCAAGCAGCAAATAGGCCTATATGTTGTATGAAAAGATCCAGATCTCACAATGATATCTTTATCTTGCAATAAAACGGTCACATCTGTTCCACAATTATCTTTCAGCAAGGTAGTCACAGGCTATGACCCCATTTCTCTTCCCTCACACTAATTTATTAACAGACTCTCCATTTAATAGCAGCTTTTCAGTAAAGGTCAATGTGTCATCTTTGCTGTAAATGCATAGAATACCACCTGAGCCTATGATGTGCGCGCAAACACTTAAGGGGGAGGGGGGGAGCACATCTGAAATGTGTGAGACCGTTTATCATGTAAAACCTTAACGCGACAGAGACCTCTGGTGGAACGTTTTGGTATATTCGTCTAAAAGTATTAATGAAAGTGTTGAGAAACATTGATATTATAATATATGATAAATCCCTAAAGTTCCACAAGTAATAGTACTACCGTCCATAATATTATATGGAGAAGCAAGAAATGGTGAATGTGCTAGTTTTGTTTTTAGTTTTACGCACTTCAATCCATGCAACGTGTTGCGAGAGAGAATTGCACACACTTCTGATTGGCTATGATTTGTGACATATTGTGTCGCGTTCATAGACTGTGGTCGCGTTCCGTCTTTCGTAGTGTTTATGCGCGGAGATGAACTAATTGAATATATTTTGGCCATATATAGCCTGCCTAGACTAATTATAGTGTATCTGACAAGTATTTACAAGTTTCTGTATGTTTCAGCTGCTGCGAAAGTGAAAGTAGCCTATAGCGGAGAAGTTGGTTTGCGCAAACAAAAGTTCAAGTCGTTTCCAGTTCTTGCTGTGTGAATTGCACAGGGAATTTTGGTAAGGTCTCTTCGGTCGCCATTGTGATGAACTCTGTTTCACTGATCATCCAGATGTCTTGACAGCAATCACTTTCATGTAAATGAAAGTCAGAATTTCTAATCTATCTGAGCTATCATTCATTATACATGTGAGGCAGCAAAATAAAAACATTTTTCAAAAGTAGCCTATAGCAATACTGTCATGTGGAATACATGTGTTAGAAATGTATTTTAGCTATCAAATACAACAGATGATAGGTAGGCCTTATATTATTCGCAATGAATTCACATTCAACAGTGAATTTCACATTTGCAAAGGAAACAACAGCACTTCCTCTTGCATCTTTTGTGCTTTGAAACATAATATGATATTGAGGAACTGATACAAGTCTTGGTTTTCTTTATAGGACAAACTATGATAATAAAAATAAAGGACTTCAGACATTTAAATATCATGCATAAGCTGTTGTTTTTACACTGTTCAACACTGTTGACCAATCTTTTTTAGATGGCGACATTTGAAGATTACTGTATAATAACTCCGGAGGACCTGGAGGATATTAAAGATTCCATATCTACTCAGGATCTCCCATCAGCAATAAACACAATCAAAGAATACCTCAAACAGCAAGATCTTGTAGAACTTAACATCGGTGTGACGGGAGAGTCAGGTTCTGGAAAGTCCACTTTTGTCAATGCATTCAGGGGTTTAGGAGATGAAGATGAAGGCTCTGCTGAAACTGGCCCAGTAGAAACCACTATGGAGTCTAAAGATTACCTTCACCCCAAATACAAAAATGTGAAGGTGTGGGATCTTCCTGGCATTGGAACACCGAACTTCAAAGCCGACGAGTATCTTAAACTGGTTCAGTTTGAACGCTATGATTTTTTCATCATCATTGCATCGGATCGGTTCAGAGAATGCCACACTCAGCTGGCCAAAGAGATCATGAGAATGGGGAAAAAGTTTTATTTTGTTCGTTCCAAGATTGACTCTTGCATTACTGCTGAGAAAAGGAAGAAGAACTTCGACCAGAAAAAGACGCTGGATACCATCCGAAAAGATTGTGAAAATGGTTAGTTTATTCAGTTCACATTACAATGTTTTGAGCAATATGTTTTTCTCATGTAAAAACAATATTTTTTAAATTACACTAATAATAATTTATTACCCTATATTATTTATTCATTTATGATTCTAAAATATACAATAATATATTTAATAAAATATTTCATGATGCCCTTTCCTGTTTCCATGTAGGTCTAAGAAAGATCGGTATAGAGGATCCTGTCGTGTTCCTGATCTCTGGTTGGGAGCTCGGCAAGTATGATTTAAATCAGTTGCAGGAGAGGATGGAGAAAGAGCTCCCGCAGCATAAGAGACGTGTGCTGATGTTGGCTTTGCCGAATATTACACTGGAGATTAATGAGAAAAAGAAGAAAGCGCTGGAGGAAAACATTGGAAAAGTTGCTTTCCTGTCTGCTTTTATAGCTGTCATTCCTCTTCCTGGACTTTCGGTCACTGCAGATATAGCCATCATAGCAGACGAGCTGAGAAAGTACTACAATGTGTTTGGTCTGGATGATCCATCCCTTCAGAAGCTTTGTGAAAGATTTGGGAAAACCTTAGAGGAATTGAAGAGTCTGATGAAGTCTCCTCTGCATCAAGGAATAAACACAAGTTCAATATTAACCTTGCTGGGCGCTGCGTCTCTTCTTATATCAGAAGATGCTGTTGAGTTACTTGTGAGCTTTCTTCCTATTATTGGCAGTTTGGTGGCAGGAGGATTGTCTTATCTGACTGTCTCAAGAATGCTGAAGAGAGCTCTGAATGACATCGCTGATGATGCTAGGAACGTTCTGATGGCTTCACTGGAGACTGAAGTGTAAGTGACAAGAACGTTCAACAGCATTTAGAACTTATTGCTATTGGGGTATTTATAGACAAAAACATTTATGACATTTAATGCAAAATCTAATAGACATTTATGATATAGATTTCACATTTACAGTTACTTTTACCCAAAGCAACTTACCTTTGAGGTAAAATACAGACATGTGCAATGTATAAGATTTTGTTAATGTTTACCTTTGGAGAAATAACTTTTGTTTGCAAATATATCATTTTGTGTCTTTCCTACTTGATAGATTGCTCTTCTTTCTAATTTACTCTCCATAATAAGAGCATCACAACCCTGCCACTACTACTCGTGACTACATTACATCAAAAACATTTATAACTTTGTGATAAGTTGCTGGTTGTGGCTTGGCTTATCAACGGACTCCTCCAAACCTGCACTGTAAAAAAGAAAAAAATGTGTTCAATTTACGGTAAAATACCGGCAGCTGTGGTTGCCAGAACTTTACCGTATAAAATACGGTTGCAAGACTTTACGGTAACAAGGTTTTACAGACTTAACATAAATTACAGAAATAAACCATATTTAATTATCTGATATAATATTAAATTATCAACCAAATGAAGTATCAATATCTGTTTTATACCGTTGTTATACACTGACAACCAACAATCACAGAAGTGGAGAGTCACATGATATATGGAAGCTCAAAATGCAGTTTTTCCACTAAACATTTAATATTATTATATAGAAGCTGCAGTGTCATTCACACAAACATTAAACACCATCATGGTAACACACATGAAATTTTAAAAAGGCAATAAACATTTATAACGTCACACAAAACCCATGTGTACATAACTGATTAAAAAAAGAAAGCAAATGAAGAAACAAGTTATTTCAACATAAATACATCAAATGTGAAGTTTCACACAGGGAATTGTGGGAATGTCAATTTACGGGTTTTCACTGTAAATTATACACTGAGTTTTTCATTTTCACTTTAAAAACTGTAAATTTAATGGTATTTTACAGTAAAAGTACATGTAATATACCATTAGATCTATCACAGTTATTTACCGTATATTGCAAGGAAACGTTCTGTTAACCAATTAACAGTTTTTCACTGTAGCATTTTTACCGTTAAAATCACAGTCATTTTTTACGGAGTGGTGAAAGATACAGAGATCATTCATGCAGATTCAGACATCCAGTTTTCTGTCTTTGTTGTTACCACTGAACATAATGTGTTGAACATCTGCATCTGGGTTCAAACTTAAATGGAATAACTTAAGAAGCTCAATTGCATCCCAAAATTTTGAAATAGGGTAAAAGTACCATGGGCCAGATAAAGCTGAAGTGTCAACATTTGCAACATCGGCTTTTTAAACTATTGCCATTGTGTAACAACTGCCATTAATCAACTGATATTGTAGTTTGTTGAAGTGGGATGTTTTGTTTGTTGCTGGGTGAGTCCAAAATAAAGATTTGCATGAGTGTATTTGGATGCAAATGTCAAATGTTCTTAACATCTCTCATTACCACTGTGAAAACATCTTACCTTTTGAGACTACCTTCAAACCTGGGTGTGTACAATCACTCTCGGGTTATTTTGAGGTAGTGCCTGCGTTTGACAAAAGTCCTGACACTCTTTATTCACATTGTACTGCTTTAAATGTTACATAACATGTTCGAATACTCTGTCAAACTCCAATCAGCCTAATAATAACTTTAAATAAAGTTATTTATTTATAATTATTTATCAAGGAGTAATTTTTCTTAGTTTTTTCTTATTGTTCATGCTATGATCTTGTGTATTTGTAAATACTTACATCACAATAAATTCATTGTTTCAGGAAACAAACAAGAAGGTCAGTGCAGCTCTGAATAAACATGCTTGAAAATATAAACATGCTCAGTGAAGACAGAAAAAGGAAAAGGAAAAAAGGGAAGTTAAAAAATATGGTTACATTAAATCAAAAAAGATTACAAAACTAACTTTTAGCATTTCAACCACTTTCCTACACTTACTTTGCCCTTCGAAGTGGTGCTTTAACTCGGATTAAAAATATTTTTGAAAAAATATCATTTAAGGGCTAAAAAGATTTGGTGAATGTTCTATGTCATGTGATTTCATGAGAATTTGCTTGTATTGTACACCAAATGGGGTTCAACCAATCATTTCCATAGATCCCGAAACACAATATTGACAGGTTACTGACACAGCATCTAAAATGAATATCATTTACATATGAACAACTTCAGTGATCTACAAACGTTTATGAATCTTTAGTGAATCTATACTCAGTTGGGTGTTTCAGGTGTATTTATAATAAATCAAATTAATTATATTATTTTCCAATGCCATCATATTGAACTTACAGTTACTTGATTTGAAATGATCACATTTCACTGTGACTTTTTGTGCCATATATTCAACTCTTATATTTATATGAGTTTTTTTTTAAAGGTTGTTGTAAGGTTTTTATTTTAATCTTTGTTTTTATTATTACTATTATTATTATTTTTTGTGCCTACAGTTTCTGTTCCCGGTCTTTAGTTTTTCTGTAGATTTGTTGACATTTAGCCATTGTAAAACAACAGATAAACATCAATTATCGTGCACTGCAATCACAACCAACATTATCTCTAGTGTTGGGAAAGTTCACTTCACAAATTTTAAAATGAACTAGTTCAGTCCATAGTTTATACTTCTCCATTTTGACCTATACTTCTCCACAAGTTTATACTTCTCCATTTTGACCTAAGTTCACAAGTTCCAAAAAATGAACTAGTTCTTTTTTTCCATATGTTTATATTATAATTGCCACAACCATACAGCAATTATTTTATTGGCGGGCAAAGTTTGCATAGAAATTTAAGATTTTTCCCATCCCATTTCCTTATAAAACTCGTTTAAATGACCATATACGAGGCCTCCTCGATGCTTTGTCAAACTGTCATTCAATGAACGTGTTCAGAACACTGATTATCTCACTATTTAGACTGCTTAAATGGGTCTATGAACACCCCTCTGTGTTAAAGTGCATATTTCAACACATGGATAAATATTTATTTTTCTATGGTGATGTGCAGTGAAAGTGAAAGTATTTTTGGGAGGATGTCGCTCTGTTTTATAACCAGCAGCCTATAAAAGGTCTGCACAATAACAGGCATCATTTCAGATCTGCTGTCAGTGTCTTCTTGCTGTGTGGATTGTTCAGAAGATTTTGGTAAGAAAAATGTTTATAGAACTTGAAAAAATGTATCTTGTATACATTTATTAGTCTCCTTCAATGCTTATGTCAACTTATTTTAGAAGCTTTTTTAGCTATCAAATGTTACATCGAAAATGCCTGTTAAATCAATAAGGCTTTTTATTATAAGAGTAGGCTACTTCATGTATTCATTTGCAGTGATTGGATATTTCAAACTTTTCTTTAACAGCGAATTTCACGTTGGTGAAGGAAACAACAGCTCCTCTATTCTTAGTCTAACTTCCTGTCTCGTGCTCTGAAACATAAAGGTAAGATTGAAAAGATAAAAGGGGGTCTGTGTAATACTTTACAGTTCAGTTTTTAGACATACAGTTTTTCAAAAATGATTAAACATAAAATCTATGTTCATAGATTAAATGGAACCTATGGCTCCATTTGTCAAAACTACACACAAAAAAACTATTTTAACTCTTCTAAAAATTTTGTGAAGTATAGCTACTCTACACACAAACATTAAATGATTCCCCACATACACGAATAACCACACATGTGAAAAATATAAAATGATTTGCTTGTTCAGTGTGCAGAAAGTAAGTTTACATGGAGTTTGTCACGTAGCCTACATGGATGTGCACAAAACGATTGTATATACGGAATGTATTGAACCTTACCATGGGCGTAGGAAGCAAAAAAAAAAAAATGTGGGTGGGTCACAGGGGCGGTTCTACAGGGGGGCAAGGGGGGGCAGGTGCCCCCCCACTCTAGAGCCTTGCCCCCCCAGCTGCCCCCCTAACTTTGATGATCCAAAAAAATGTACTTGTAAAAATAACCTGCCACTCCACACGCTTCTCAAAATAGTGAAATAAACAATACATTTACCAAAAGTGAACAATTTAATTTTGTCATTTTAAATGTAGCCTATTATTAGCCCCTCCCCCTGATTCAACGTGCAGCAGAGCGGCGTTCGCTCAGTCTGGCTCTCTCACGCACTCACACACTCTGCTGTGGGGCGGTGGAGTGGCCCTGCAACCCGACTGGAGAGACTGAGCTGCCCCAGAGCCTCTGAAGGTGAAGTGAGTTTCCCCAGGTGTAGTTTAAACACACGTTTAACTTAGTTACATTTGTAATGAATGTATTGTATGCTAAAGACGATTCAGGATCAGCAAAAACAGCGAGTCTATTACATTAGCCAAAATCATCGGTCAAATCGCTCCCTCGTGATCTTTAAGAGCACTCTTCCCTTTGATTATCTAATTTCGATTTTAGTAAAGACAAGAACAGCTTAATAAAATATAAAATATTGTTTGTATCCATAACGTTAACTGATGATCTCCGCTGTTACGTTACAACACACATCGCCAGTTAGGAGAACGATCATTTGATTCGCTTTTCGGTTGCGCGCCTAAATGGCCAAATGAATACATAAATATATCAAAATGCCAAGTCGAGTATTCACGTAAACACAGTAGAAGTAGCTACTGTGTAACTGTAAGTAGGCTACTGTAAGTATGAGAAACTATGCTCAGTTGATAACTCACCTCATTGTGAAAGCCCTTCACAATTAATATTGAAACATTGTTTGCTAAATATTTGTTTGTTTTTAGTTGTCTATGGACCTAATAATTAGCCTAATACTGTTGAAATTTCATTGAAAAAAGCATGTCTTTAATAATATTATTATATACACTACTAAGATTTTTTATGTTTTTAAAAGAAGTCTCCTGGGCTCACCAAGGCTGCAATTATTTGATAAAAAATACAAAAAAAACAGTAATATTGTGAAAAATATTATTACAATTTAAAACAGCAGTTTTCTATGTGAATATATAGTGAAGTGTAATTTATTCCTGTGTTCAAAGCTGAATTTACAGCATCAGTCTGCAGTGTCACATTATAATATGATGCTCAAGAAACATTTATGATTATTATCCATGTTGAAAACTGTTTTTTACATTTTTATTTCAGGATTCTTTGATGAATAGAAAGTTCAAAAGAACAGAATTGATCTGAAATGGAAAGCTTTTGTAACATTAATCTCAAAGTTTGGGGTCAGTAAGAATTTATTTTTTATTTTTAGGGGAAAGAAATTAGAAAATGCTTTTTCTTGAGCATAAAATCAGCATATTAGAATGATTTCTGAAGGATCATGTGACCCTGAAAACGGATGTGTAATCAGCAACAGTAATGATGTTAAAAAATCAACTTTCAAATTACATTTTAAAATATATTAAAATAGAAAACAGATATTTTAAATCGTCATAATATTTCACAATATTACTGTTTGTCTTTTTTTTTTTCATCAAATTAAGCAGCCTTGGTGAGCAGAAGAAACTTCATTTAAAAACATAAAAAAATCTTACTGATCTAAAACTTTTGACCAGTAGTGTATATCTTTTACTGAGGCTCTTTTGAAACAATGCATTAACCATAAATAATAAAAAAAAATGGTACCTGACCTCAGTCAAGCAGTTCTATAAATCCAATTCCTCTCAGATATCAATCAATGAAACCAGGTTATAACTGGGGAAATAACAAATACAATAGGATTAAGTAGTCTAAACATACAGTAACTGGTGTGTGCATGTGATAAATCTTTAGGGCCCGAGCACCGGGACCCTCTTGGAATTGCTCTGTTTATTATTATTATTATTATTCTCCAAGATGAATCGTACTTTTGAGGCCTAATTCTGATTTTATATTTGTTGTAAGCTACTTAGTAGCTACATGGCCCTACAGTGTAATGTAAGGATAACCAGAGATTTCACATATTGACTTTTGCATGGGAGTAGTTGAAGAAAGTAGCTGGAGCCTAACCATGAAAAGGAAGGCTAAAAGTGGGGATATTGCCAGCTTTTTTGTGAAAAAAAAAAAAAAAAAATCAAAACTAGTACACAGGAGGAAGAGCGTGAGGGAAAAGAAAGGCAGTAAACTGGAGAGACCAGGAGGGTCATTTGTGGACTGTAATTATACCTTTTTAATTATAATAAGAACTGGAGTATTGTCCGCTGTTTTATTCCTGTCCTCTGCATCTTGGACACAAATATTGTACTTTTTAAAATAAATTTTCATTTAGCTTTTTATACTTTTACTTTTTTTTAAATGCACAATTTTGTTTGAACACTGCACTGGGCTTATTCTTGTTGTGAATTTAAAACCTTTGTAGTGTGTAAGGACACGATTAAACAATATCTAATATACTTTAAAAGTGTTTTTATGTTTGTTTTGTTAAAGCAATTCACATATAGGGATTGCCATACCGTCTACCCCTGCCACCCTGCCAAGACCTCTTGCCACCCCTTTGCCCCCCCATGTAAAATTTTCTAGATCCGCCACTGGTGGGTCATCCTTCAGATTTTTTTTAAATTTTTTTATTGGAGTAGATAAGGGGAGTTCCTGAAGCCAAATACCTTATCTAATCTCTATGCAAAAAGTATTGATGTGAATGAGTGAGAGTCCAAATAAAAACAAACAAACCCGTCTATGCTCGCATCTCTCAGAAATCAGAGCTTGGCAAGTAATATCAACTCAAATACATCCAAAACTGGCCAGTCAGCAATAATATCTGGCCCGCGCTGCAGCCTGAAAAGCTCTGAAAGACATAAAGCGCTTTGAGTGCCGAGAAAAGCGCTATATAAATGTAATGAATTATTATTATTATTATTATTATATAGATGACTTATTCTGGCTCAGTCGGAAGAGCAATTCAACATCGATATGTTGTTTTGCGCCATCTGAGGTGCTTGGGGTTGAGACTCAATGTGAAGAAAAGTTCCTTAACTCATCTTCAGAGGACTATTTTCCTGGGGGTAGTGTGGATGTCAAAGATAATCAACACGTGGAGAACGCTAAATGCCGATTAGCCAGGAGAGTGCCAGGTGCTCACAGGTGCCAAAACATAAAAAATGAAAAGAAAACTTAAGAAAAGAGAAAAAGAAACTTCAGTATACAAAAACAATAACCTTGGAGCAAGTATTACAATTCATTCAGAGTACTCAGCAGATACTGCACTCACTACTGCCTCCAGTCACAAAAGAAAACCTTTTTTTTTTTCCTGACCTTTTCCTTGTGAGAGCATTTATACCCATGGGTACTACCATTTCTCAGCAATGATAACATGGGAAATATCAAAAACCATGAACATGTGTTAAAGGTCAAATAACCTCTATTCCAGTCAACCTCTAACCTAAAGTCTATTCCAGCCTTTTACTCAAATCAAGATCGCCGCCACCACGTTGTATGTTGTATGTATGCTGATCCAGATAACTTAGTCAACAGTTTGTAAAATGCTTAAATGTCCATGAGGTTAGTGCTCAGGTGGCCAGTCTGAGGCACAACAGTCTAGTTTGGGTGAATGTGTGTGGAAGCCATCTCTCCCTTTGCGGGTACATCAAGGTAAATAAAGATTTGAAAACCCCAAGTATGTGTTCATGTGATTCTAGACAGGGCTAACAAGGGAAACACAGGGAACAGAGGTCAGCTCTGTGACAGTGGGGCTCAATTACGATGCAGGCACAATCTTAACCACAATGAAGAGTATTTGGGTTAGGCCAGGCCATCACTGTCAAGCACTTTCAAAGAGTTTTGGGCCTAATGGCTACAGCTTCCGTCGTAATTCCTTTTGGTCTGCTCCACATGAGGGCCTTGCAGTGGTGGCTCAGGACCAAGGGGTTTTCTCTGCTGGGGAACCCCTTTCGCATGATCAGAGTTACACGCAGATGCCTTCGTGCTCTTGTCATGTGGAAGAAACCATGGTTTCAATGGGAGCGCTGCGTTTTTTTAAACGGCATGAGCATGACGAGGCGCTGAGCGTTTTTTTTTGTTGTTGTTGTTGTTGTTTTTCGCTGAAGCGCCGAGCGCCCAGCGTTTTTTACTGGTCACCGAGAGTTGAAAAATGTTCAACTTTGGATAAAACGCAGCGCTCATCACTGTCACTTTTTACCCACCCGTCCAATCACAGTGGAGGAGGGGCAGGACTAAACAACACTGACCAACTGTCACAACATTCTTTCTGTACAACGACATCAACCAACAGAGCTAACCGAACAAAATGGATGAAAAAAATGTTTTGTATGTGTAGGAGCCATTTATACCTTAAAGGGTTAGTTCACCCAAAAATGAAAATTAAGTCATTAATTACTCACCCCCATGCTGTACCAACCCCGTAAGACCTTCGTTCGTCTTCGGAACACAAATGAAGATATTTTTGATTAAATTTGAGAGCTGTATAACTACCACATTGGCTCCTAAGGGACTGCCTCTTGACGGCCCAGAAAGTCAATGAAGAAAATGTTCAAATATCCCAAGTGACTACCGTGGCTCAACTATATGTTTATCAAGCGACGCGAATACTTTTTGTGCGAAAAAACAAACAAAAATAACGAGTTTATTCGACTATTTTTTTCTTCCTTGTAGGCCAGAACGAGACTTCCTTATAGATTTCCACGACGCATGCGCGAGATTTGCGATCTGCGTACACCAGCTTACACCACTTCAGATCGCAATTCTCGCGCATGCGTCGTGGAAATCTATAAGGAAGTCTCGTTCTGGCCTACAAGGAAGAAAAAAATAGTCGAATAAACTCGTTATTTTTGTTTGTTTTTTCGCACAAAAAGTATTCGCGTCGCTTGATAAACATATAGTTGAGCCACGGTAGTCACTTGGGATATTTGAACATTTTCTTCATTGACTTTCTGGGCCGTCAAGAGGCAGTCCCTTAGGAGCCAATGTGGTAGTTATACAGCTCTCAAATTTAATCAAAAATATCTTCATTTGTGTTCCGAAGACGAACGAAGGTCTTACGGGGTTGGTACAGCATGGGGGTGAGTAATTAATGACTTAATTTTCATTTTTGGGTGAACTAACCCTTTAACCTTTGGGGATAGGTTAATATTGCAATTACTTACTCTAGCCACTTGGTGGGAGTGTTGAACTGGGTGTGACGTCACTGGGAATTAAGTATATTTACAGGTGTGGTAATCAGTTAGGTATGGTGTGGATGGTGAGGAACACACGGTTCTTACCGTAGCCGTGAGCACCCAATTTACCAACAGCACGACAGCACTTTAATATTTAGCACTGGGTGAAGTACCATTTTAATGTAAATTATTACCTTTCATACTTTTATAATAAACGGGAACACCACCCAAAGAGAGCAAATGTTTGGACTCTGAAATTTCTACGCGTTGAGAACACCATGCCATCTATGCCGAGGCCTATAGGACAGCCTCATCAGTATGAAACAAATTATCTGCGAAATCAGTTACAAGTAAACTCTGCTGCGCAACTGCGGATATTCTGTATCATAGCAACGAAACGTCTCTCAACAGAAAAAACGCTGCGCTGCCAAAACGCTCTCAAGCGCCCAAAGCACGCCGTCTTCAGCAGAGCGTCTAGCATTTTCAGCTGGCTAAAAATGCTTTGGTAGACACAAGGCCTTAAACAATTAGTGTTTGCATGTGAGTGTGTGTGTAACCTGGTGAATAAGTGTAGCATTTTGATTGGTTTTGTTTGGAAAAGGAAAGCAAGTCACTTCCTGTTAGATTTTTTTGTGTTTTAGGTAGAGAATTTTGCATAAAAAGTGTTTTCTACATTTGAAAACGGAGTCAAAGGCTAATGAACATGAAAAGATTTAGTGTGTAAGCAGTTGAAAAAACTGTAATGTTTTAAAGAAAGTGATTTATTCGGCAAATGGGTTTAGGCTATTGAGAATTTGGTTTAGAGAATGTGGTTTAGTGTTTTAGCAATTCAGAAAGAGTGAATGATTTGTGTAGTTACTATGCAAAATGGGGATTTTCCCTCAGTTTCACAGACCAGGCTCAAGCCTGGTCCCAGGCTAAAATGCATGTTTGCGCTGTTTTAACTGAAATCAACCTGCACTGACATATCTTGAAATATGTCAATGCCATTCCTTTGTTTCAAGATGCACATATGTTTTAAGGCACTTTTATAAAAGCTAGCCTACTTATATAAAAGCTACTTAAATGTTAGAACTAAAAACTAAGGCCTAATCCTGACTTATTCCAAACTCTGTCTGGAAAACTTGGCCTTTAAGTTTTAGGATTTTGAATTTCAGGTAAAATGGGCCAACACACAGAAAGGGACTTCTGACATATTAAACTGTTGTTTTAAGCAACATTTTTTTCGGCAGTTTCTTTTTATAACACTGTTGAAATTGTCTGTACTTTTTTAGATGGCTACATTTGAAGATTATTGTGTAATAACTCAGGAGGACCTGGAGGATATTAAAGATTCCATATCTACTCAGGATCTCCCATCAGCAATAAACACAATCAAAGAATACCTCAAACAGCAAGATCGTGTTGAACTTAACATCGGTGTGACGGGAGAGTCAGGTTCTGGAAAGTCCACTTTTGTCAATGCATTCAGGGGTTTAGGAGATGAAGATGAAGGCTCTGCTAAAACTGGCCCAGTAGAAACCACTATGGAGTCTAAAGATTACCTTCACCCCAAATACAAAAATGTGAAGGTGTGGGATCTTCCTGGCATTGGAACACCAAACTTCAAAGCCGACGAGTATCTTGAACTGGTTCAGTTTGAACGCTATGATTTTTTCATCATCATTGCTTCGGATCGGTTCAGAGAATGCCACACTCAGCTGGCCAAAGAGATCATGAGAATGGGGAAAACGTTTTATTTTGTTCGTTCCAAGATTGACTCTTGCATTACTGCTGAGAAAAGGAAGAAGAACTTTGACCAGAAAAAGACGCTGGATACCATCCGAAAAGATTGTGAAAATGGTTAGTTTATTCAGTTCACATTACAATGTTTTGAGCAATATGTTTTTCTCATGTAAAAACAATAATTTTTTTAATTACACTGATAATAATTTATTACCCTATATTATTTATTCATTTATGATTCTAAAATATACAATAATATATTTAATAAAATATTTCATGATGCCCTTTCCTGTTTCCATGTAGGTCTAAGAAAGATCGGTATAGAGGATCCTGTCGTGTTCCTGATCTCTGGTTGGGAGCTCGGCAAGTATGATTTAAATCAGTTGCAGGAGAGGATGGAGAAAGAGCTCCCGCAGCATAAGAGACGTGTGCTGATGTTGGCTTTGCCGAATATTACACTAGAGATTAATGAGAAAAAGAAGAAAGTTTTAGAGGCAAATATTAGAAAAGTAGCCTTGCTGTCTGCTTTAGTGGCTACAGTTCCTATTCCCGGTCTTTCAGTTGCTGTGGATTTATTAATTATCAAAACAGAGATTGAAACGTACTACAATACATTTGGTCTGGATGATCCATCCCTACAGAAGCTCTGTGAGAAAGCTGGGAAGACCATTGAGGAACTAAAGAGTCGGATGAAGTCACCGCTGCGTTTAGGGATAAACCCAGCTTCAATATTTTCTTTATTGGGTGCTGCATCGCTGATTATCGCTGAAAATGCAGTTGAGTATGTTGCAAGCCTCATACCCATTCTTGGAACTGTGGTGGCAGGAGGAATGTCCTATATGACAGTCTCAGTAATGCTGAAGAAAGCTCTGGATGACATAGCAGAAGATGCCAGAAATGTGCTAATGGCTTCAGTGGGAACTGCTGTGTAAACGTGACAGAGTGTGCCAGGATAGAAATTTACATGCAGCTGCTGCTTTTATTCAAACTTAATTTGAGGGGGAGAAAAGAGCAGGCTGTTTGTCCAAAAAAAAAAAAAAAAAGAAACAAAAAAGAAAAAGAAAAGAAAAGAAAGAAAAAAACAATAACTGGTATTCAGGTCATTTATAACATTTTTGTTTTTAACCCGAGATAAATATCAGAGCTTACATGTCTTCTCTCATGTCATCTGTAAAGGTTCTAACAAATGAACCAAAAACAAATTCACTCTGTTATTTTATTTGCATCTTATCTGCTCTCTGGATAGCCTATGTATGTTATAATAATGATCGTCAAAACGTTTATCTGATGAAGGGTATGATTAAGGTGGAAAAAGAACAAGAATCTGCGCCACTTGTTTTTTAAAACAGGTGTTAAATTTGGTTGTTTTGATATATTTATTCACTTTATCGTTATTGGTCAATCAATTTTAAAGCAGTTTACTATTGCTGCATTTTGTATATTAAATTTGTATAATTAAAAAAAAACTGATGATGACTTTGCAATAGCAAGACTTATTCAAGATCTACAATCAACCATTAATACAGTGAAGGATTGCCTAGAGAAAGAATGTTCGTTCAATATTGGTGTGACGGGAGAGTCAGGTTCTGGAAAGTCCACGTTTGTCAATGCATTCAGGGGTTTAGGAGATGAAGATGAAGGCTCTGCTAAAACTGGCCCAGTAGAAACCACTATGGAGCCTAAAGATTACCTTCACCCTAAATACAAAAATGTGAAGGTGTGGGATTTTCCTGGCATTGGAACACCGAACTTCAAAGCCGACGAGTATCTTAAAGAGATCATGAGAATGGGGAAAACATTTTATTTTGTTTGTTCCAAGATTGACTTTGTTGAGGAACCTTTACTTGTTGTTTTGATTTATGTTTGGATTTTTCCTAAATCTGGAGATTTTGGTGGATTGTTTGTTTGAGAACAAATTTCTCTATATTCATATTTTTAGTTTGGGTATACATCTTGACCCTGTAATGGTAATGTAATGTTGTTCACACAAATGTTGTATGCACAAACAATGTAAATGTTTTATAGTGTTCATTTATATTTCTTTACATATTTTTCCCTTTTACTTTATTATGATTTGAGTAATAATATAGGTAATGTTTTATGTTATTTTATATATTATTATTTAATTTTTGTTTTTTTTAACAATGCTGTGTAAAACAACATGGCAACAAACAGTTGGACAGATCAGGTACAAAAGTGCATTACAGAAAGGAAGAAACAATGAAATAAGCAAATAAAAACAAAATGTAAAAGAATACGTCTTAATGTTTTTTTTTTTTGCATTTTCACTTTTCATCATTTTAAGGGAATTTGTAGGCTATATGAAAGAAGCTCATGTGATAAACTTACTTTCCACTTTCAGATATCTAGATTTGTGTATATAATATTTTACCAGAATAAGAATGTTACTGATAAAAAAAATTAAAAAAAATTGTCTTTGTCGCTACCGATTTTTTGCTTATCTTGTTTCAACTCTTGCAAAGTTCCACCCGAAGCAATAGGCGGCGCTGTGTGATTCAGCGTGTATCCGTACACACAGTGGACACGTCATGCTAGCGGAAGACTAAAATCATCTGCGCGTGCGTTGAACTGTCTTCGTGATTTTGAGCTTCAAACCAGCGGGCGAAGGTAAAGTGGCTGCTAAATTTTAAACTTGTATATATAAAAAAAAAAAC
Organism: Pimephales promelas; assembly: GCF_016745375.1. The sequence goes on along the minus strand of NW_024121211.1, from coordinate 10,361,880 downwards.
ATGTATATTCTGATAAGACTAATATACAAATACAATCACAGACCAAAGCGTTTTCATAAGTAAGCAGTAACTAAAACGTTGTCTGTATTACGTTAATAGTCTTTAGACGAATGCGAAGTACACGTAATCACAGTTTGTCACCTTGTTTAAATGAATAACTAAGAATTTCATCATTTTATTAATTTAATAGTTTTATTCTAGTGCATTACATACATTTAGCCGCGTAACTTCAGTACAGTAATGACGCTAAAATTCAGTAGTTTGAAGGGGTTGTTGTGTGACTGGTGTTGTACACGTAAGCATACAAAATGAACTGTCTGTATTTTAAAAATATTAAATGTCAGTTTTAAAAGATGTCATATATTTATGAACAGGTCTCTGTATTATGCAGCCGATATTTGACAACATCTGCCTTTTATTTGGGAAATTTCATTCATCGTTCCTTGCATGGTGATGCTGCCTCTCATAGACTAACGTTACACTATATATTAGAGCTCATCCAACTGTAAGACTGAGTATAAATTTATGTTTTTTAACAATTGACTTCATTCTTTTAAATTGTCCTGTTTCTCAATTCCCCACTTCACACAGACGTAGTATTTTGCGTTAGAGGTAGCATTTTTGTTGTAACAAATATGAAATATTCCATTTCCCCCACAGATGAGACTGCTGTGTATATTTGCTCTGGTTGCTGCGGTGAGTCTGGTGGCAGGGGAAGAAGGGGCTCGTCTTTTGGCCTCCAAGTCCCTGTTGAACCGATACGCTGTAGAAGGACGAGACCTTACCCTGCAGTACAGCATCTACAATGTGGGAACCAGGTATTGTCCTGTTTCTCTCTGAAGTTAAGCACATCATTTTTAACAGATTGTGTTAGCTAATGGAATGATTTATAATCTAGTTTGTTATTGTATTGGATTAATTTTTGTTCTTTTGCCTAGTGCTGCCTTGGAGGTGGAGTTGTCAGATGACTCTTTCCCCCCTGAAGATTTTGGCATTGTCTCAGGAATGCTGAATGTGAAATGGGATCGAATTGCTCCGTATCCTCCTCCTAAAATCAACTTTGAAACTTTTCATATTTACACACACACACAGTGGGGGAAATGATTATTTGATCCTCTGCTGATATTGTAAGTATGCCCACTTACAAAAATGAAGGGTCTATCATTTTTTGGTAGGTATATTTTAATTGATAGAGACAGAATATGAACCATAAAATCCAGAAAAATACAGTATATAAAGGTTGCAAATTGATTTGCATTTGATCGAGTGAAATAAGTATTTGATCCCCTACCCACCAGCAAGAATTCTGCCTCCCAAAGATTTGTAATGTGCCCATTTGGAACACAGATTAGTCCTGTCACTTAAATAAGAAACCTGTCCACAGAATCTTCCATTCCACCCTTTACATCACCATAGGCAAGACGAAAAACCTGTCAAAGGACATCAGGGACACAATTGGAGACCTGCAAAAGGCTGTAATGGCTACTACAGGATCATCAGCAAGAAGCTTGGTGAGGAGGAGACTTTTGTTGGTTTCATTATTCGGAAATGGGAGAAATACAAAATAACCATCAACTGCCCTTGGTCTGGAGCTCCATGCAATATCTGGTCTTATTGGATAAGGATGATCATGAGAAAGGTGAGGGATCAGCTTAGGACTACACAGAAGGAGCTTGTTAATGATCTCAAGGCAGTTGGGACCACAGTCACCAAGCAAACAATCGGTAACACTACATCGCAATTGGGTCACCAGCTCAAGAAGCCACATGTACAAGCCCGTCTGAAGTTTGCCAATGAACATCTAATGATTCAGAGAAGGCTTGGGAGGAAGTGCATTGGTCCAATGATACCAAAGAGCTCTATTCTGGTCTCAACTTGTTGTTTTTAGAGGAAAATAAATGCTGACTATGACCCCAAAAGCACCATCCCTGAGGGCAAGCATGGAGGTGGAAACATTATGCTCTGGGGTTGTTTCTCTGTTGGGTACAGGACTCCTTCATCGTATTGAAGGGCTGATGGACTGGGCCATGTACCATCAAATCTTGAACTAGAACCTCCTTCCTTCAGTCAGCACACTGAAGATGGGTCGTGGATGGTACTTCCAGCATGAAATGACCCAAAACATACCGCCAAGGCAACAAAGGAGTGCCTCAGGAAGCAGCACGTAAAGGTTTTGGAGTGACCTAGCCAGTCTCCAGACCTTAATCCTGCTGAAACTTCGAGTTGCAAAGCAACAGCCAAGAAACCTTAAGGATTTAGAGAGGATTTGTAAAGAGAAATGAACCAAAATCCTTCCTGAGATGTGTGAAAACTTGAGTAGCAACTACAAGAAATGTCTTGCCTCTGTGTTTGCCAACAAGGGTTTCTCCACCAAGTGCTAAATTACGTTTTGCTTTGGGATTAAATACTTATTTCGCTCACTGAAATGCAAATCAATTTATAACCTGTATATAATGTTTGTTTTTTCTGTATATTTTGATTGATATTCTGTCTCAATCTGTTAAAAGAACCCTACCATAAAAATGATAAGACCCTTCATTTCTTCGTAATTATGCAAACTTACAAAATCAGCAGGGGATCAATTAATTATTTCCCTCACTATATATTATACACCCTCATTCTGTGTATATCTGTAAAAAATTAATATAAAAAATGTGTATATAAGATTTCACAAATTTTTCACTCTGTTTTGGTGCGTTGAGTACTTCACACTCTGTTAGTAATTCATTTAAACCTTTAATCAATCACTTCTGTCTTTACTGAAAGCACTTAACATCATCAGAACTGTCACAGACTGTCAGTATGCTTCATTTACTTTTGCAGATTGTTCCCTAACTCTCTCTATAGTGCCAGTAATGTTTCTCACACAGTGGTTCTGCGGCCACTGAAAGCTGGATACTTCAACTTCACCTCTGCCTCAGTGAGTTACCTGGCACAGGAAGGTGGACAGGTTGTGGTAAGTGGAGTCCTCCGATACCTTTCATATGCAAGTCAGTGATGCTTTTTTGAAACACTGCTGCTAGTGATTGCCGCTGCTTACTAATGTCTGCCGTACGGTTGTAAGCCCAAGTAGACGAGAACGCACATGACGTCACATTTTGTGAATTTTCAAGCCAATTCAGAACCGATTCCTCCCCACGCAATTGAGCCTACAGGCTGATAGAGGCAACTGTGGTGGACAGTCAAGGTGTCATTCTTTATGGTTTGCTATCTTACTATCTTAAAGATTAAGTAAACCTACACATAGCCCCTTTAATAATCTGACCATTGATTTTATTCTGATCACAGTAAATTAGGTCCATCAGAACGTAATATTTAATGTAATAAATTAAGAGAGAATGAGAGAATTGCACTATTTAAAAATGTGCATTATGTTGTATTCAAGTTACTGCTTGTTAATTAAGTCTTTCTCATTCTTCACATCTCTCAGGTTGGTTACACTAGTGCTCCGGGTCAGGGAGGCATTCTCGCCCAGAGAGAGTTTGACAGACGCTTTTCTCCACATTACGTAAGTAATTCATTAATACTTTAATATGGAAAATGGAGTAAAGTGGCTGTAAATGTATCCTGTCCTGTAATGAGATTTAAGTGTAAAACTTTTTTTTATTTTTTTCTTCTATCTAATAGTTGGACTGGGCAGCTTTTGGTGTCATGACCCTTCCCTCCATTGGCATTCCTCTGCTCCTGTGGTACTCCAGCAAAAGGAAGTACGACTCACCTAAGAGCAAAAAGAACTGAGATATCAATTACAGGACAAAAACAGATCAGGGATCATTGTCTGAGTGTGGAGGGAGGGGGGTGTTGAGAATTATGGTGGGCTTAAAATGTTTTTGAATACATTTAATTACCCATATTGGGGTAAATGGTCAATGATTTAATCTGTTTTTAAGTAATGTTCTTCATCAGATTGGGGACAGAAGCATAAAGTAGGATCATTGACATTTGCTTTTGACGTTAAAACGGCCATTGCATGGCGGCCTCAGGTGCTCAATCTTGTTTTGTTTTATTTGTAATGATTCTCAGATGCTCAATGGATCTGTACAGCCCTTCGTGATCGGTGTAGGGCGAGTTTGGGGAAATAAAAGGTTTTACAGATGCTGTTGTGTCTGGTCACTTCTTATCATTGGTCAAAAGATTTTAGCAAACGCACTTGAGGCTATCATCAAACATTGGGTTGATTACAAATGACTAGAGGACTGCAATCCATATGAATTCATAAGAAACAAACAAAAACCGTAGAAAGCAATCTAAATTGTTTAATTAAAAATAAAATATCTGCTGTGTTTAAATCTTTGAATGACCGACTGAATCTGGATATATTTTCATTGAATCAGGAAGTTAAATGACAAATCCCTTGATTTTCACAGATCATGGCTAAGACCTCCACAGGGAGGTCTGTATTCACAAACCTGCAGTTATATATAAGTTAAGTTATAAATGTATATACAAGTTATAAGTAATTGGTACAGATATGCATGCCATCCTAATGTTTATCACTAAGCTGTTTTTTACATTTATTTTGTCAAGTCTGTGAACTAAATGCTCCTTTGGTGAGTTTAGAGGTCTATACAACCATTAGGTCAGCGTTTGTGGATTGGTGAAGGCAGAGATGGAGATGGTTTAGAGCTTGTAGGTCTCAGTGGAATCTGCTCATAAATCGAGCTGGCGGACTCATCCAGACGTGGCTGTTCTGAATGATGGAAACCAGGGTGCTGGGTCTGAGCCATTAGTGGGGACACGCTAAAACTCTGAGGAAAAAATGACAAATTTGATCATTTTTATAATAGACAACACTACTATACAGAATATTGCACATTACTTTACCTGCCCAGTTATCTCTGGTCGCAAAAGATCATGAGGAGATCTTGGGGGTGGTCTAAGAGGAAGACTAGGCCCGGGTCTTGGTACAGCGCCGCCTTCTTGGGCGCCCTTAATGTTCACCTCTGAATACAGATGATTTTTTGGAAGGTTCGCTAAGGAAAGGAAACAATGTACCAAATAAGTTTTATATATCTTTATATGCTTACTGTATATTATTTCACTGACTCTATTAAGTGTGTGTTTCTTGTGTAACCAGACTAGTTCAAATCATTCTTTAAGTATGAACTATGTAACAGGAAATGATTAAAATTAGCAAGTCTTGGGTGAGTTTTGATGCCTGTTTTTCTCATTCTTACCTACGTCTCCTTCCACCTGCCTCCTAAACCCCATGGCGTAACAGTCAATCTCCTCAGGACGGCTGCGTATGTGTGGCGTTTCCTCATAGGTGTGCAAGGGCTCCATTTGCCAGTACTTATTGTCTGCTGCTGTTGTGTCGAAGCTTGGGATGGATGAAGAGGTAAAAGCAGCTGTCGCTCCCTGTTGGTCTGGGTGAGGGTGGGCACTGAAGTTGGAGGTATTTTCTGATACTGCTCTAGGGGGTTTCTTAACTCGGGCATATGGGGCATCCACAGGAGGAGCTTGATCATCTGAGGGTCTTTCAGCAAGCTCAGAACTGCCATTCTAGCAGAGGGAAAATAAATAGTGTGATCTGTTAGTGTATAATATAATATCTTTCCCATTAAACACTTTTAAAAGTTACAAATGGAAAAAGTCATAGGAACTATATATATATATATATATATATATATTATTATTATTTTTTTTTAAATATATATGCAAAATATACATATATTTGTATTAAATATTTATAATTATATTTTTACTTGGTACATTTTCATGAACTCAGGCTTCTATAACTTTTTTCTATTTCACTTTCATAATCTATTTCAATTCTACAATCATTTATCAAATGCCTTCTTTAAAACAAAACATAGGAATATGAAACAAAACAATAAATTTAGAAATATATTCCAAAGCATTCTTGAATTAGAACCATAACCATTTAAGTTTGGATTTTCATGTCTATGCAAATAAAAAATAAAAAAGTGACAAGATAAGAATCGATAAGAATAATTTGTTCGTAATTCAGACTAATACACTGGTGGAGTTGGGTGTTTGTTTACTCCAGACATTTTCTTGACTTCATTTCACCATACATTCACAGTCATATATTATAGTATATTATAGTATTACATATTTAAATATGGTTCAAATGAAGGTCGCAATTTTTTTAAATCCAGCTCTATTTGCCAGGCAAAACTCTCCACCTTATGGTTGCCTGGGCGTTTCTATGTGGTTGATAAGGTAAGCACTAAGGAGCAATTTGTAGTTTGTTGTTATGTTGTCTCTATGGTGTTTTGGGTGGTTGCTAGGGTACAAGGCGGTGTGTAAGGTGATTGGCCTATTAGCCCAAACAAGTTGCTTAATTGACAAATGATCACAATTTTTTGATGATATTCATGTCCTCAGATAAGTTTAAATTAAGTCTGTTGGCTTTTTAAAATTATTGTTACTATTTATTTATTTTTTACTTGTATCATTCTGCAGTTATCATTATATCAGTTTTTTCTAAGAAATGTAAAAGAAAAAAAGTTTTTCATTGTCAGCAATTACTCACTTCTAAGCTAGGAGGCGCTGTGTCAGGTCCACAGTTGCACTCTGGCAACGAGTAGCTCTTTTTAACTGGTTTTCTCACGGCTGCATACTGCACAGTCTCTCCTGTAGCAGAAGTGAGCTGATTGCAGGGGTTTGTGGGTAGTGGAACAGCTGGACCGATGGCCATGGGCAGTTTTGTCAGCTCCTCTTGATCTGTTTCTTTTCCATTTCTCTCTGCTTCCCTTTCCTTCACCTTCCACCTATTCATTTCCTTAAAGCCACCACTATTCTAGATAACAAAAAAGACAGTACATGAAGTGAGATTACAGAAAAAAAAATCAAATTAATTACCCCCTCTCTGTATTAAATCGTAAAAGGGTGTGTATACCTGCGTACAAGGTACAGTCAACACCTCATTAAAGGGTCCCACATGATTATGGGTGTAGTAGCTGATTAGGCTGTCCAGGCTTCTATGACGGCTTTTCTCTCCAGCAATTAGAAATACACTACCAGATGCTCCACTCTCCTCCTCTTCAATGATAAAATGACGACATCTGTCCTCTCCTCTGGAGATTAAATCAATTTGTTAGTGACTCACTGAGATTATATATGTTGCAAATACTCCATACAGATACAATGACACCAAAATGTACTGTATTTCACAAATTCACACTTAATTAGAAGGAGTAACGTTTAATGCGTATTTGGCATGCTGTCTGGGGGAGGGCTCCGAACTGATCTGACAAAACAAAACAAAGTGTTTGTTGCTGTTGATCGGCATCTGTCTACAATGTGAATTGGCCTCAAATGTCATTGATAACAAAACATTGACAACAACAAGTATAACAAAATTTCTTAGTAGTGTTTTTAAAACGAACGACTTCATGCAAGAAATTTAATTTGACGAATTTTCTAGTTTTTTTAAAGGAAAAAAATGACAGATAAAGTATTGAAAAAAAGTATCCAATAGAGTGCTGAAGTGATGATGTCACTTTGTAGGACAACTCAGAAGTTAGCGTCGCAGGGATTCCCTCGATCGCAAAGCTATGCGTGCAGCATTTTCCGCATAGACTTTTGGAAAATGGCAAAAAATAAGATCTGTGTTCAACAAAGAGATGTGACCATTACACGTTTTGTCTATCAAGATAAAACTTTAAAAGTTAATCCAAAATGTATACATTTTGAAGCCTATATAAAGTTGAAAAAAACACAAGCAGACACAATAAAGTTTAAAAAAAAACACAAGCAGGTTATAACTGCTGTGCTTTATGTCATAGGTCCAAACGTGAAAATATTTAGAGCCTTTGTTCACCACAGACCTTTTTTCAGGCGATTTAGCAAAAACCCGCTAAAAAAAAAGCTAAAATGCTAACTCACTTCCGCGTCTTGGCCTACAAAGTGACGTGATAACTTCCGCACTCTATGGCCATTCCAAAAAATACTCAGAAAAATGGAAGTGTGAGCAGATGATATGCTGTACACAACAACTGACATTTTTCTTTTTTGTTAGCTTACATTCACACCAGAGAACTGTTATGAGTCGTTTGAATCATTGACTCGACCTGATTCATTCATTCACTGATCTCTTGCTGGAACAAAACAATGGTGCTTTGTCCGAATAAGGCTGCATACGGTATCTCGACTTCCGTCATCTAAATTTGGAGGATCCTTGGAAGGCAGCCTTTGTTTCGTATTCTTCATTTAAGCTAAATTTAAAGAATGCAGCAAGTCTATTCTTCATACCCACAATCCTTTGCACATATTCCAATTCACAAAAAGAACTAATAGTTCCTGGTAATGGGCTATATGCACGCATAAGTTCCGCATTTGACGTAAGGATGCTCGTCCATTTCCGGTTGTGTAGATTAAAGAGGAGGAAAACCGGAGAAAACGGGATTATGGCAGAGTCTTCAATATTTACTGTCCTCCAGTCTTTGAAACGAAACGTACATACGTTTAGATGTAATTTTATATATAGTTATGTTTATTTAATATAATTTTAAAAAGAAGCATAAACACAACGAGGGGTGTCTGTTTTATCTGTTTTTGTGACTAACGTTTCATTAGTATAACCATGGAGTATAAAATTCAATATAAACTCTCGGTATTGCATTGGACTCTATGATCGGCGGAAGTTATCGAGCATCCCTAATGCTTCACCGGAAATACTGCCGTGCATAGAGCCTAAAAAATGACAGAAACTGTTCTCCCTTTAATGTTAATGGAGTCAGTCAAAGATGGAGAGACTCAAGAAGAAGTGACAACATGTAGAATGCAACAGGACGTCTCTGAATGGTTAGTTGATGAATTTATGTTGCTGATGTGGAGTTAACTATCTTCGATTAGTATATTCTGTCATGGTAATGTATAAATTGCTTGTATAGGAACTGTTGTGAGATGCACACAGAGTGACTTTCAATTGTATGTGAAAAAATGGATGCTAAAGTTTGAGCTGACTCATAAATGTACTCTTATACAACCACTCTTCCTCTTCTCAACATGGACTGCGTGTTCCCGGGGGCGGGGTTTATGTATATTTTTGGGTTGGTGATGTCACTAACCCAGGAGGAATGTTGTGTAGTCACTATCAGTCCTTTTCTTTAAAAGCAAATATCTTCCTTTGCTTTAAACTTTCAAACAGCAACAGTACGCGCTAACTAAAGTTAGAAAAGTGAAATCATACTTTACCACCCCTTTAAGGAACAAACCACCACTATGTGTTTCACAATGGTTGATGCTGATTTTTGCTTTGTTTAGAATTATTTTAATTAGCAGAGCAAAAATCGACAATGTAAACGACAACATCCAAAATGTAAGTTACTCAATATTTACTATATGTTTATTTAACTACTTTTAAATCCACATCATTAAGGCCCAATCACACCAAGGACATATATAACTACAACTATAAAGTTTTGATAATTGTTCTAATAGGGAATGTGGTATGTGATGTAATATAGGTTAGTTATTGATTTAGTTCTCTTAGTAGTTACTATTTTTAGTGTAAACAGGCCTTGAGAATGACATTTTAAGAATGGTTTTCATTTTCCAAAATACGTATCAGGCAACCAACCGTATGAGTTAAAGTAGGCCTACCTGTAAGACAACACAAAGCCTATCTTTGACTCGCTGAGCCTTAACAGGAAACAGCCTTGCGGCTTATCCTCCAGCAGCTGCTCCGCTTCCCTGAGAGAGTGAGAATGGCAGGTTGTGTGAAAATCTAAACCCAAAAATATGTGTTTGACACTGTTTCACACCTGTACGCGTGCAACTTTGCTTGTGCACCTGTTTTTTTCTGTAATGTTTTTGACAGAATATTTTGATGTGGGTGTAGTAACCTGCGTGTAGCGAAACCGTGGAGCCAGCATGGGAGAGGCTGTCCGGGTGTGTGCAGTCGAGGCAGCTGCGTCCTTTCGAACCACAGCAGAGTGTGAGCTCGCAGAGATGAAGTCAGGGCCTCCAGGGGCCCCACGGGACCCAAAACCAGAGCAGGGTCTATTCGTTTCACTGTCGCCTTTTACAGAGAGAATCCAAGTGTGATGTCATTTAGATCATTTAAATGTCAAGCCATTTCACATGTACACATGTATGGGTTCTTGACTCAAAAAGGTTATACAATGTCATAAATGATTACATAATACTTTTACGTTTAACATATTATTTCAATTTATTCAAGTGATAAAGTGGGTTTACGAGCTGTTTAATTCATAAAATGTAACCAAATGAATTAAAACAAAATTATCTAATTAAAAATAGGAATCCATAAAATCACCACATGATGGGAACCACTAAACGTTCTATATATGAAGATCCTGACAGAAACCTTTGAGGTACAATATAGAACCAATATAGAATATATGCAAATAATATTTACAGGCCATATGGCTCTGTGATTAAAGCAAACATTCTTGTCGACATCGCACGATAGACGTTCAAGGAGTAGTTCACTTTAAAAAAAACTTTTGCTGATAATTTACTCACCCCCATGTCATCCAAGATGTCCATGTCTTTCTTTCTTCAGTTGAAAAGAAATTAAGGTTTTTGATGAAAACATTACAGGATTTTCTCTATATAATGGACTTCATTGGGAACCAAATGGTTCAAGGTCGAAATGAGAGTTTCAGTGCGAAACCAGACGATGAATAAGGGTCTTATCTAGCGAAACGATTGGTCATTTCGAAAATAAATAAGACCGATCATTTCGCTAGATGCGACCCTTATTCATCGTCTGGTATCGTTTAAAGCCCTTTGAAGCTGCACCATTTGGTACCCAATGAAGTCCATTATGTGGAGAAAATCCTGGAACTTTTTCATCAAAAAACGTAATTTCTTTTCGACTGAAGAAAGAAAGACGTGGACCTCTTGGGTGGCATGGGGGTGAGTAAATTATCAGCAAAAGTTGTTTTTAAAAAGTGAACTACTCCTTTAAACACCACAAGAAATCTAACCAGTTATTTTTCATCAATTATTTGATATTGTATATAAAGTATTTGGCCTAAAACTTAAAAGCGTTGGTTTTGACCTTGTTGCTGTACTGACCAGGTGATTATTTCTTTGCTTCAAAAGGCTCTTGAGAGATAATGTAGGGCAGCAGAACCGCTGACAGAAGTCATCTTGTTTTGAGGAAATTGTAGCGTATGCATATTTTATCTTTGAGGGCATTGGAAGGTTTTTGCAAACCCCAAATGTTTTTTTTCAAATGCATTTCAGAAAATGTATATTATATTAATATATAAATGATGGGTATTTTAATATGTTAAGCATTATTTCAATTCAATATTGTGATTTTTTTTAAAGGTATTTCATGGAACAGGGCTTTTCAAACTTTTTAAGTCATATCTACATATCTATGACTTGACAATTGACATTCACCTCATTTTCCTTCTGCTGGCCCTGGTGTAATTGCTCAGCCTCTTGTTGTGCTGCGGGACGACCCTTTATGCTCCGCCGGGGTTTTACTGGAGGTTTCTTGGTTGTGGGATTGTTCTCTGGAGCTACAGATGGACGTGGCTTTGGTATTGGGTGATGGACAGAAAAAGCGCTCAGTCGCTCTTCTCTCTGCTGAGATTCAGCATCTGTACAGCAATAAACACACTCATTGTCACACAAAATAAGGGCAGTTTGGTCATTAAAGCAGACAGTATTTAAAAACAGTAAATAAAAAAGATGAACAAACTGAATTTGTTAAAATTATTATCACTATCCACTTCTTTCGATATTTACAAATGAGAAGTTATCTTCTATTGAATACTATAAGGTGGGAAAACAAATGCGCTTGATAGCATTGCATTGAAGCAGCTGCATTGAAAAGTAAAACTATGACATATATTTATGAGCAAGTTTCAGCAAATAATAGAGGTTTAATAAATATTAAACAAAGTTGGGAACTTGACTTTGGTGTTACACTGGAAGAATAGGCCTAGATATGGGGCAAAGTATTAGAACATGCTAGACAAATTACTAAATCAAACAAATTATATGAAATACAATATTTGTGGATACATATATTTATAATATGGCAATATGTCCTCTAATTGCATCATTCTGGTCTTCGGTTATTCAGGAAATTGAAAAATCGTTTGGGATTAAAGTGCTCCTGGATCATAGACTGTGTACCCTATAGTGTAAACAATTGTGTAATGGAAACAAAAATAATATCCATAATGTTGTATGCTGCAGTGCTCGCCATTCCATTCATGTTTGGATTAAAGAACGCTCCCCTATTTAACTCTTGGCGTGAAAAACTCGTCACTGAAAGATGGCATAATGTACTAGCCTACTTTTGTAAATGATTCCTCCCCTTAAAGACTATTTTGGACGTGAATGGCAGGCAATAACATGTATTAACATGGATTAAAAACAAGAAGTGTAGGCCTACATTTATTGTATTCCCGTGCGATATTTATGTGCGATACTACATTGACATAAAAATTGAAATTTACGTTGCTAAAAACTAAATTTCAAAGTAGTAGACCTGTAATAATCATTTATTTGTTATTATTTACTGTTTTAGAGGGGAAAATATGTGAAAATAAACAGTTACGATATAATAACAATAGGCCTAATTAAGCCTTCAGTCTGCTGCTGATTTGAATTTCCTTTCAAATCTATTTATCCGTAAATGGATTCAGATTTTTTAATATTAACTTGTAGATTTTAGTATCTAAATAACAGATGTCAGTGTGAGCTTAAAAAGTTAACAGTTAGAATCACACTACAGTCAGGCTCAAAATAAAGCCTTCAAACGGAAATGTCACTTTTTAACATGCACGTCACCAACATGCATATCTGTAGAACTCATAGACATCAAACAAATCAGCAAAAGTAATAATGTTGCAAATATCACATGCTCCGTAACACTAATGCCGTTGAAAGATTTATGCAACAGTCAGAATCAGTTGATGTGTCTGAGAATTATTGAGGATAGGTTTATTATGTAGATTTGTGTTGATGTTTTGTACAAGCTTTTTTTGTTGCAATTCTATATTAATGCTGGATTGCCTTTAAACTATATCAACACATTAAAATAGAATAAGCTGCACATGCACAGCCTGAGCACCATATAGCTTCATTCTGATCATAAAACATGTTCCACTAATAACAATACATTATGCATAATTGCATGCAACTAAACCAAACCAAACCAAATCCTAAGCCTATATAGTAAGTATGGATTTACTTAATATTCAGTACTTAATTACAGTGTAGAAAAGACACCTTAAAATAAAGTGGAATCAAAAGTATGTTTAACTTCACAAAATGATCAAATGCAAATGTATAACCTTCACAAAATAACAGTTGTTTCTAGTAACGTCAGTATACACGTAAACACAACATCTCAAAACTAGGATTGTGTTTTGTTATTTCTATACTAAAACGGTCAATTTCTACCTGAAAGAATAAATATGTAAGTTCAAAAACTGGTGAGAAATAGCTGACCTTTAATTTTTTGGTAGTCAAAGTCCATGCTGAAGCGCAGGATGTAAATGTACCTCTTCGTATCAGATCATGGGTGTTTCTGCCTCATCCTGTTTAAATGCATGTGTGTGACAGAGAGAAAGAAAGCGGCAAATAAAAGGTCATGAGCACATAACCAATGGTAAACTGCAACTGTTTGTGATTGCGTGCAGATGTGAAATATACAGCTAAAGCTTAAATAAACAACCGGACCAAAATTACATTGATTTTTAAAAAGCATGCATGCAATATGCCAGAATTTTTTTTTTTTTTTTTTTTTTTTACTCATTTGAACTACCAGCACACAATTACCAAATTCTTCAGAACCAATCCAATTGAAAAGATATGTATCTTTGAAAAGATATGTATTAATATACCTTAATAGGCTAATATCAAATTAATGTCTAAAAGTGGAGCTCCTCTTAAAACTCATTTTACTGCAGTGTTATGATTTTTTTAGCTTGATGGATGTCTGTCAACAGAACACTAAATCGTCTTGTTTAAAAATCTCTTCCATATTCATCACAAATTCTGTCAATCTGTATATATGTGCACGTTTATTTATGTCTTAGCACAGTGAGTGTGTTGGGGTGAGAGAGAGAAGAGGCAGTTGAGGAGTCATGTGACGTCGTGACTTGCTCACCACACAGGATGAGAAAGAACCTCAATGAACAAGAGAGGTGAGGAAAATAAAGAAGACAAAAGAGATATAGTTACTAATGGGGTTAGAGTAGGCTAGATGCACCTAATTAAGTTTCTTTAAATTTGACAGAAAAGCCACATTTCTTTGTGATACATAACGAGTCATTATTGACCTTCTCTTTCTCTAGTTTTTTTTTCTGTAGGCCTATTTATTGTAAGCCTATATTATTTTAATTCATTATTTAACATTAGTTTACTACCTTAGTTAATGAACTAAGATTGAACAATAGGCCTACTTCGCATTTATTAATCTATAGTTAACGTGATTTTGAAACATTTAGCCTACTAATAAGTTATTAAAGTCAAAGGTTGTATTTGTTAACATTCGTTAATACACTGTGAACTAACATGAACAAACAATGAACAGTTGTATTTTTATTAATAACATTAACAAAGATGAATAGCCTAGCTGTAACAAATATGCTCATTGTTAATTCATGTTATAGGCTAGTTGATATTTACTAATGTTAACTAATACACCTTATTGTAAAGTGTTACCGTGAAATTATATATTATTTAGTAGTTATTAATTCCGAAAATAATTTTCATGTAACAATATTTCTACGTTTGTGGCTGTTTTTATTAATTTTATTTTTACAGTTACATGATACCTCCACTAGATGGCTCACTTACATTAACTTGAGAATGAAATTCGGCAAGAGACAGGAATGAAAATTGCCTGTCACTCTTTGCACTCGACAATAAACAATAGCAATAAGTCATGCATACCAAATTATATACAACGGATTTATTTTGTGCTATTGTCATGCGCATTGTTCCATCTTACAATGCGTTCCTTGCCATCTGATTCAAAACGTCTGTTTCAAAATCTCGTTAGTTAAATAAGAACAGTCTATGTCCAGACTCCATAGCTTAGTCCACTGTAATTATTGCCTGAAATGTTACGATCACCTTAACTAATGTTCCGAGAGCCTAATTGTCTGACTTGTTCCGATTTTTCTGACTTGTTTGAAATGAGTCAGTTTTTGTTCTGCTGCAGAAAATGAATCATTCAGCCTCAATATATCTATCAACAGTGAATTCCAGATGTTTTATGGAGCTCAGCTGCAGAGTTACCTATGATACATCCTACATCCACCCCCTGTTCTTCATTTGAGGTGTGCTGTGGCAAGCTGTTTTAACATTTAGTCTTGAAAACTAGTGCGTATATATATATACTAGGCTACGTTGATTGATTGATTGATTTAATATTAAGTAATTCTATGACAACCTACTAATACTAATATATTGTTGAATTTAGTAACTAGTCAGGCAGTACTTGTTTGTTGATGTTAATATTCCCATATTAAAAAGTTCATTTTAGCAGGTGATTGTTTTCGATGTCATTCATTCATTTGCTATCTCGAAGTGAATATTTGTCTGTAAATTCTATGGGCATCTGTGGTTCAGATATCAACAATTCACTTCCAACTATATATTCCAAATTCTGATACACATTCCACTTTTAATATGCTATTAATTACTACAACTTGGTTACTTTTTTTCCATATACTTTTTTATCAGATTACTGGTATATATTTATGTACACTTGTATCTTTTCACTAACATTTCTTATAAGTATAGGCCTAATTAAAGGCACACTATGCAAGCTTCAAAGTCATTTCGGTGGTAAACAAACTCATAGTAGGGCAAATCTTCCTGGTAGTAAAGCTTTTTTGTGGGGTGGTGGGGGCACTGGAAAAACCATCAATGCAAGTTTGAGAGGAGCGCCCCTGACAAATCTCATGAGAATAACGACATGCTTTATACGGCAACGACGTCACACATCATCAACAACAACAACATATGAATCATGAAGACACTTAAAGGGTTAGTTCACCCAAAAATAGTTCACCCAAAAATGCCACAAGAGACACTATGTATTCATGACACTGATAGCAGGGGACACAAGCGCTCAGCTTGAGTTCAAAAACACATTTTGGCGCTAGATCTCTTATTTAATGCAAAAAAATGCAACACTATGCAAGATTTGTACCTTAATATAACAGCTTCAAATGGTTATGAGACTGTGAGTACAGAGACGTTCTGCGTGAGTGGTATTTACGACAGTAACATTGAATACAAGTACTCCACAGCGACTCTAGAGGTCGCTGTTTGACAAAAACGGAATTCCTGCATAGTGTGCCTTTAAGGGGTAAATAACTACTATGGAGTTATTAAATATGAAATAACTGTAAGGTACAGTCAAAATACATAGTTCAATGTGATTGGTTGTTAACTGATGTATAGCTACCTGTCACATGAAGGCTATGTTCAGTTTAGTTCAGTTTCTGTCTTGTCTGTATTAGTCACTGGTTTCTAATTAGTACGTCTTGTCAACTGTTCCGGTTTAGTGTTCACATTACACTCCCTGTTCTGTTCAGTCCTCGGTTATTGTTTGATAGTTGGAACGTGGCCGTGTACCCTCTGAGTCTGCCATTTAATTAAAAGACTTTGTATCAATAACCATTTCCATGTGCGCCTTTCTACAGCCACTACGCATATACTGTAGGCTCCTATAAGCTACTCACTACTGGAATAAGTATTTGCTAGCAGCCTCAAATGAAAATCTAATGAAGATGCATTGATGTTAGAAATGGTCACTATTGCATAGTCAAGTCAAGTCAAGTCACATTTATTTATATAGCGCTTTTCACAATACAGATTGTATCAAAGCACCTTCACACTGATAACATGAAAGTAGCACAACACAGGATCAACAACATTGCTAAACACTAAATAATCCCAACTGAGCAAGCCCAAAGCAAGCCAAAAGCAAGGCATACTATTCAGTAGGCTAACAGACGGTAGTGTAGAAGAATAGTGTTAAAATGGCTTGCCACATTTCGGGCACTGCACTAACATGGTCAACACCACCGTTTCCTCATTTCAGTGCGAGCGCTTCTGCAGCGAGTGGAGCTCCAGAGGAATACCGTCCGTGAAACACACACGACACTGCTTCATGACGATCTAAGCCAGGTACGTCACATAAATCAACCGTTTCGTCTGGTTACAAGGGATTTCACCTGAAATAGGTTATCCAATATGGAAGTAAGGAGATAAATGGGTAAAAAAAAATAATTTGTATCCTACATGTGTCGCATTGCATGATAGAAGTTGTAGCTACTATAAGAAAATAGACATTAACGTGAATCGTTGCATTGTGGTCGTGACAGACTTTCGGGGGCTTCGTAGTTCGTAGGCGCAGGGGCTCAGAAACACTCGCAGTGGAATATCAAACACACACGACGTACAAGAATGAGAAACGAACAAGTTTCCACACGCAGGTTTCAGTCGTGTTCAGGACTGAGATGACAGGAGACGTTCGCCTTTTTAAATTATTGTGTGATATCGTTTCATTCCGTGTGGAATTTTCTGTCATCGTCAGACAGACGGACATTTGGAACATGCACTGTCTCTCATTCACATTCACTTTCAAAACTGGTCAAGACCTGTGTAAAAACCATAGTGAGTTTCAAAACTTTGTAGGTGACTGTCACTGAGTTTATTATGTTGTTTAAAATTAAATAGCCAAGTAGCCGCCTAACACAAATCGTTAAACAACTAAGTTAGTTTTAACAGCAAGAGAAGTGGTTAAGTGGTTAATGACTGGATATAACCACCATACCTGGAAACATAGAACACCTCCCCCTGAGGGTAAACAACCCGGTCGTCCTTCTGGTTAGGTTAGGGTTAGGGTTTCAAAAAAAAATATGCATCTCTTTAGACCATATTTGATGATTGATTAAACAAACGCTCAATTATAGTATGCCTTTCTGGTAACGTGTAATTTTGTCCTTGCACTGTAAAACATGATGTCAGTCAGGTAACCTAAAATCTAAATTAACTGGTTTTATTTGCTGTGGGGTGGTTTCCTGTAAGCTTGTGTGGTAAAACTATTAGGCTACCTTCTTGGTTATCTCAATTCTTAGAAGATTCTCTTTCCCTATTATGTATCTATTTATTTGTTTTCTTTCCCCCTTGTTTTTTTCCTCATTTATTGTTGTAGGGAAGAAGCTGAAGCTCTGAGACTTTGATCCTAACCAACAATGAGATCATTATTTTGGGTGTTTTATGGCTGGAGATCTGATCCTAGATTCAGCAGGCAGTGTTCCAGGTCTTGGAATTGCTCTTCAAGCTCTTTCTTTCATCTTGTATAGAACAGAATGAAAGCATGCTCATACTCAAATTTTCACACACTTTAACCCGCAGGCTGTCAGTCACACATCTGAGTTTGCTAAATAAAGGAGCTAACGTAAGATGAGAGAAGATTAGCTGTATCCATGCATGGACGGTGTATGTATATTTTAAACTAAAAAGTTGCAAAATGCACTAATGATGCAAACATTGCATTCAAGCACAAGCTGGAACTAATTGTTTAGCCTAGCTTTACTTTTACTAGATAATATGAGTGTGTAATTCGACACAGCTGAGTGACTGTTTCTCCAGTGAAGCAAAAGGGGGTTTTTTTGTTTAGCAATGAGCACTATTGTTCGGCTCTGTGGCTGCGTTCCTGGTATGTTACTGTAGGAAGCTGAAGTGAGATGGGTGGGGTGTTATTTTGGAAAAGATTTGTTAATCGATGAAGTCTTTCCAGCTCTGTTCCGTTCTAAACACTATTGACGTGCACTTTAAACAACGTAACATGTGCTCTAACACAATTGGATGCCCAGTGTGCTTTGTAAACTTCAGCTTGGCACACAGAAATAAGTGCTGTTGTCCATATTATCACTGAGCATTGCAAATGTATTCATGAAGAAACATAAGATGTGCGTTTTGAAGGATGTGTAGCATGTGTTCCAGATATAAATGTTTGATTGTATCTCTCTTTTCCCAAAAGACACTCGCTTCCTTTTTGGGGGCTCTTTTCTACTTCTATAAGCACTGAACTCTTGACTCTTTGGTTGTTAGGGTATTCAGGGTGGTTGCTAGGGTGTTGTTGGTTTGCCAAGGCACTGCTATATGATTTCTAAGGTGTTCTGGGTGGTTAGGGGTGGTTTGTGGGGAACGTGGTTTCACCTTGTATCAACATCCTTGTTGATCCTGGAACAACATTCCGATCAACCAATCGGATTTGAAGAGTAGTTTTTGTCAAGTTTCACGAGTATGTTTGCCCATATAATCTTTCAGCTATTAAGGTTAAACGTATTTGGCTTGCTGTCCGCAGTGGAGGGGCTCTATGAAGCAGCTTCAACCCGAGCTTAGTTACAGTATACCCCCCAGTGGGACTAATAATGCTTGGAAAACGAGTCTGGTAGCAAGATGCCTAAATTATGTAGGGGAGGTGGAGGGATGCAAAAACAGCTGATGCCGCAAGGTGAGCGGCTGCTTATGTTCCGAACTTCCGATAGTTAATTGAAAGATTAGATGTGTTCACCCCTCCCAAATTATGTTTAGAAACTTCACCTATAGGTTTATAACAAGGGTTAGGGGCTTCTTATCATTTCCCTCTGATTGTAGGGATATAATGGGTAGGGGAAGGTTTAGAGAGAGTGATTGGACTGGAATGTTGTTCCATGATCAACAAATGGAAAAATCTCAGCTGGGTGGCTGCTAAGAGTAAAGTTTAGTAGGCTAGATTTGGGATTTGTTAAATAAGGAATAATAATAGTGATGCTCCTCTCAGTGTCATTTGCATTTTAGTTAGGTTGCACTGTAATCACACAATCAGTGTTTCAACAGGGGAAAGACAGTGAATAAAAGAGCTTTTTGATGTTTAATTTATCTCAAAAAAGTTATTCAATGTCCATAAACTCATTAGTTGCCTAGAATAAAAAGCTCCTTAAAAAATAGTGAGTTGTAAAAAAATAACTATTTTGCAGAATGTAAGCACTGTATTACATATTCATTCTACACTGAAAAAAATGTGGAGTATTTACTTGAAAAAAGCTAGGCAACTTTTTCCACTCAGATAATGCTAGTAAATTTATAAAGATTTGCCAAGTAAAAACCTAAACATATTTATCAGTAGCTTTAATTAGAAATCTTAAGTTAAAATTTACTTGGAATATGGAATTAAGTAAACTTTAATTTAGTTAAGTGAAAGTAACAAAGAATATAAGTAACTTGGCTAGTAAAAGGTTGATTAATATCGAATTAGTTGTAATTTCCTTTGCATTACATTTCCCTCAAACCAATTTTATTGAATTATACCAGTTTTTTATAGTACTTAGCCTATCTAAGTAATTTATACTTCATCATGTCAGATGTTAAGCATGATGTGAATGGAAAGACCTCAATACTTGGTAGACAATACACAATGACGGTAACATTTGAGTTTTTGTGTTTGAATGTGTCATTCTGAGCAGAAAATTTCCTCAAAATGTCACAAAATGGCAAGTTACTAATCCTGACAACAAAAGCAATGATAAAACAGTGTAAATACAGCTGGAAACCAGTGAAAAATGAACCTCATTAACTATTCAAGGTCCAGTGCATGATGGGAACCCCAGTATCAGAAAAGTTGAGTAATTTTTACTTTATTTTATTGAGTTCATATTTATGCTTTCATTTCTACTCGCTTGAACTAAGTACTGATATGGAATTTACTTCGTTTTTTTTTTTAAATTCTTGCCCGAACTAACTTTTTCTTGTAAATTACATTGAGTTTTTTTCAGTAGTATTTACCTTACCAAAAAAATCTTTTTTTTCAGTTTTACTTGACCTGTTAGTGATGTTTTTCATTGAAATTTTTTAAATAATGTATGTTTGAATAAATCTGTCACGAAAACCAGTTATTACAGTTTATTGTCGTTTAAATGTTTATACTTCACCAACAAACTGGAGTAGAAACAATTCTGTATTTAAAAAAAACTGCCTTGTATGCAATTTTAATGCCTGAAGTCTGTGCATCCTTAATTTTAGTGTTTGAACAGCTTGCATTCAAATCAGATGAACTGCCAATTGAAGTTTTTCTCAATGGCAAATTTTTCACATTTACATTATTTAGCTTATGCAAATAAACAGAACCACATCAGCTGTGTTCATAAAATGGTAGAACTCTATTGAGACTTATTACTCACATCATCTGAAATGGAAAAATGACACATTAAATTGCCAGATAGGCAGACATAGATATGCCAAAATAATAACTTGTGGATCTCATCACTCCATAAACAATCTTTCTCTTCCTATCTCCTCATTAGTTTTCTCATTTATTCGTAACAAACTATGTTAGCCATTGAAAACTAATTACACAACAACTAAATATGGGAAAGGTTCTCATTATTAAAGAATGTGTTGGGCAGTCTCTCACAGTATGTTAATACTCTGTATCGCACATTGTGACCGTTTGTCCACACTTGGCCGAAGTTTAAAGGACTGGTTTGTTTACTTGTGACCAACATTCTAGAGCGTTTAGTGCAACATTCTTTCTAATCTATGTAGTTCTAGCATATCAGAGGGGTTTGGATCCCAGATGTTTACCCTTTAGGGACTCGTAAATTATTTCCAGATATCTGTCCTTTTCTGTTCTCAGCTAGTAGTGCTGTTAGGCAGCCTTTAAAGTCATCAAATACTGTACTTGCCAAACGGTTGTGCAAGTTTAGTTAAATGCTGAAGGAAATATATTCAGCGGGTTTGGAGCTTTCTTATTGAACAGATATAGACCTAACTAACTTATACCCTTTGTGTTTCAGGTATGGATCAAATGCTATACTCAGTATGAGCACTGTATAGCCCATAGCTTTCCTTTGGACATTCACAGACAGGAGACTGAAAAGAGCGAGAGAGAGAGAGACAGCAGCATGGCTGTCTTTAAGCTGGAAAATGTTGAAGACCTTTATGAGATTGGAAATGTTTTGGGAAGGTAAAGAGATCTTCTCTTTCTTATACCATGGTATATACTGCTGTTCAGAAGTTTAGGGTCATCAATGTGTCATTATTTTTTTTTACCTTATCAAAGAATCCTAAAAAAACAAAAACAAAGCAGCACAACTCATGATTGATAATAAGAAGTGTGTCTTGAGCATCAAATCAGCATATCAAAATGATTGATGAAGGATCATGTGACACTGAAGACTGGAGTAATAATGCTGAAAATTTAGATTTGCCATTACAGGAATGAATAACATTTTAAAATTGTAATAATATTTTTACAAAATTACTGTTTTACTGTATTTTTTACTTAATTATACAGCCTTGGTGAGCACACTAGACTTTCAAAAACATAAAAAATCTTACAGATCCAAACTTTTAAATGGTAGTGTTTATCAAAATCTATAAAAAAAATAATATAATAAAGGGACTTCAAATAATAATTTGGTATTAAAATGGCAAAATTTCCAACAATAAATATAAAAAATATATATTACAGTTAGTTTATTTCAATAAAGTGATTATAATTAGTTAATTATTACATTAAAATGTGCCATAATAAATTAGAAAAAAATAATAGGTAAAATGAAGAATCTAAAATAGATAAACAATAAATAAATATAATTAAGATCATTTATAGTGCCATAAATATTAAAGGAGAACTCTAATGGTCTAATTACACATTGTCGACCGTTCTCTGAGATTTGTTTTCATGATAATCGAATGTAAAGAGTTTTATCTCTAAAAACAGTTTAGCGTACATGCTAGTATATGTGGGCATTTAATAAGTAAAAAGAAATCGCTAGTTAATACCACTAACAATGCTCAAAATAGCCCCTCTCACGGTAACATAATGAGGGTCCATACATGCAAAACGAAGCATTGAGAACTTTGTAAGTGTACAGACCGTTTAATAAGAAGATATTTTATAAAGACAGTGCACTTCGTGTATACAGGCAGCAGCCATCTTTGGAAAACAGTCTCGACAAGTCGAACCACGAACTGTATACTTACAAAGTTCTCAATGCTTCATTTTGCATGCAGGGACCCTCATTATGTTACCGTGCTAGTGTGGGGCTATTTTGAACCTTGTTAGTGACATTAACTAGCGATTTCTCTTTACTTATTATATGCCCCCATATACTAGCGTATACGCTAAACAGTTTTTAGAGATAAAACTCTTTACATTCGTTTATCATGAAAACAAATCTCAGAGAACGTTCGACTAGGTACCAATGTGTAATTAGACCAAAGGTTCATTTTCCTTTAAGTATTTTATGTAATATTACACAGCTGGTGCACTAGACATGCATTGTACTTTTATGATTATCTCTTTTAGCCCAGTTATTTCTTAGTACTTACATAGTTGAAAACCTGCGTAGTTCTCACTTATCTCGGTTCATTCTGTCTATCGTCACTACCTTAGTGGTCACTTCGGGCAGGTGCGTGAAGTGCGGGAGCGGGCCACTGGCGTTCTGTGGGCCGGGAAGTTCCTGAAGCTGAAAAAAGGTGCAGGAAGCAGGCTGGGCCTGGACAGGAAGAATGTGGAGAAGGAGGTGGAGATCCTACAGGGGCTTCAACATCAAAATATCATGGCTATCAGAGATGTTTTCGAGAGCAGGGCAGAGGTGGTCCTCATCGTTGAACTGTGAGTATATGTGTGTGTCTGAGGTACAAAAAAAATTGAAAAGGCGGAGGAAGCTTCTTTATATAGAAAAAAAACCAGAAAGTGATAATATAATAAATATTATAAGGAAATGTCCATCATATTTTATAATAAAATCAAAAGTAGGAAATTAAATATATATTTTGCATTAAGAAAATGTCTAGAAAATTGTAATATGCCTTTCATGTTTTATTAAAATATATGAAATTATTATTAGCTTAAATTGCAATTAAACCATCATTTTTTAAATACAATAAAATTACTAAAGATGATGACCTGTGGTCTACTCTGTCATATCTTTTTTATTTATTTTTGTTTTTTATATAGCATAAAGGGTGGGGAACTCTTTGATTTCATCGCTGAGAAAGAAAACCTCACCGAGACGGAGGCCATTGAGTTTATGAAGCAGATTCTGGAGGGTGTCAGCTACATGCACAAAAAAAACGTTGGCCATTTTGACCTGAAGGTAGGAAGAACGCCTAGCTGTATTCAAACCCCCAGCTGAACCGTTCAACCACACAAACAGTTTCAAATGGCCTTCAAAAGTTTATTTTAACTCTGTGTGTAGCAAGCTTGTCACTTCCTATAAAGATTTCAACATGGTAATGAGGAAGTAGACTACCTTTCTCACTGAAACTGTCACCTCTGACCAAAATTAGACACTTCCTGATGAAATATTCACACAACGACAATATTTATCCAGATATTTTGATTATGTGAACACTGTGGAAATGTATTATATCTACTATATTCATAAAAAATCTGTAATATTTATTCATATCTGTGTCATCAAACTTTACTGAGATTATCAGTATCAGTAAGAAACCATACCAGAATTTTACTGACCTAAAACCATAGATTGTAAAAAAAAGCCTAAAACCTATGTAGAAAAAAAAAAACAAAACAATACAAGTTACAAAAATAAATCAATAAACTCTTTGTGAGTCAGGCTAAAGACATATTTGTATATTACTTTTTGTTCTTCAGCCGGAGAACATCATGTTGTCGGACAAGCTCGCTCCCAATCCTGACATCAAGATCATTGATTTCGGCATGGCTCATCGCTTCATTCAAGGAGAAGAGTATAAGAGTTTAGGTGGAACCCCTCAGTATATTGGTGAGTGGTTCAGTCTGTGTGGTTTTGACTTCAAGTGAATGTGTTCAATTTAAAGCCATAAACCTACGCAAAAATACAAATGCAGCCCTGAATGCTTGTCCAATACCAAAAGCATAGCATGAGAAATGCACTACGGTTCAAATTGGTGGTTATTGTACCACAATAATTATTAAATTGCTGTCGGGATGTGAAGAGACTTTCAGTGTCAACCAACAAAAATGTTTCTGGAAAAAAAATTGCCACCTTTCCATTAAATAAAAATGTAAAAAGAACATTTTGTCCCACTTTATGGCTTTAAGTACTATGTACTTACATTTAAAAATAAGTACAATGTACTTATTGTGCTCATGTTGTATTGTAAATCACTTTTGCTGCTATTGAGGTGTGATACGGGTAAGGTTAGGGACAGGTGTGGTGGTATGGGTAGGTTTAAGGATGGGTTTAAGTGTAAGGGATGGGTCAGCTGGGTCAGCATAAATTAATTACAGCTGTAATTACATGCTGGTATTTTTAAAATATAAGTACAATGTAAAAACATGTATGTACACAATAAGTCCATTGTATCAAATTATTCATTTCAATGTAAGTACATGGTACTTAAAGACACTTAATATAAAGTGGGACCGAACATTTATTTGAAATAGAAAACCTATTATATCATGTTAAATTCTTTACTTTCACTTTGATCAATTTAATGAATCTTTGCTGTGAATGAAATTCATGTGTTTCTTTAAAATATAAAATCTTACTGACCCCAATTATTTGAATGGGATTGTGTACTCTGCGTTCTTCTATGGCGGTAAAAAAAGAGTTTTTATTATGCTATTATTTTAAAAGCTAACTATAAATGTGTCAACTGCTGAGTGTGTGCTTTTTTAACTAAATTCCATCTGCATTTACATTTAAAAAATTTTGGGCTAAGTGTGTGTGCGCATGTTTAGATTGCATCTGCTCGAGTGTGTTTGACTCAGCAGTCAGCACCTTCTTCTGTCTCTCCATGTGTTGTTCCTGCCTATAGCAATATGCACAATTTTTAGTTCTAGCCGTCTCCATGGAGATGAGCTAACGTCAGATGAAATGGCAGAGCTGCGTTAGTTCAGCTGAAAAATGAGTGGACAGGAACAGAAATATCTATTGTGAGATTGAGATATGATGTCACTGCTGATGTATTTCACAAATGCCCTGGAGTGGTTTAACAACTCATCTGTTCCCCTTAAACTACTGTGGGGTGTGGGTGGGTGTGTGTGTGTGCAGAAAACATACTGTGGTGTACACCAGTGCTCTTTTAAATACTGACCTTTATGACCTTTATACTGGCACATATATTTTGTACTCTCCCTGTACTTCTGGAGACTATGGACCAATATTATTTTTTACAACCAATACAAATAGGGATTATTTTTAATACTACTATGCATAACCGATTTTAATTAATAATAATAATAAATAGACAAATGTTTAGATTTGACATGCATAATTAATATAAATATTATATTATAAATAATTAGAAATAAAGACATGTATTAAATATTATTTTTAAATAATAATAATCATTTTAGTTGCTGTTTTGAGATATAAATACTTTATACAAATAGGTTTAGTTAAATATGCATAATATTAATATTAAATAATAAACGAGAAATAATGTATAGAAATAATTATTGATAAATAATATACATTTATAATGAATAAAAGTGTTCTTAATAATCATAATTTACTTGTTTTTTGTCTATTATTAAAGAAATACTTTTTTATACATTATTTTTCCTGTAAACGTTGTTTAAAGCTACACTGTGTGATTTTTACCCCCATCTAGCGGTGAAAAGGTATATGACCATCCAGTGAATACACTGTAAAAATGAATATGCTTTATCTAATCAATAAAATTGTGGCAACAGATTACAAGCAATATTATTTATTAAATTGAACAAATTAGAATTGAGTAAGAGTTAATCAAATTAACATTCTAATTAATTCTAATTTGTACAATTTAATTAATAATATTGCTTGTAATATGTTGCCACAATTTTCTTGATTAGATAAAGCATATTAATTTTTTCAGTGTATTAGTTTCTGTTCCTCTCAATTCCGAATTTGTTTTAACTCCTACGGTGGCCAATGTAGTCCAAGATTAACATGGCTTCCAGTTCGACCTCTTCCATGAGTGTTAACTCGAACGTAAACGCGAAAGGCGAAGCTTGAATTAACGGGTATGTCGCTCTTTGGCTAATGTACTTTCAAGATGGAGGGGAAACATGGCGACCGACATTAGAACCCCTTACCCGTATGTATTTTCAATGGCATATTATACACTCACGAGAATACTTTATTACTTGAATGAAGTTATATGCATTAATGAGCACATATATTTTTGAAAGAACTAAGTGTTTTTAGCTAAGAATAAACTAAAAGATTTTCACAGTGTAGCTTTAATAAATGTAAATTTAAGTAGAAATCTATGAATATTGGTATTGGCCAAAGCAAGTGTTCTGATTTTCTCCAGATGAGACTTTGCAGAAGTATGCTACTTGATATTAAGTTGTCCCCTTTGTCCAAAGATACGAGCACTTTACTTATCATAAGGATATCCTTTGTGAACAACTAGAGGTTAAGTGTTTTTCTAAGCACATATAGTGATAGGCTGAATTGTGATCTCAGTAACTCACCAGTCCCTGAGTCTGCCCTACTTAAAGGGTTAGTTCACCCAAAAATGAAAATTAAGTCATTAATTACTCACCCCCATGCTGTACCAACCCCGTAAGACCTTCGTTCGTCTTCGGAACACAAATGAAGATATTTTTGATTAAATTTGAGAGCTGTATAACTACCACATTGGCTCCTAAAGGACTGCCTCTTGACGGCCCAGAAAGTCAATGAAGAAAATGTTTAAATATCCCAAGTGACTACTGTGGCTCAACTATATGTTTATCAAGCGACGCGAGTACTTTTTGTGTGAAAAAACAAACAAAAATAACGAGTTTATTCGACTATTTCTTTTCTTCCTTGTAGGCCAGAACGAGACTTCCTTAGATTTCCACGACGCATGCGCGAGAATTGCGATCTGAAGTGGTGTAAGCTGGTGTACGCAGATCGCAATTCTCGCGCATGCGTCGTGGAAATCTAAGGAAGTCTCGTTCTGGCCTACAAGGAAGAAAAGAAATAGTTGAATAAACTCGTTATTTTTGTTTGTTTTTTCGCACAAAAAGTATTCGCGTCGCTTGATAAACATATAGTTGAGCCACGGTAGTCACTTGGGATATTTAAACATTTTCTTCATTGACTTTCTGGGCCGTCAAGAGGCAGTCCCTTAGGAGCCAATGTGGTAGTTATACAGCTCTCAAATTTAATCAAAAATATCTTCATTTGTGTTCCGAAGACGAACGAAGGTCTTACGGGGTTGGTACAGCATGGGGGTGAGTAATTAATGACTTAATTTTCATTTTTGGGTGAACTAACCCTTTAAGGCTGAACCTATCCCAACAAATTAAGCTATCACCACCACTTCGTCATTTAAAATACACGTTCATTTGATAGACTAACAGGTTTAAAGGGATAGTTCACCTAATTAAAAAATAAAAAAAGTCCTGCAGATTTTGTGTCAAGGTAAAGTGAAGCTTTGTTCTTATGAAACTCATTAGGGAACAGAGCACAATCTGCTGTGGTTCATGTGAGGACATTAACATGTGCCATGGATCTCAAAGAATGCACTTAATGGTTTGATTTTTGTGAGTTTGGCTTCTCAAAAAAAGCTTGCTTCTGTCTGGCCAAAGCTGTCTGAAACTATTGATTAATGCAATAAAATGAGATCGGTGCGCTTTTGCAACTGAAAAGGTTTTTATGAGAGCCAACGGGAGAGTTAGTGAGTTTTATTTTAACTCTACATTATCTTTCCTTTTCTCTCAGCCCCTGAGATCATCAACTTTGAGCCTCTCGGGACGGCAGCTGATATGTGGTAAGTCTTGCCTGGTTAAATCAGTAACAAACACTCAAACGAACATGCAAATGTAGGGTCTGAATGCATAAGGGAGTTTTAGGCGTGCTCAGACTTGATGCATCTTTCCTCAGACATCACCAGGTGCTCATTTAAGTGTGTGCATCTGTCTCAACGTGTATATGTATTTGTAGGTCATACTATGTAACTAAATATGGATGTCATGTAAGAAACATAGTCAGAAGGGAAGCTATTTTGGCTTTTGACAAAACGCAGTATGGTCTGCTGTGCATAAGACAACACATGTCTGGTTAGCATAATTGTTAGCAAAATATGTGTTCGGTTTACATCTCATTCATTCCTGAAGCTCTACTGGTAGAGCATGGCACAAAGCCACAAACAAAGCCGGGGTCATGGGTTCAGTTTCCGGAGAACACTGATAAAATCTGAAATAATTTCAAATATGTCACTTAACATATAAAAGAATATATTGTAATAAAAAAAGATATATTATATATTTATAAAATATGTAATATAAATTGAATTCTTTTTTGGAAAATATTTTATATATTTATAATATTAACAATAGTTATATCACTCGTTGTGAGATAAAAATAGTATTTATTAGGGCTGTCAAATGATTAATCGCGATTAATCGCATCCAAAATAAAAGTTTGTGTTTACATAATATATGTGGGTGCACTGTGTAGAATTATTTTATCTATATATATATACACACACATGCTTGTTGTATATATTTTCATGTATATACTGTACATAGAATTATATCTAATTTATATTATATATAAATATAAATATTTTATATATAAATAAATAAAAATTCTTAAATATACATGCATGTGTGTGTATTTATATATATATACAAAATAATTATACACAGTGCACTCACATACTGTATATTATGCAAACACAAACTTTTATTTTGGATGCGGTTAATCGCGATTAATCATTTGACAGCCCTAGTATTTATATAACATTTTTTATAAAATATATGTAAAGTAGTTAATAAAAATGTTATGTTATAAATATTTATTTTTGGTTTGTATGTTGAATAACTCAATTTCAATTACTAATGATTACTCATTCTGGTGTGTGTGTTTTTTTAGGAGTATTGGTGTCATTACCTACATTCTGTAAGTAATCTTGTATTGTTCATCATATGATAACACTTCAGACAGCCAAATCCTTTAAGATTATTCTGCAAACCAAGGTCCTGCTCTAGATATTCAGATTTTAACTAGGACATAAATTGCCTCCGAAATAAAGCCTCCCTTTGACAAGCAATGTGGTTTTTCAAGTTTTTAGGTCAGGTTCTGTGGGATGAGATCACTTATGTCAGAAATGAAGCACACCAGATATGGAGTAGATAGCCATCAGAATGCTAAGTAAATGCCTACAGCTTTAAGCAGGAATCAAGCAGTTGATCTTAAAGGGGGTGTGCATAAATTTTGAAATATCACCATATTTTCTCATATTTCAGACTCAGAAATGAGATCTGTAGAAACGATTGGCTTTTGATGGAAACTATTCATACTTTGCATGTGATGTCACAAGTACTGGCTGACGGACAAGAGGCCTTAGAGAGCATCCAAGCTCCAAGAAACATAAACCTCATTTTAATTTAGACATTTTTCATAGCAAGATTTAATAAATTAGCACAATCCCACTGTGTATCTAACGCCTCCCACTGATGGAGTAACATTAAGTGGCATGGCATCTTACGCACAGAAGCCGTTGGCAGATGCCGCTGTGCTTTGTGCGATGACACGTCCGGATTTCATTGGCATGTGCTAGCGGATAGAGACATGCGGCAATAAAACTTGTGATATGCCGATGGATTGCGTCATGTACCACTGACAATTCTGTGGAACATGTCACCATATGTTGTGGCACCTCCAGTAGTGACAGAGCTGAGCTGACAGTTTTATTGTATGTTGTTTATTGCGCAAACTGCCCAGTCTAGGAAATACAACTCACTATAAATATCGCATTAACAGTCGCATCCATACTCTAAACCTTTATACGTTACTCTAAGCGTTCCAACAAACATGTTTGCTGTGCTTCTAAACCATTTTCGGTATTTATAGAATTTGGGTTTCTGGTCCGACACATATCCATGGCCACACTCTTGATCTGATATTAACGCCTGGTTTCTCTATTTCAAACTTAGAAATCTGTAGTGCATCTTTCTCTGACCGCAGGCCTGTACTCTTCACTTTCCCTCTCACTGGCCGAATCTTCAGAAATCCATCGCTGGGATGCTTAACTTGCTTTTTTTACTCAATGTTCTTGTGAAGAATGAATAGCGCCAATGGAAAGAGTAGCGCCAATGGAAAAAGGGCAGATTGACATTCCTTATAAAATCTTAAAACTCTTAGAGCTTGTTTCAGAAAGCTGCAAAGGCTGCAAAAAGCATTTTTTTTTTCTGAATTTATCACAAACAATTCTCATAAACCTCAAGTTCTGTTTTCTACTATTAACTCTGTTTTACAGTAAATCCTCCTGTGAATTCCTTTTTAAAGCCCTCTACTGCTCTCTGTGACAACTTTGGAAAGGTTTTTTGCTGATAAGATCACAACTTTAAGATCTCAGTAGTCTAATTCTGTATATACTGCACTCTAAAAACTTTACTATGATTTACAGTTTTTTGGGCGAAACATTTTTAGACTTAAAAATATTGATAAAAGTATCGCAATGAACTCAATTACATATAGCATATGAACTGAGTAAATATAAGTAAAACATTTCAAATAAATACATTATCAAATAAAATTTAGTTGAAATGATTGAGAAATACATAAAAATAAAATGTGGTTAGTGGTTCTCATCTAGAATTTTATGGAATATGAAATATAACCATTTTTTTTACAGTAACAGTGTGAACATGCATGTTTTGTTAAAGTATTTGACTTGCTGTAGGCACATTATAATAGACATCCAGGTTAAAGAGGTGCAATGTCAGAGGTACATAACGTAGTCCGTCGGCTCGTGTCACAAGTTTTAGTGGCACATGCCACTGTTCACTGGCACATGCTAATGACAACCGGATGTGGCACTAAGCACAGCAGCAGGTGCCAATGACTTCTGTATGTAAGATGTCATGCCGCTTAATGTTAATACTGCTTCTCCGCTAATGTTTTGAATGAGCTCGACAACTAACCAGAAACAAAGATATCACTTCCTTAAGCCAACAAATAGCCGTTGAAATGGTCTAATTTTTTTCATAATGCATTTTTATGAAGGCGTTATATCTGCAGTTCACTCTCTCCCTAGGAACTCTAGGCAAACAAACATTTGTCCCCAAGTTAAAAAAATGTTTTATTCATGTATATTTATGCCATCAGTTTGAGTGGCCTGTCACCATTCCAAGGGGACACTGATGAAGAGACGTTGAGGAACATTGTGGCAATGAACTATGAGTTTGAGCCTCACCACTTCAGCCAAACCAGCAACATGGCCAAAGACTTCATCCTGAAACTACTAGTTAAAGACCAGAGGTAACGAGTCATCTATCTATCTATCTATCTATCTATCTATCTATCTATCTATCTATCTATCTATCTATCTATCTATCTATCTATCTATCTATCTATCTATCTATCTATCTATCTATCTATCTATCTATCTATCTATCTATCTATCTATCTATCTATATATATATATATATATATATATATATATATATATATATATCTATATATATATCTAGTCTGTCTATTTACAGTTTTTTTTATTCGCTTTGGTACTATTTTCACAAGTAAGGTGTACATTTTCAAAACTCTTAGTACAAAAATCCAAACTGATCACACTTGTAACGCAGCTAGTCATTCTTTCAAAACCTGATGTAATGCTTTCAGTCAGTTGCACATGTTTTCAGTCCACATAATCATTGTTTCAAACACAAGATTATTGTAATATGTAATGAGAACATTTGGTTTAATCACTGAAACACAACAATATGATCTTCTTTCAGTTTAGTACTTTTAACAATCAGTTCATCCAACAGCAAACAATGCAAGATACATGTTTCAAATCGGCCTTAGAAGTGCTGAAATGAATATGCTACAGTACTATAAAAGACAGATTACACAGTTTTACTGTTTCATTAGGCAATACACTTACAGTACCCAACATTTACGTACATAATCTATAATTTCCAAATACCCATCATATATGTAGGCCTAATCAAGTGAAGGATCAATGAAGACATTCTCTACAGTCATTTAGGCAAATTATAGTTTTTATTTTTCAGATAAAATTGTAACATAGGTATACTTTCTATAATGAAATGTAACTACGTAAATAAGAACAAAACATAACATTTAGTGCACACATTTGGCCAATTGTGGTTAGCACTATGTGAAATCAATTAGCTATAACGAGTATTCATCATGTGAGGTTACATGTAATTTACTGTAAGTATTCATACAAACACACATTTTATTTCTGTAGTTCTCAAAATCCATATACTGTATATTGCTGAATTGAAAATCTATAGGTTTACCAAATGATTAATTGATTAAACATTAAGATCAGTTGGATTAAATAATAGACAAAAGTATTAAACTGAACAAAACGAGATGCAAATCAAAAGTTTGATAGTAAGAGCTTAATGAAAGGCAGTTGCTGTGAATGAAACAATAATGTAGATGAAACACTTATTTTGTGTTGTGACAAGGATACTTTGTGATTGTGTGAATTGTACTAACACAGTTGAAAACATGATGAAATGTTTGAAAAAAGTGCACTTTTGATGATCTGTTGTGATATTAGCACTAAGAGTTTTGAAAATGTACACCTTACTTTTGAAAATAGTACCAAAGCGAATAAAAAAACTATCTATCTATCTATCTATCTATCTATCTATCTATCTATCTATCTATCTATCTATCTATCTATCTATCTATCTATCTATCTGTCTTCATCTCTATTACGTAATTCAGTTCAATTCGATTTCAATTCAAAATTGCTTTATTGGCATGACTGTACAGTACATACGTAATACAATATTGTCAAAGCTTGGAATACATAGAATAATTATAAAGATATGAAAATACTAAAATATTATAACATATAACATATAATATAAATTACAGTAACAGTGTAAAAGTTTAAAATGTGTGTAAACATTTGATTTTTAACACATACACACACACACACACACACATTACTGAGGGTCACTGTGGTGGACACACACACATTCACCTGCTGTCTCTCAGGCTGGTCTGTATCTATCTGTATGTCTATCTTGAGATTTCAAGCTGTTATTTTAATCTTTAACTTTCTAAACTAACTTTTGTCTAATAAATCATTTTTAAGGGTTAAATATTTTTATTTTACATCTGTGCACTTGTATTTAGTAAAAGAATGACAGCAGACGAGTGCCTCGTTCATCCCTGGATTAAGGTGAGATGCATAAACTTATATACTGTAATATATATATATATGTATGGCATGACTATATATGGTATGACTTATATATGGCATAATTATTTATCATTTTACCTTCTCATAAGGATTATTACAGTAACTTTTTCCCACATTCATTTCTCTTTTAGCCTCTCAATAGAACTCAAATAGCCAAGAGGAACCGCTCCTCCATCAACATGAAAAACTTTAAGAAGTTCAATGCGAGGAGGAAATGGAAGGTTGGTGTTTGTTTGTCAAACAGCCCTGCTGTGGGTTTTGTAAGCATGGTCAGAGAAACTCGCTATTGGCTGGAGTGTGTAGACTGTCGTCACCCACAGACCAACTTTTGTCACTACCTGTGTTTCTGCATGCTTTGCCTTTCTGTCTCCCTCAGTCAGTCTTTGTCCCTCATGTACTATTAATACACATCTAGATGATCAGTCTTGATGATGCACACTCTTTTTATTCACTGTGATGTCAATGGTTGCATTTCTCTTAAAGGGATAGAGCACCCAAAAAAACTGATATCGATTCAGCATCATGTTGTTCCAAACACATGCTGGGGTTTCACTTCCTATAAATCAAACATAAAATTATTTGGAAAGAAATTCATGTAATGACAGACAGTTATTTCTGGGGGCTTTTAAGCTCTAAATAAACCCATGAATGTAAAATTACAGTTCCTTTAAATGTCTGAACTGGTTGCTTAACACTACCTTAGCTGACTCAAATTTTTTCTCTGACCTAACAGACACAATGTGTAAAGACAGACCCCTGCTGTTCAGTAGAAACACTGAGTCATTGTTTTTCCTATCATGATGCCTTTTTCTGTCTGGATTGTGACATACATTTTCTGTAAATACACTGTAATATTTATTAACTATGTAAATCTTGTTGCCTTTTTCATCTCACTCTGTAGATGTCCTTTAATATGGTTTCGGCTTGTAATCGGTTTTGTCGACTGCAGTTACTGTGTAAGGCCCGCGGTCCAGAGCAACAAGAATTGGTAAGAGTCTCATAGAAACAGGTTCATATTTCCCCCAAACATTCTTAAATTTATTCAAAATTTAAGTTGAGACAAATAATCAAGCAGGTGAATTAAATAAAACCCTTTATTGTACATTATTTTTAAGAACAGTTAAGGACAGCATTTCTTTATTATTTAATATTTATTTTTACTATAGAATCTGTTTCAAAGCATTTCGCCGTATTAAGGAACAATGATGCAAATTTCATCAAATCATAATTTTAATTATTTTTGAAATATTTTAAATCTGAATTAAAGACAATAAAATAAACACTAACATGATGCACAGTATAAATAAAATGTTAAAGGTGCTGTATGTAACTTTTTTACTCTACTAAAGCATAAAAATACCTTAATATTTAGCAAACATGCTAAGTTCACTTTCTCGTTTCTCTGAAAAACACTTCTACAGACAGTTACATCTAGGGCTGGGAACCGAGAACCGGTTCTTTTCCAGAACCGGTAGTGTTTTTGAAAAAATACCGGAACCGTGCAAAATTCCCAAGTTTCGGTTCCTAAAACGGTTCTGGTGCGATATGAGGGCGAAGTCCTGGGAGTAGATTATCCGTTTAGCGTCTCACCTCCAGGCGCAGACAGAGAGAGAGAGTAGAGCTGCATGATTAATCTTTAAAAGATTTCGATTCAAACACCTACGCCGTCTTATTCCTAAATGACAAAAACTTCACCACAGAAGTTGCGATTTGCTCTCACACGCGCCGCATTTAATGTAAACACACACGCGCGCCGAGTTACGTACGTTCAAATCAGTTTGCGCTGAGAGAGAGAGAGCAGTTGTCGATATGAAACTGCTTTATAATCACACAGTATCAATATTTATGTTACACATATTCAAATGATTAACGTTACAGAAGTAGTGAGATCATAGTTTGAGTAAACATTGACGGTAGTAGTCAAAACAGATGCAGTCCGTAACTTTTTTGTGTTCAGAATTTACAATATGTAACGTTATACAATGTGCGAGTGCATCATGAATGCTTGTTTTTTAAACTGTGTTTTTATCTTATCTTGAATCACTATGTTAAGCCTGTAATAAGCGTTATTACTCGGACTTGTTTAGACTGGATGGCGGATCGCAGCCGCTGCGGAGTAGCCCAATGCCTGCATGACTCGTCATGGACATAAACAGAGAGAAGTAGCTCCGGCAACTATGTTCTTCCGCTAGACGCATGCACTGCAGTTTATTAACTGCTATCCAGTAATAATGCAATAATTAACCCTTTCACGCGTACGATCACACCGGTGTGATCAGTCTTGGCTGGTCCCTGGAGCGTACGATCACACCGGTGTGATTAGAACGTTCAGTGCACACGTCAGCAAACTGCTAAATTCAAACTTGCTCTCGCGCGTTGGCTGGCGCTCAGCCAGAGACAGACGCACTCAGTGCTGTCATATATCACAACTATTGAGTGTTTTCAACCACATAATGTTTATTTTAGGTTTCAGACATTTAAATACACATATGTACTAGCAAAACAATGATTTTGAGTTTGTAAAATACACACAGATGTCTATAGAAGCGGCAATAATAATCCTTTCAATTATAATAAGACGACACGTTTTATTCATATCAGATACACATTGTGTAAGTTGCTTAACATTTGATCCTATTCTTCTCCCAGTTCACCAGCCATTTACTATCATGTATTTCGTGAGAAGTGGATGAATTGACGTTATAAATCCAACAGATCCGATTCTCTGAACTGAAAACGAAACTAAAATGGCGCCGCCAATTGTGCATACAGCTCAACTAACGCGATCGTTATAAAGATGTCTAAACAACAAAACCCATCCATTTGCACATATTTGACAATCGGAATATCAGTGTTTCATGATATAGCTAATACATTTTTGAATATTTTTAATAAAAAAGGAAAAATGACAATAAAAGCAGATCATCATTCATTCCGCGCTCTGTTCTGGTTGTGCTGTGTCATGTGACAAGCAATGACGCTCCACCATGGAAACATTAAAGTGGCAAGTTCTAAATAACGGTCGCCTTGAAAAACTCACGCTGGGGGGGTCAGTTAGAATATTTTAAACTTACGTGTGAAAGGGTTAAAGTCTTTATGAATCAAAATTTAAACCGTTTTTAAAAATAATCTGTTCTACACACGTGTGTGTTAAAGCATATTCTACCCCTTCTGAGAGGGTATCACTGTTGTAGATACAATAAAGGAGAGGTCCTAAATTATTCTAGAGAATGCAGAATTAATTATTCTTAATTTTTTTTTTTTGCAAAGATTGATTAATAATATGTTGAATTTGTTTACATTACCAGTCTGTTAAACTCATTTGTCAAGTACTATAGGAAATAAACACAAAAGGGATTGTGAATTTTTCTCTTACTAATATTTTTAATTGAATGGGAACCGGAACCGAAACCGGAAGCATTTGGCGGAACCGGAATCGGAACCGGAACCGGAAAATTTCTCACGATTCCCAACCCTAGTTATATAACTTATTATTTTACACGTTCCACATTGTCAGTCAGGTTTTGTTTTGGTCTGTGTAATCTTGCCGACTGCCTGTTCACCCCGGTATGCCAGTTAGCAGGAAACACAGCGTATCGCAGCCTTGGAAACGGGCAAACAAACTGGTCAGAGATTGCACATTCCACACAACCTAAAAAGCACCGGTATCCATCTAAAATCTAAATGAACGAGAGCATATTAAAACGTGGATAAATCAACTCATTAACTTACAGTCTATAAGTCTCCTTGGTTTTTTTGAAGTCAATTGCATTTGCTCCTGTTGTGTGTCCTCAAACTGCGTCGAGTCTGAGGAGGAGGGGGCGGGGGCAACAACGGTCTCTGATATTTCGAATTTGGACTGCAGTTTTGTGTTTTCTTATCATTCTTACATACTGCACCTTTAAACGCTAATTATCTTTGACAAAGGTCTTAATGAGAAATACAGGGCAGATGTGATTAATTCTTGTAAATAACTCAATGCTTCATTTTCCTGGTGTTTTCCAATCAGAGAGACTGTGAGAGCGATCAGGAGGATTCAGGCTCAAAACCTGCCTCTCTCTTACGCAGACGTCTCAGTAGCAATTCATAAATCTCGCTGGTAGAGGGAGTCATAAACCACAAACATCTCCCGGCGCTCATTCAACCAGCAGTACTTTGTAGTGCCAAGAGGGGGAAACAGAGGCCACAATCTCTTCTCTTATATCATCCTCAGTGCATGCGATTGCCCAACCACCAGCTATATATCCTGTTACAGTGGTTGACGTCATCTGAAAGAAGGATGGGGGCCATTGTGGTTTTCTATACTAATATGCAAGCATGTTCATAGAGTTCTACCTCTGACAGACTGAGTGTGATTCTTTTACCTGAAGTGCTGTTGACAGGAAGGTCAGGTGTCTTGAAGGAGGTTCCTACAACAAGTTTTTTTTGGGGGGGTTTATTTCAGTGGGATTGCAAAGTTACTATAGGGACCGTCCATTCATGTTGTTAAGCTATATATCCTACCGTTCAAAAGTTTTAAGGTCTTTTTTTAATGAATACTTTTATTCAGGAAAGATGCAGTAAATTTATCAAAAGTGAGCACAGAGAGTTATATATTGTTAAAAAAATCAATTTCAAATAAATGCTGTTCTTTTTAACTTTATCATGTGACGCTGAAGACTGGAGTAATGATGCTGAAAATTCATCATAGGAATAAATTACATTTATTATACAAAACATTAAAATAGCAAAGGATTATTAAATTGCAATAATATTTCTTAATTGTATTTTGTGTTTCTACAGTCTTGGTGAGCATTAGAGATTTTAAAAAATCTTACCGCTCACAAACTTTTGAACGGTAGTGTGTGTTTGTGTGTGTGTGTTATATAACATTGCATTTTAACATAAATATTCAACATCAGATTTGCTTAAAAACAATAGCAAAGTCAAAGCCCTGTTTAAACCTGGTATTAACATTCATTTAGCAACTTGCTAGGAGTTCAAAAGAAAGGTCTCATGACTATGTACATCACCTACTATGTCCGTGTGTTACTGCATTTTGATAAAGCACAATTTTTTTTTTTAAAGCACAAAAATGATCCTGATTACTTGTGCTTTAAGCTAACTAGAATTAATATTACTAATATTGATATCAGCCATATAAGTTACTTTCTTGTGCATAAGTATGCATTTTTTTCAATTTTTTTCTTCTTTTGAATTTAAAACCCTTGTTTATAAGCACAATGGATGGTAGACGACCCTTATAACGTTTACACTACAAATGCAACATGGTCACATGTGTTTCTGACTACCTCTGAATGTGGTTTGAGTGAGTGAACCGATCATTTGCACCCTATTTAGTAGGGCCACTGACTACATGTGATTGAATCAACCGAGACGGATCTTAAAACCAGGTGTAAACGGGTGTCATAGTTTACTGTACTCAAAGAAAAACAAGCAAACCAAATTATAAGAGAGGACTTTTTGGGCTGAGTGCCTTAACTTGCATATTTTCTCAAAAGCATGATCTATTCTAGACCAATACATATTCTACAGTCCTGTAATAGACTAGAGACCAAACCATATTCCCTATATTGATGAGGATTCAACACGCTGCCTTTTTTCTCTACATTGCTGAATTGTAGTTGAAATATTGCGTGAGTGCTGGCTTATCTGACGAGTTTAATATTTACTTCAGTACAGTCATCTCTGAGCAAATATTCATTTATGGCATGAACAGATATATACAGCTGTTATAAATCGTGTTTGACATGTGATGCAGTTAACTGAGTGTGATCAACAGAGATTTCATGTGAAGAGCCACTTTAAATGTACTTGAATGGCGTCATGCAGTGTTGAGCTTTATGAAACGCTGCTTGAATTATTCTAGACACTAATTGTTGCCTTTACTGTAAGTCTCAAGAAACTATATCAATTTCTTTTTTGATAGTGCTGTACTGATATTATATATACTTGTATACTGTATTAGTCTTTTTAAAGGGACAATGTGTACTTTTTTATGTATATAAAATCAATATTTTTATTCATTTGTTATATTTATGTCCTCAATTGTGTATAAATATCTCTGCCAACTATCTGACTTATCCTCGTAAATGAAGAATTTAGTATCTTTATATACATGGGACGGGTAGGTCCACGGAGGCTTCCATGTAGTTCCGCCATCTTGAAAAACTATAATAACAGAGAGGGACAAAAAGTACTAGGCCAACGTGTTTCCACAGCGTTTTTTCGTTCAGAGCCAGCGTAACGTGACTGAACGCAGCAGAAGTGGAGGAGCAGAGCAGTGAGAGGCAAGTTTAAAAGGCTGCATTGCAAATCCTCGTCGCCAGAAAAGTCCAAAATAGATCGTAAAAGTAAACGTGACCGGAGATTACAAAAAACACGAGTTAATGTCGGGATAGCTTTTTCCAGGTGGATAGAGCTAATGCAGGAGAAAGATTTCAAAAGAGTCCTGCTTTCTTCTCGACAGATAAGTCAATGTTACAGTCTTAATTACAAGTTTTTTTTTTTTAAATTGTTTGATTGTGTACTTTATTTTATAGACAGATGAACATTTATAGTTACAAGTTGATGATATCTAACAATGCACGTACTTCAGAAATATAACGAAGAAAGAAGGCATGACTACTTATTATTAGGGGTGGGTAATAAATATCGATTTCTCGATATTAATCGATTCTCATTTTTACGAACCGATATCGATTCTTAAGTCTCAAGAATCGATTATTCATCCTGTTTCATTTGAATGAATGGGATATTGTATCGCGGCTGCGCGCATAAAAAAAATCGCAATAATCTTTGTCCTTTGTTACTATTGATATGAAGCAAAGTCTCCATTTTCAAATTACGTCCATTTTCTTTAGAAATTCAAAAACATAAATAGAGTTTTGGCGCTGTGGCGTGAGATCGTTCTGGAGAAGCAGCAGCGCTGATCTCTCTTCCGGCTTAATAATACCAGTCACAGCGCGAAATAAACATGACTGAGCATCTGAAAGTGTGTTAAAAGATAGAGTAACGTTACAACTTATCGAAAATCGTATCATGTTACATTGATTCGCTCAATCAGCGTTTCAACCGTGGAAAGACGTCAGTTAAACAGCTTGTAATCAATGTATCGTCATATTTACCTCAGAAAACCCACATCAACTCCTTAGTCAGCTAGGAAAAAATAACTACAGACAGAGAGGAGCATTTTGCTAAATAGCCACCAAATGTTTATATTTCATATAATCTTCTTATTATAAAAATAAATAAAAGTGTAATTTAAGTGATTCATTCATTATTACCTTATATTTGAATAAATCTGGCAAGTTTTTTATGACAGCCACCATTTAAATGTTTATATTTCATATAATCTTCTTATTATAAAAATAAATAAAAGTGTAATTTAAGTGATTCATTCATTATTACCTTCATATTAGGCTAATGAAGCCTAGTAGGCTACAACTAGACTCCCATAGTTTACAGCATTAGTTAAGAGATTTGATTCCCTTGAGAAAAAATGCCATTTATTGTAACTGATGTCCAAAATAATCGATATTGAATCGAATCGTAATCGAAATCAAATTGCAAGCTTGTGAATCGAAATCGAATCAAATTGTGAAATTTGTCTCAATACCCAGCCCTACTTATTATAATAGTTCATGTTTTTCACAGTCAGTAATTCATAATGTAACATTCGTTTGTGTCAAGGCCCGTACACACCGGAACGAATATCGGCGCGCGTTATTCGTCAGCGTTTTTCAACGCGTTTTTTGTGTTCACACCCAAGCCATTTTCGCTGACGATGAGCCGAGTGAACATGCAAATTCATTCCCTGACATTAGATGGCGCCAATTTGCTGTGCAATACCACTCCATATCAGTTTTCTTTTATCAAGATGTTTGCAGTCCCTGTCGCGTTTTTCGTATAGTTCTTTATATTCTAGCACCAACGAGAACAGCAGCTCTGCATTCATCTTGCCTTACATCTTATTTCTTTCTTGCAGTACGACGCTACTTGGCGTATATCTTCTTCGCCATTGCATATGTATGCTCTTCAAGACCGTTTTGTGTTTGAGCGCCCCCAAGTTGTGTTTTACTGTAACATCAGAAGCTCCAAACGTGAGCAAAAGCGGCAATCTCATTGGTCGGATAGTTTTTGACGCAGTGCGTCAAACTAAAAAAACGAACCTGAGGCGTTTTTTTAAAAAATGACGCTTTTATGTGTGGCGTTGGTATGCACACTCACCCTTTGTTTAGTCACAAGGCGTTAAACGTCGGCGAAGTTTACGTCGGAGAACGCCTTCAAGTTGCTGTTTGTTTGAAATAACAAACCTGTCCACCCGAAGGAACACTCAACGAATTGCTATTAGAAGACATTTTGTCATAGCTTTTTTGGTACATAATGGCTACCGTAGATGCAACGCGCATTTGAAAAAGCGAGGCGCTAGAGAGCACAATTCGTTTGAATGCTAAATACATTTTCACCGCTAGATGGGAGAAATTCTTACACATTGTCCCTTTAAAGGAAACTGGTCTTCCTTGTAGGTTTAAAAATAACTGTTCAGTTTAAGAAGTCTTCCATCATCTAAACATAGCTACAAAATGTTGCCCTCTTACACTCTTGCCTATAGAAATTGTAATGTGAATATCGCACAAATTATTATTAGATATTACTGTCATGATATATTTTGTAATCTATACCTGACTTGCAAGAATGTTACTGTCTTCTTTTATGTAACATTTGCCTGAGGGTTGTAATTCCTTTAATGTGTAACAACACAGTTTAATGAATCAAATATGTCAACAGACCACTGTTTTTTGTTTTTTATTATGTTTATTTATGTTTTTTTTTAATGGAGCATGTCAGATTAGTGAGTGTGATTTTTGTCTCTATGTGTCAGATTTTCTTATGCAGTATTTGTGTCTCATTTGCTTGTGTATTTGCAAATGTATAATGATTTGATGTGTGTTTAGTTTTTTATATAATTTGATACTATTGTCTTAGCTATATAAAAAATGTTATTGAGTAATTTGGTGCATGCGGTTTTTCCTATACAACTTGTTAGTTTAAATGTATGTCCTGGTTTGTTTTGATTCTGCTTTGTGTAAATTAAAAGTAGTTTGTCCTTTTAAGCTGTTTTTCCTTTTAATGTCTGATTAATTTTGCTTTAGTATGCACATATCAGGGTTTCCAACATCATGGAAAGCCAGAAAATGTCTAGGAAAAAAGTGTGATTTGCAGGGTTGGAAAATCTATTAATAAATTGAAAAAATGTTAACAAAAATAAATAATGCACCTACTATTATTAATAGTAATTAAGATGTAATAGAAGTGAATATGTAATTATATAGTGAATAAATATTTTTTCAGAAAAATTAAGAAATTAACAATATTATTAATAATAAACTAATGGGAATGTATATTGAATAAGAATCTGCTCAGTAAACAAATTAACAAAAAAAGGTTAAAAAAATAATCATAATTATAATAAAAATTCATGGACATTTTAAAGTGAATATATATTTCTAGTTATGCTCATCTCTAAAAATCAAGAAAGTTCTCATAGTGAGTACAATCTTTAAAATCAGTGGAAAAGACATGAAACCTAGTTGGTCAAACAGTGTAGGAACCCTGACACAATATGTGTTCAGACTAATTTCACTTCACTCTGTCAAACACACACAGGCCGCGCATATTTGTAGTGTGTTTTCTAAATTATATGGCCATAAATACAGTCCAACTGCAGCACACCTGGACCTGTGATGTCGTCAAGGATGTGGGCGGGGCGACTGCGCTGGTCAGAGGCCGCGGGAGCGAGCACAGGAATTCCCGGCGAACGAGGGGATGATGATGATGTTGTACTTTTCCGGAGTTTGTCCGGGAATGTCATGTTTGATAACCATTTGGTCTACGGTGCTTAAATGAAACACCAAGAGGATTTTAAAGGTTTTTGAAAAGGAAGTAAACATCGAGGAGCGTCTGTCTGGGGGAAATTGAAAAAGACGTTAGGATATAAGTTAATATAAACAGAACATCACAGCGGACAGGTAAGTCACTAAAAGTTACTACAGTTTTTATTAAGTGGGACCTCTCATTGACAATTTGACTGTCTGGTAACGTTACAGTTAAAACAATCACAATGAAAAGAGAAAAAAAATAAAGGAAACGAACAGAACACCGGTTAAATCCGTCTTCGTCGACCAAATATCAATAAGCGGACACGTAACGTTAACATTATAAACTTTTCCTGCTTTATACAGGTTCTTTTTAAATAGCAGTTCAGAGAACTGAAATGTTTAATAATACCTTACGTTGTTAAATACTTAATTGTGCGTGAGTGCGCGTAACCCGGTCTGTTCTTTCTGTAAACAATGACAGCCGTTAAGAGTGAAGAAAGGATTAGGCGAAGGAAATTCTATTTGGATGTTGAGAATGTGTAATTGAGT
Organism: Pimephales promelas; assembly: GCF_016745375.1. The sequence goes on along the minus strand of NW_024121211.1, from coordinate 10,317,337 downwards.
GTGCGAAAGAAAGCTCTTTGTGTCTGGCCCTATATCTGTAATCTCCAGGGGCCCCTGTGCTACCTGAGACCTTTGTGAGGACCTGCTGCTTTTCTTGCCTATGGAGTTCTGTTTAAAAACATGACTTCATGGAGAGAGGGAGAGAGAATGAGCAAAGAGGATTGAAGTCGGAAAACAGAGGTTAAGGGTGAAATTGACACAGAAAAGATGAACTAAGCAGGATCAGGATCTGCTTTGGAGATGGGATAGTGGCAGATGAAAGTGTAGCATATATAAAAGAGACATGGGTCACTTTCTAGATTGAATCAAAGAATGCATCAAGCTCTTGAATGAATGCTCATACAGTATCAGCCTATAAACAAACAGAATTATTTTTATTTGAACGTCATTTGAGATCCCATTTACTTTTATTCATTATTATTTGTATGATAATATTATTTCTTCTGTTGTTTTAAAAAAATGAAAAAAATAAAGAAATGTAACTCAAAGGAGACAGACCAGTAAATAGCAATGAAATGACATTTAAGGCAATAAGAAAAAGGGGAAAAGTTGAGCAGAGGTCAGCGAACCCAATCAATGTGTGTGGCCTGAGTCTCAAGTGTGTTATTGGCACAGTTGCTGTTAATGGCGTCATTACGTGGAGGAGTACCGTAGAAGTCTGCGTGCGTATCATAAACATGGAATCTCTCATTCTTTCATGCTGCAAACATGACCGGAATGCTTACTTGGAAGTCACACAGTTTCACTACATTTTGATAACTTAAAGACAAGGGGCTGGTTGCATAAACCGCTAAGACTAGTCTTACAAGTTAGTCATAATTTTTTTTTTTTTGGCCTAATTTGATACCAAAAAGTAAGACTGACTGCCCCTTGACTAACTTCTTAGGTCATACAGTAGATCTTAAAACACTGTCTTGACATAATGGCTATATTTACGCAACTGGCCCCAGAGATGATTGTCATTGATTACCATTGATTCTCCGGAACAGTTGATCTGATTGCGATTGCTTTGATTGGTGAGGTCATTTCCTTTGATAAGTGTCAGTGCTTTTGATCTTGTGACCTTTTAACATTTCTTGAACTAATGCTATTATATATACATATGTATTTACTAGAACTTAAAGTGCTGTTCATCGGTTGATCTTGAATTGTTCAAAGTCTGCCGTAACAGGAAAACAGTGATCTAGGCTAGTTATTAGTAAGAGGTATTCTGAGTTCTGTATTACTCAGAACCCCCTCTGAGACTACATGTGGCCTTCTTTGCAACGAATAAGAAAAGAAAGAGGAGATAAATAGAGTGAGGGGTGACAAAGGGAAGGGGGTGGAAGGCATGTTTATGGTCAGTTGGTGACTGACAGCACACAAGGTGGCAAGGGGGGTAGACATCTTCAGAGAGACAGAAGTAAATGTGAAAAAGTAAAATGCCATTTAGAACAAAAACACCCCAAATTAAGTTAATTTGGAGCTCATTTCGGGAGTTAGGAAAAGTTGCTCCAGCTGGTAACTACAATAGAGTGCTGCAGGTAAGACATCACAACCTGCAGTCAGCATCACACTGGTTCTCTCGACAAAAAAACAATAGGATTTTCCCATAGGCTTTTGGATTATCGTTAAAAAGCATCTCTGTGATTAGCAAAAGCTTATGATACATACAAATGTTTTGTCAATCAAGATAATTATCATAGGTGGACAGAAATTTTATGAATTTTGAAGCCTAAATGCAGTCGCCAGAAATAAAAAACTAAAGGTAAGGTATAAATGACTCTTTCAGTCTTTATTCAAAAACATTTTCCCCGTATATATGAGTTTGTAAGAGCAATGCTGTAAAAGCCGTTTGAGTTACCTGTTTAATCTCCTCAACATTTTCATTTATCCACTTGTTAGCAGCCGCCTTTTTCAAGACACTTAACAGCTTAAAAAACGTGTGTTAATACTGATGTGTTTTTATGTCGTACGAATAAAACGTGAAAGTGTCCTAAGCTTGTGTTTACCACAGACCTTATTTACCTTAGCATTTAACTAAAACCCCATTCAAGGACTGTGCACTGATTCTGGCCTACAAAGTAATATCATACCTGCACCACTGTATTAGTCTGTGGTTATTGCACAGCAGGTATGAGTCTATGAGGCTCCACCTTTGACGTGGAAATCTCTGGTTCACTTCTTCTGTTTAGTCCGTTGAGGTTCGACGTGAGTAAAAACATAGTAGCTACTAGAAATTTAAGTGGTCTAAATGAAAGTGACACTGACACAGTTTTTTAATGTTTAACACTGTAAAGCTGCTTCCTTTAAAGCATTGTAAGGTTTGGCTATATATATATAAATAAACATGACTTAAGTGCTGAATTGCAGAGCTATTGCAAACATACCTCCATCTCAATGATTAGATGCTTTCTTAACTGCTTTTGTTCCCTCCAGCAGTGTGGGTATCTAGACAGGGTAACTCCTAGGGGTGTAAATCGGACAGTTAATCACGATACGATATCGATGCTCTCAGCCATGTTTAAGGTAAAAAAAATGCACTGTTTAACAAAAATCCTGACCTTGGCCATTGGTCTTTGTGCAACTGCACGTTCATGAAACTGTATTAGTGCCGCAGTTCACTGCGACTCACACAGAAAAAGCACACAAGTGAGAAATAAAGATGAATAAAAATGTTATATAAGTGATGTATATATCCTCATATATGAAATCCTATTGTATATACCCCTTAGAACACTTGGAATATACAACTGGTTGCATGAGACCATTGTGTGGAATTGTGACCATTGTGTCTTTTTTTAAAAAGCTTGATGCAGAGCGCGAGCAGTACTTCAAAAAAAAAAATGTTTTATCCTTTTGTGTTTCGAAAAAGAAAGGGCATATGACATTAGAACAACACCAGGGTGAGTAAATGATGACTTAGTTTTCAAGAAAAATGAAAGGCACCAACCAGGTGATACTGTATGTACTTCTAAACCATTTCGCCATAAATTTTCTTTATTAAAATGAATAAAAAATCAGCATGAACGTTTTTAAAAACATCTTCTTTTGTGTTCCATATAAGAAAGTCATACAGGTTTGGAACAAATGAAAGTGAGTAATGTAATTGTTTGTAATTTTAGTGATCTGTCGTTTTAAAATGTAAGGGGTTGGTGGTAGAGCCCGACCGATAAAGGATTTTGAAGGTTGATATCGATACAAATATTTGTTGGTTTTAAAATCCGATATTCCGATGTATCCGATATAAATATTTTTTTTTTCTATCAGAAACGCGCAACAAAATATTAACAGATTTCCCTAACATTAGTTATTTGTAGTTATTTATGAGTTTTACCTAAAATATTTTAACTCAAGGCATGGTTGAAGCGTGATTCGTCCAAATTTATTTTTTTTTAATATTCATTTATCGTCCATTATAACTGCCGATACCGATATTTTAGAAAAAGTAATATTGGCCGATAATATCGGCCTACCGATATATCGGTCTGGCTCTAGTTGGTGGATTTACTTTTTGATGTCATAACTCATAAAATGAGTCCTGCAGAATGTCAATAAGTTTCTATTCACCAGGCGACCACAGCCAGTTTCATGAATTCCATCAATTTGATTCGGTTGTAATCAGAAGTCATCCGCTTGTGTTTCTGCAGTACAATTCAAGGCTCTGTTTAAATGTCAAAAGTCCAGTTACCTCAGTTTTGGATGCTAATTCAGTTGCTAATGGTGACAACTTTCAGGTGAGTCATGAACTGAATGCAGTGAGCCAGTGATGCACCTTCAATCACCACCAATTCGACTCTCACTCACATGCGTATGTACACACACTCGCATGCAGCTTGTACAACTTTACTGTACACATCCTTTCTTCCATTGTTCTGCATGTTTGCTTTTTGGGAGAGGGAGCCAGTGTGAACATGACATCAGTGGATTCTGTAAGAAGGGAGGGGAATATAAAAACATGGGCTGTAAGGAAATCGCAGGACATTTAAAAGAAAGCTTGGACAGAAAGATGTTGCCTTTGAGACACAAAACAAAATGTCGTGTGATTCCTTGAAAGTAATGAACAATGCAAGCTTTGTGAAGCAGTTGAACTAGATGCAGGTTTTACTTTGCATGGCTTTTTACTTTTTGGACTAAGGGTCACTTGACAACAATATTACAGTTGTGATATTTAATGTCATGCATGTACACTTTGCTCTTGCTTGTGGACCCCATTTTGCCTCTAGAGTCTAGAACTACCTTAACTCTTTGTGGCATACTGTAGATTTAATAAGGTGCTGAGATTCCTTAGAGATTTTGGTCCATATTAACATGATAGCATCACACAGTTGCTGTAGATTTGTCAGCTGCACATCCACGATGCAAATTTCCTGTTCATCCACGTCCCAAAGATCGTCTATTGAATTGAGATCTGGTGACTGTGGAGGCCATTTAAGTATAGAGAACTCATTGTCATGTTCAATAAACCAGTTTAAAATGGTTAAAGGTTTTTGACAGTGCATTATCCTGCTGTATGTAGCCATCGGTAGATACTCCAATACTCAGGTAATGCTCAATTGGCACTTAGGGGACCAATGTGTACCAAGCAAGAAAATATCCACGCCACTACACCACCAGCAGCAGCCTGATCCGTTGACAAGGCAGGATGAATCCATGCTTTCAAGTTGTTCAAGCCAAATTCTGATCCTATCATCTGAAATCGAGACTCATTAGACCAGGCAACGTTTTTCCAATCTTCTAATTCTCCCATTTTTGTGAGCCTGTGTGAGTCAGCTGCTGGAAACAGTCTGACCTCTGGCATCAACAAGGCATTTTCGTCCACAGGATTTCCGCTCACTTGATATTTTCTCTTTTTCTGATAATTCACTGTAAACCCTAGAGATCATTTTTTTTGTGAAAATTCCAGTTGATCAGCAGTTTTGGAAATCTTCAAACCGGCCAGTCTGGCACCCAAAACCACTTTCAAAAGTCACTTAAATCACCTTTCGTCCCCATTCTGATGCTCGGTTGGAATTTCAGCAAATCATCTTGACCATTTTCTACATGTCTAAATCATCTAATATGCTGCTTTGGTGCTCAAGAAAAAAAATATTCTGATTATCATTGTTGAAAACAGTTGTGCTGCTTAATATTTTTGTTGAAATTGTGGTCAATTATTTTTCTTGATCCTGAAAAACTAGCATTTTTTAAAAACCAAAATCTTTTGTAACATTAAATCACTTTATCCTTGGTGAATAAATTGTATAATATAACCAATCCCACCCCCCACTCCCACAATCAAAATCTAATTAATCTATTTTTATACCAATTTTGGTCCCACTTATATTAAGTGGCTTTAAGTACTATGTACTTACATAGAACAATAAGTACAATGTACTTATTGCGTTCACGTTGTATTGTAAACACTTTTGCTGCTATTGAGGTGTGATACGGGTAAGGTTAGGGACAGGTGTGGTGGTATGGGTAGGTTTATAACGTAATTACAAGTGTATTTACAAACATTAATTACAGCTGTAATTACATACAGGTATTTTTAAAATATAAGTCCATTGTATCAATCAAATGATTAATTTCAATGTTAGTACATAGTTAAAGCTACTTAATATAAACTGGGACTTACATTTTGAATACACATCAGGATGAGCTAATATTCCACCCCAAACATAAATGTATTTTTTTAGGATCACAACTATCACAGAATGTTGGCTTAAACAGTGGCTTACTTAAGGCAGACTATTTGTTTCTTTGACCAATGGGAGATGGACAGAATATTTGGGGAAACCCGATTGAAAACGGTTTAAGTGTTCACACTTACATACAAATAGAGGGAGTGAAGTTTAATGCGTTTTTGGCGTGCTGTCTGGGGGAGGGCTCCGAGCTCGAAATTCGGCCCAGACCCAGAGTACAATTTGAGACCCAGGCTGTAATTTGATCTATCCTTTTTTTGTTCTAGACTCTAAAGTTAGGGTGGATAATATTGAGTGGAGGACAAAGAGAGGCAAAAGCATGCAAGAACAAGTAAATGTATAAGCGAGAGGAGTGTAAAAGAGACCCAGGAGCGGTGGAGGACTGAAAGACTGAGAAGGAGGGGTGAGCAGATGTATAAAAGACAGTTGCTGATCTTGTTTGTGTGTGTGAAGGAAAAAAAGTTCTGGCTGCCCTCATTTTGACATAATGTGATTATGTTATTATCAGTAATCTTGTGATGATTTTGTGGAATTTTAAATGTTATGACATCTGAGTCAAGAGTCCAAAATTTACTTTTCACCACACCTGCCAAAGGTGAAAATGTAGCAGCCAAATCATCAGCCAAAAAAACATGTTTTTTTGCATTAGTTTATTATTAAAGGGGGGGTTGACTGCTTTTTTTATTTGCATGATTGTGTTTATGGGGTGCAATATAACAAGTATTCGTGGTTTTTCTTTTTTAAAAAGTCTTATTTTTCATAAACTTGACTCCTGATTCTATGAAACCACTCCCTCAGAAACAGGCAGTGGGCTCAGATTGGTTAGTTTGGACCGGCGTGTTGTGACTGTCGCTCACGTTGTCCGGAAGGTTAACGCCCATTACCTTTAATGGAGAAACGTGCATGTCATGAGCTCCGGTCCAGATGTAAATATGTGTCGAACTGCAGTATCAGTTTGAGGCAGAATCAGACCAAGAAAGCCGCGATGAAGAGAGTCAATCAGAAACTCACCACACACGGCTCTTACTAAACGTTTCTGAATGATAATTTGCTACATTTTTTAACTTTATACATGTTTGTTTTACACAATAGCATCTGACTGGCAACAATAGCAACTGACTGGCTACTAAATAGTGTTAGCATTAGTTTACGTTCTTGATCAAATCGAAAATAACGTCATAAACATATATACATCAAAAATACATACAACAGTCCTTATACAAAATTTAGGTCCATAATGTTTGTACGCGTTTGTCGTAGACACAAAATAGCATAACTAGTAGCCTAGTGGCTATAAAGCTAGCGCTGGCATTTGAAAAAATAAAACACAAGGCTACGTCTAGAATTATACATGCAAATACATTTAAAATGATGAAGTCTTAGCCTACTTACAGGTTGTGTCCCAACAACTGCTGCCTCTGGTTTTAAAGTCGGAACTATTTCATGTTTTAGCAACAGTTTCTTGTTGAATCCGGCATTGAACTCGTGAAGATTCTGGAAGCTGTCTTCCGTAAATGCACAGCATAAAGAGCTAGATTACGATCGTCATTTTCAGGAACATAATCAAACATAAATTGTATCCATTGTTGACGAAGTACAGCGTCCGTGGGAACCCCGAACGCAGAAGACCTGACAGCTGGATTAACACAACACACTCGACGAGCCTCAAAAATATGGTCATGCCCTTTTCTGCATATTCCAGAGGGAGGGTTGATGCAATTTGCAAATGTATGGGTTAGTGACTTCTAAAACCCAGCTGTAGTCCCAATCGAGTCGTTTTTATAGGCAATATACTTCCTGATTTTTAAAAGATGATATCTCTGCTTACACTGAACTTTCAGTGCTGCAACTTTGCAGATACTGTTCATGCACCAACAGCAACATTACACACTATTTAAAATGAAAAAAGTGAAATCGCAATCAACCTCCCCCCCTTTAATAATATTTGTACCTATGATGACCAATGTAATTATTGTTCTTATCGTCGCATATTGTTGCTCAAATTCTGAGCAGAATCTCTTTCTTCATGCTGCCATTGTTGAAGTTGCACCTGAGGAGAACTAGCATCTTTTTCTCTAAGCATTCGATGGCTTCTACATGGCAGAATTGTGTGGGCCCCATTGACCCGCCCCACAAACATGAGTTCTGCATTGCCTGCCTGGGCCACGCCGAGGCGGTGTTCACGGACTCCACCTGCGCTGAGCTTCCGGTGCTTACCCTAATAACCAAGAGGGAGATGGTTTGCGCTATAACGGGGACGAGGCCCACTGCCGCCAGCGAGCCACTGGAGGGACCTTTGCCACCTGGAGGTGAAGATGACATTAAGACCTGGAGCCGCCATCATCCATTGTCACCGCGCACCTGTCCTCTTTGCGGACGCGAGCTTTCTTCACTCCATGACCATATTGCAGGTGTTCTAGGCCACACTTCTGCAGTTCCTGGATGGTGGCGTTGTGGATGCTGACATCGTCAATGATTTGCACGCGGCGATGGACCTCGCGCTCCTCCCAGGCCATTGGCCGCTTCATGGGGTTTAACCAGTGGTTAACCCCAGCTGATATGAAGGACACGGACCGCAGGACACTCCTTCACACTGACTCCAGACACTCCCTCCAGCCTCTTTGGTGACGCCGTGGAGTCAGTCACAGAGCGTTTCTCCGAGATGCAGAAGTGCATGAAAGCGATGAAACACATGATGCCCTGTCGCTCGCTCCAGCACTTGTCGAGGTCTTGCTCTTCCTCTGCACCTCGCCCCACTCATGGACCAGCTAGACAGCCTGCTGCAGTGCCCCACCCTGAGCCAGACGTTCGCCACAAGCAGTGGATGGGGCCTCGGAGGAAGCTTCAAGTTCAGAGGAGAAGCCCGGGCCGCAAGAGAGCCAGCGCACCATTCTCGGATACCAAGCCTTCACCCTGATGGATCAATCAAGAGGAGAAGAGAGTCCACTGGAGGCCCCGCCCCCAAACGCTGTGTTCTGCAACGTGTCCCCTATGTTCTGGTAGGCGACAAATGCAATGTTTGTGTAAATTAAGTTTTATTAACTAAGTTCGAGAGGAGCATGTTCAGATAATTGACATGAGTGGACAGCAATCAGCAGTCAATGATAAGAGGGTACAAATAGACTTAGCAGTCTTACCTCGATCCATTGACAGTTTGCAGCATCCCTCCTCCACCCCTTCTCCACACTCCTAGTTCTCCACACTCCTCTTTCTAAAAATCACTTGCATACGGGGGGAGTATTTTGGGTTCGGGCAGAATTCCGAGCTCGGAGCCCTCCCTCCGGACAGCACGCCAAATACGCATTGAATCTTACTCACTCAAAATTATATGTAAGTGTGAACTCGTGAAATGCTGTATCTGTTTGTGTGAGTTCCACAATAAAAACACATATCCTTCACAAAAAGAGCTTTTTTCTCCTCTTACACCCAACACTGTCACTTGCCCTGCCCCAGAGCAGTGCGGAGTCACAGCCCATAACTATAATGGGCTCTCGAGGGTGCGAGAGTGCCAATATTACCCCGCCATAAACTGTTTCCCTGCCAGTGCTTCTAGCCTCACTGGGGCGGGGCTCCAATACAAACACGTAGCCAATGGCAATGGCGGCCGTAGAACTAATGTAACGACCACTGTGTCATTTCCTAGACGTGTTGAGGGCTATTCCGGGCGTTTCATGTATGTATATTCTGTTCATTCAGACTGAGCGTGTCCCTTAGGAGAGCGTTTTTTACAGCTGCTATTTTGTGGTGCCAAAGAAGGATGGTGGACTCTGGACCTGAGACCTATCAACAGAGCACTTCACAAGCGCGCGTTCAGGATGACAACACTGAAACAGATCCTGGCACAGATCTGCCCCGTTTCAGACTGGGCAGGTCGGTTCTCGTCGGTTACTATCGAAATCTCGATTCCCTTAAAGGCGGGAACAAGACATTGCGTTAGCCGCCGTGTTCACTGTGCAAACGTTCAGTCGTGATCCTGACACAATTGTCGTGCCCTTGCATATTATATTGCTTGCGAGGCTGTTAGTATTTGCATACTTCGAGACAATTGGCCAGCTGTTCCAAGCTGACTTTAGCCCATAAGTTTTCAATAAAAGTGGAGAAGGGATGAGTTCCCGCAGCGTTGCTATTAGGGTTGGGTATCGAGAATCGAGTATCGATTGGAATCGGGACTAACTTTTCGCTTTTCCCGGAATCGTTCAAAAGTTAAAATTTCGATTCCTAGTTTCAATATTCACAGTCCGCCGAGCGGAAGAAGAAAACGCTGAACAACACCTACGAAGAAGCGTCTACCGGAAGTGTTGGCATAACCGCGCTAGTCGAACATGCGTAGCTTACGTCGGCGGTCCAAAGTGTGGCTTCACTTTTCTAAAAATAATGAAATCTCGGCAAAATGCAAAATTTGTGACAAAAGGAGTATTTGTGACAGAAGGAGTATTTCCTTCAGAAAGGATTATTTCCTTCAGAAAGACCGTTGGTTAGCAAGGTTAGCTAAACTTTTTTGACCCTGCCTCTTAAAAGAATCAGAATCGAGAATCATTAGGAACAAGAAATCGGAATCGGAATCAGAATCGTTCAAATTCAAACGATACCCAACCCTAGTTGCTATGCAATGTCTTGTTCCCGCCTCTCAGGGAACCTAGGTTACGATAGTAAACTGGAGATGTTCTTTAAAAAACCTATTTTGTTTTCCACGGTTTTAAAAAAAAAACTGAGTAATTGACATGATTTAAAAATTTGGGAGAACTATGCCTTTTTTTCTTTTTTATTTCAAATTCTGATAGTAGAAATGTACTGTGTTTAAGAACAATGATGCATGTTTGAAATGCTTTACACACAGTGCCATAACAGTTTTGCTGCTAGGAAACAAAATCATGAACTGCAATTGCAACAATCTCGACCTCTACATTCTCTTAACTTATCGTAAAGTAAGTCAACTTACTTTCTCTCATTGTACGTGCTTGTATACACAAAGGTGTGTGGAACAGAGGTAATAACCTTATCTCGGCCTGTTGGCAGACCGTGTCTTCGTGTCATGTAGCCTACAAATTATTTGCAGAACATTAATCATTTTTAATGTGTGTTGCAAACTGGAACACTAAAATGACTGAACCATTATAGTAGAGGAAATGGTTTTATATAGTGGTTTTACATGTGCGTGCTTCACAATGCATTCCTAATAGAATGGGGATAAAGAAAAGGAATGGAAGAACCACTTCAGACTATTTCAAAACGGTGTTATGCAATAACCAAAGGGAAGAAAGGAAGAGGGAGGTAAAATGAGAGAAAGCAGACTCTTGGAGTGAAAACATAAACCAAAGCTGTTCCCACCCCATCAGCTGCTCTCCATAAACTCCCTGTGAGGTTACGACACATTTTTACTAAATGTGCATTGTGCAATGCTTTTATGACTGGATGAATTCTCTCATGTGCTGGACTTTTATTGTTGTTATAAACGGAACTGTGATATGAGATTATCCTAGAAATACTGGTAACATCTAATTAACTGGATGTATAGAAGTCAAAAATATTTTATATGACTGAATAAACCTGACCAAGGCCGTCTTTAAAGGGCAATGCACGTGGTGCGATAACACAGCAGCCTACGCTTTAGGGGGCCCTATGGCGAATGGGCAGAAGGGGACCCAACCCTCTGGAAGGTGATTGCGAATACACCGACATCATCCTTGGGATGGCCCTGGAAGCTGACTACATTAGGTTACACTTATTATAGCCATTTTAAGCACCTTAAGGAATGAAATGGACCTAAGATTTTCATCTAACAGATTATAAAACTAGCACATCAGATAAAATCAAATAGACTTATATTGAAGGAGAGACCTGAGGCATATCTAGAGACTTTGACTTGAACAACCTTGCAACAACCATCCAGCACACCTTAGCAACTAGATAACAATGTAGTAAAAAAAAAATAGCACACCTTAGCAACCATATAATTCCCTTTCGACCATTCATACCACTGCACACAATTTTCTTCATGAAACAATATTGCAGTTATTATTATTTATATAATTTATTGTAAATACACCACAAGAAGCTGGGAAGCTGTTTTTAATGTAGCCTAAATAGACAACGCTTTTATTCAGGCATATGTTTAAATGGTTTTCAAAAAAGTGTTTTAATTTTATTATTCTTGTTTTAATTTTTAAGTGTTTTAGGTTTCATTAATAAAAATGACTTTATTCTCACCTTGAAGATAGTCTTGCTGGTGACGGCATTAAAAGATTATTAATAATTTGACTTGACGGATTAATGGTGGTCTGGATCTCTAGCAGGTGTATTGGATATGACTTTTGTGTTATGTTTTGTTGTTTTAACTATTTTACCCAAGGACATGCATTCTTAAGAATCTGTAATGTCATATTTTGATCTGTAGGGGGAGCAGTGAAGCTATAATCTGAGTATGGGCCCTGAGGAGCTGCCTGACCTTATGGACACGGTATGAAATTGTCCATATGTGACCCTGGATCACAAAACCAGTCACAAGTAGCATGGCTATATTTGTGGAAATAGCCAACAATACATTGTATGGGTCAAAATTATAGATTTTTCTTTTATGCCAAAAATCATTGAGATATTAAGTAAATATCATGTTTTATGAAGATATTTTGTAAATTTCTTACCATAAATATATAAAACATAAATTTTTGGGAGTGAATGCAGCACAATCGTGAACATAAATGGGCAACTTAATGAGCACTCTTTCAGCTAACTATATCTATCCGTATATTTTGGGAAACGATGATGTCATGTGTAAAACGCAGACGGACTAGCTGTCGTGTATAGTATAATAAAGTAGAAAGTAGCTTCATATGCAGTTCACCAACGTTATCGTGTTCAATATCATAGTATAAATGTAATTATAATTATTAACAAAATGTGAACGTGTTTTTAAACCACCTCTTAATACTAGCTAGATGGAATAATGATTTAATAGGGGTCTGATAATTCATATCTCTCTGTTCGAAAAGACGTGATTGTCAAAATAATTAGTTATTTTTTTTTGCATCCTCAGATTCCAGATTTTCAATCTTGGCCAAATATTGTGCTATCCTTACAAACCATACATCAATGGAAATCTTATTTATTCCCCTTTCAGATGATGTTTAAATCTCAATTTCTAAAAATGTACCCATGTAACTGGTTTTGTGGTCCAGGGTCACATGTGTTTCTGTGTGAAGAAAGAACTGTGTATGATTACATGCAAGTAATTTTGCATGAAATATTCTCATGCACACTTACAACACAAACTCATTTGTTCGTTCCCTTACTCATTACACCTAGATGTCGAGGACTCCTCCTCCCTCTCCCCGTCCTTCATGTTCCTCATTCTCACCTCCTCAATGCTCTCCACCGATCTCCCCCGGCCCTCCGGTCGTGACCTTACGCTCCCCTGCCACTCGTCACCTGCTTCAGATCGACCCCTGGAGGAGACACAGCTGGGAACCTGGAGCCGTGGCACAGGGATATCAACCCAACGACTCACGCAGGTGAAAACTTGAGTTCTTCAGAATCATCCAAGTGTGCTCTGCCTGAATTAAATAAAAATAAAAATAAAAGAAATTGTGACTAATTTGGCTTTATCTGTACTGACATATAATAAAATGCTATTATGATGGCTAAACATCATATCATATATATTTTATTGTTTTTGACAAGAGACACTCATTCACCATGGCTTTTATCAAAAATACAGTAATATTGTGAGCTGTATTTTTTTTTTTTTATTGCAAAGCTGGCATTTTCAGCAGCCATTACTCCAGACTTCAGTGTCACATGATCTTTCAGAAATCATTCTAATTTGATGGTTTGCTGCTCAAGAAATATTTCTTGTTTTCAATTTTGAAAATCATTGTGCTGCTTGATATCCATTTGTAATTCCTTGATAAATTTGAACACAATTTATTGGAAATGTGAATGTTTTGTTACATTATAAGGGTTTTTACTTAATTTAAGTTTAAGTACATTATAAGTTGTTTATTTTTGATCAGTTTAATGCATATCTGCTGAGTCAAAGTATTCAAGTTAAGTAAACAACATTTTTGCATTTTATAATATAAAAAAAATGTGTCTTTTTGTCACCAAACCCTCACAAATTAAATTATTTACTTAAAATGTTTACTGAAATGAATGGTTAACCCTGTAATAAACATATAAAATGTCTATAGTCTATTTTTTAAGTCTATTTTTCCTACCCATATTATGTTTAAAAGAACATTTTTACTTTTTTTTTTTTTAAATTACAATACTTTAAACGGAGTTACAATATATACAGCCATTTATACAGCCATTACAATATATAATATGGGACATAACATGCCCAAATTATTGGTTTACATGTTTTATGGGGACTTTCCATAGACATAATGATTTTTATACTGTAAAAATTGTATTGAATAAATTGTATATATTCAATCTATTTAAACTTTCTGCATTATTACATATTGAAAAAACATCTCTTAGTATGATTAATAAGATGTTATCCTCATGGGGACCAAAAATGTTCCCACAATGACTGGAATTTCAGATATTGCCATCTTTGTGGAGACATTTTGTCCCGATATTGTAGGGTTTACCTGAACATATAAACATGAACACACACACACACACACACACTCACTCACTCAAACTCACACGCACACACATACTCACAAGCAATAGCACACACACACACACACACACACTCACTCACTCGTCCTCACAACTGTGCTGATATAGTGCTCTACTGTGTCACTCTGTGGACTATTATTGTGAGATCACTACCAGCCAGTGCCAATGTACTCAATGAGGAGAAAGACGCATACACACACACACACACACACACACAGATTAGAACACACACATACATACATAGGTCTCTCCAGTAGGGAGCTAACATTACACTTCAGTTTGGGTCGTTCTCTGGTTAGTGTTACTGATTTAAAATCAACTAAAGGAAGAGAAAAGAGTGAGATTGAAGTTTTTTTTATAAATCTTTTAATGTAATGAAATTTGTATATATGTGTAGGTTTGTTTATGTTATTGCAGATGTACTGTGGAGCTTATAATTTGTGGTACTCAGAATAGACGACAGGACAAAAACAAGTCCGACCGACAATTACTTGCCAAGAGTATTGTGTTGTGTCATGCAATAACAATGTATGTGAATTTAGTGTTGATTCTGTCTCATTTTCAGTGTGAGTCTGGAAGATCTGGACCCGGATGAGATGTCCTTAGTGCTGAACGGTGCATTGAGGTCAAAGAGAGCTCGTGATCCCCGCCGCAGGTCTATCACTCAAGCCTCCCTGACGTCACTTACAGAGGAGGAAGTTGGTGCAGAGCATCAGGAACACCATCGATCAGTGCTAGAGGTTAGAACATACATACAGCTAATGAGCTGCATCGCTGTGTACATGTGACTTTCTAAGGCAGGATCCTCGTTGAAAAAAAAAATGCAAACCCCATAGACAAGATAAATATAAAATAAAACAGCTCATCTAATTTTTTCCTTTTGAATTCCTGAGATCAAGGTTCCCATTATCATATGTTGAAAAAGTGAAAATTTTTTAAGCCAGGAAATACTGATGTGAACCGGTTAATATTGAACTTGCATTTAATGGAGTGCAATAAATTCTATTTTATGTGGAGGACTTAAAATTAACTTTTATTTAACAAGGATGCATTAAATTGTGAGAAAAGTACAGTATACTTTTACAAAGTTACCCAAATTGTCAAATAAATGCTGTTCTTTTGAAATTTCCCTTCAAAGAATCTTGGAATAATCTTTTTATCAATGTTCCACATTGATGTGCTGTAATATTAAGCAGGACAGCTGTTTTCAACATTGATAATTATAAGAGATAAGTTTTTCTTGAGCAGCAAATAAGCATATTAGAGTGATTTCTGAAGGATCATGTGACACTGGAATAATCCAGGGTTCCTATGCAGTTTGGAGAAGTATTGAAAAATATGGAATTAAATTTGAGTCATTTCAAGGTCTGGATAATGGCAAAAAAGGTTTTTATTTACCACGAACTAGTCTGTTTTGAACTTCACTAAACGAATGTGCGTGTCTTACTCAAACCAGCAACAGATAAAGGAGCAAACCATATATCAAACTGATGTGTAAGAGGTGAATATATGCAGGTTATGAAGCGTTTTAGGTTATTCTCATCATCTAACATAAATCTATACATTTAATTCATGTTTTAACTGTATTTTGATATTATAAAATCTTTTTTTTTTTTTAAATAAACGATCCCAAGGTTTTGAACGGTTGAACAAAATGATTTGCTTTTATTTGGGCAAATTTGTTTTTTATCAGTATTTTTTATCAGTATCAGTACTTTTATCAGTGTTTCAATTTTGTCTGGGTTTTTTTTTTTTTTTTTTTCAGGAGCAGTCCAATCAGATGCATGGCTGCAGTGTCTCCGCCCCCACCCTTTGTATGATGCAACAGATGCCTAAGAGCTCCGCCCCTCGTCCACGCTCCTACTGCCATGGTCAGTTTGTTTGGGATTTCCAGCTTATTCATATTACGAATTCAATTTTAAATTTGCTATGTGGTTCTTTTTCTGACATTTTTGTTTCTATCTTTTATAAAGTTTTATTACTACTGTTCAAAAGTTTGGCGTCAGAAAATGGATTTTTTTTTTTTTTAAGAAATTAATACTTACTGTATTTTTTGATCAAATAAATGCACCCTTGGTTGAGCATAAGAGACTTCTTTCAAAAACATTAAAATGCTTACCAACTCCAAACTTTTGAGTGGTAGAGTAAGTTCCCCTGTTTAAATAAAATTAAAAAAAAGTGTTTTTGCTGTTTTTGCTCTTTATTTGTGACATATCTGCTTTACTCTGAATCGAAAACTAACATTAAGATGTCATATGCTTATTTGAATTTAAGTTTCATTTCAATGAGAATTTTTTTTTTTTCTTGTTCGGCAATCTAGAGAGTGTTTCGTACCACCAGATTGGAGATTCATCTTACAGGTGTGTGTTTAAATCAAGTGTGGCCTTACATACTTAATGCAAATATCCATACTTTTAATGCAACCATTTCACTTTTTTTTCTGGTACAGTATAGATAGTGCCTCTCTGGACTGGGATATAGGACAAATAAAGGCTGAGGGGGGCGAAAACAAAGAGCATCACGCATCAGGAAATCGTCTGGAACGAACGCTGAGCTTCTTGCGCAAGATGACCGCTATTCACAAGGTAGGATTCCAGCTTTCTTTCCCAGTGTGTTAGAAGGCAAAACCAATGTTGATGATGATTATCTGCCTCCTTCTTCACTAAAACTGCTATTTCAGTGTAGTGGAACCGGATGATATTATTTCAGTCCAGCAGAGGGCAGAGTGAGACTGTCCTGCTTGAGCTTGATAATTGACATCAAACCCTCTGTACCCCTCCTCCAACTGTTTCCTCTAAAATGTCGGTTTCTGCCTTATTATTAGTTCTTGATCTGATTATATATGGTTTAAACTTTTATTAATTTTATTAAGCTCCCTCAAATTCCACTGCTAGGTTTATACTTAGAATCAGACTCCAGCTTGCCATGAATCATAAGAACCTAGCAAATGCTGACTCACTGTTGCTAATTTCAGAAACCACCACAGATTTTGAATCGAATCGAAGCCATAATAATTTCGGTAACACTTTAGTTTAGGGTCCAATTCTCTCTATTAACTAGTTGCTTAACTAGTAGCATGCATATTACTAGGATATTGGCTGTTTATTTGTACATATTAATGCTTTAATCTGCATTACCATATTCTACATCCCTTAATCCTAATCCTACCCAATACCTAAACTTAACTACCTTACTAACTCTTAATAAGGAGTTTATTGAGGTAAAAGTCGAAGATAATAGTTGACTGTGACCACAATTTATTAAAAATAACTAACCTGTGACCACAATTTATTTCAATTTTCAATTTTCTTGCTTTATTTGTGTTTGAGAGACCGCCTTTCTTCTGTGGAGCACAAATTATATTTAGAAGAATTTTGATGAAAGTTTTGATTACCATTGACTTTCATTGTATGGACTAAAGCACAGACGTTACTCAAAATATCTTCTTTTAATATCTTCTTCTACAGAAGAAAGAACGCCAGGTTTTGAATAACATGATGGTGAGTAAATTATGACTGTTTTCATTTTGGATGAATTATCTTTTTAAGTTTCAGTTAATTCAAGCTATCTATGGGATGGTTTAGGGAACATTGGGAAAACCATATGACTGAATGAAAAGGCAGCTTTTGTAGTTTTAAGGATGGACAGCAATCAAAATATTATCTTTGACCCAATTTACTACTATGACACATGATTAAGCAGG
The DNA here is from genome assembly GCF_016745375.1 of Pimephales promelas. The sequence goes on along the minus strand of NW_024121211.1, from coordinate 10,299,340 downwards.
ATTTTATGGTCGAGTGATGACAGGTCTGAAGATGACATTGTTTTGAGATTGCTTGTGAAACCTAGTCCTCGTTTGCTCACATTAGTGTTAGTCATGTTCTTGGACTGTCAAATCTATATAGAATTCAGTTTCAGAGTAAAAAAATAAAGGTAATTAGGAGAATGTCTAAGACAAAGTTTACAATGAGATATGATATGAATTTTTTTTTAACCACACTAGCAATCAAAAGCATGAGAGACCTCTTTCAAAAACATTAAGTTGGCATTTATTGGATAAATAATACTGTAAAAAAACTAATATTGTGAAATATTATTGGAATTTATAATATATGTTACTTGAGCACCAAATCAGCAAATTAGAATGATATTTTTCTGATTCAACAGAAAAGTGTTGGGAAATATTCCCTCTGGTCTCAAAATTGTTATACTCTTTCTGTTCCATTTGTCAGAACTGAACTGGGAAACGGGCTTTTATATGTATGCAGCTCCGTTTGAATGGAATCTACTCCAAATTCTGGTGTCTAGGGAACATTTTAAATCTATTATTCGTCACTTGAAGAAGACTCGATGTGCAATTGCAAGTGTTTTAATTTTTAATTTGTTATTTTGATCTGTAAGTTTGTGATTGTAACTGCTGCCAATTCTTGCCCAGGACACTCCTGTGAAAGACATTTTTAATCCTGAGATTAAGAGATTATCCTGGTTAAATAAAGGTCAAAAAAATAATCTGAAGGATCTTGTGGATCACTAAAGACTGAAGTAAAGATGAATCTTTTTTTATCATTTTTTCAACATCCTTACTTTAGTCTTCAGTGTCGCATGATCCTTCAGAAATCATATCATTCTAATATGCTGATTTGGTGCTTAAGTAACTTTAAATGTATTTATTATTATCATAATTGAGAACCAATGTGCTTAATATTTTTTGTGCATACTGTGATTCTTTTAAATGAAGTTCAAAAGAACATAATTTTTTTGAAGCAGTGTAAAAGTATTCACTGTCACTTTTTGAACATTTAATTGTTAATAATTAATTAATAATTTAGTGTTCTTGCTGAAAAAGCAAAAAAATATGTTCTTTAAAACAAAGAAATCTTGAATGGTTTTGTATACATTGATTTAATATACAGTTTTTTATTGCATTTTAAACTATATCCCATTGTAAACCTAAATTGTTATTATTATTATTATTATTATTATTATTATCGGTAATTACAAGAAGTAAAGTCACAATTGGGAAAGAGGATTGCAGTTCCCTTTTTATTTATGTAGTATTTATTTATTTTACTCTGAAGCAGAAACCGGCTTTAATAAATCTTCCCATACCCTAAACACTTACTCTTATCATTACATATAAAGGTCTGTTTGATTTGCAGGTCTTTCCATGACATCATGCCACTAAAAATCACACACACGCTTTCTGTGTAGATCTTTAGAGAGCGTCAGCAGAGAACCGGCACTCATGATTGCTCGTCTACTTTAGGGAATATGATTTTCGTGCCAGGCCCACAGGCTCCAACACAAACAGTCTAGCAAAAAAAGGGAGGAGTTTTATGAGGCTGGCACTTTCTTTATTTGCAAGCTAGACTTAACTTAAATAGTCTTTTTTATAAGAGCGTTAGTGAACATATTTCTGTCTGAGGATCTTATGGTTATATATTTTCACCATTTGATTTGAACACAACCATATGATCAGCCGGGAAGCGCAGACTGATGTTCATGTGACTAAACTTCCTTTAAAGTTCCAGACTCTTACATACTCTTACTCACACACAAACAATTACACACGGGTCCAGTCAGCTGTTTGGAGCCTGATCTGACCCCATACACACACAAGGAAGGAGATTGTGAGAGGACAGACCACAGGCACAATCTTAAAGCAGCATGACTGTTTGTTTTTATCTCTTGTCAGGCTTTGGGAATCCATTCTTTACCAATGAGTGGGAACAATTTAGACATAGGCTTCTAAGGCCATTTAATTACATCAAATGGATTGCGTGGGAAGACAAAGTAACCCTTGCAAAAAGCACCATGCTATTACGGTTTTGTGTGCGTACTGTAGTTTTAAATGGTAAAATTTTAGACAAGGCTTTGTCAAGACAAAAGCAACGTCACGTTATCATTTGTAGAGAAACCTGTGCAGCGATTATAATCATACAACACAGTAAAGTTCAGTGGTACCATTAGATAGGACCACCACTGTACAGGGGGTTGTGTGTGCGTGTGCACGGCGTGTGTGTACAATGATTATTTGCTGCAAAGTAAACAGTCTGGCAGAGTCATCTCATGGCCTGGCCTGTTTCCTCCTGCCATTATCTTTAACTCTCAGACATCCCCTCTGTTTTCTTTGTTTCTTTTAGTTGCTCTTTCTTTCCCACCACCCAGTTTATAAGTACATTTTCTCTTTCTTCACTACTTTACATTTAAGTTTTAGAAGATAAACATAGAAATGTATACATTACAGAGTTCCTTCCTTACCAAAGTGACAAAAAATCATCAAGTGGGAAATACTCAGAGAGTGCAGATGGACACGTAATACTTTAAGACGACTGTGTCTCCACTCACTATCGGCCATTTGCTACGCTGTTTACTCCTAGTTTTTGGGAGGCTCGTAAAGTCATGGAGGGGCCCGCAGGGTGGAGCACAGGGCCTTTTTTTAAAAAGCCTTTGCACTGATTTGGCAATCCCACCACAAGAGAAAAAACATCTGTGAGACATGTGTCAGCGATAGCTCCTCCCACACCTACACTGACAGACTGGGATCTGGGTTATTTTGAAATGGAAAAAATTAATGAAATGTTAAAATAAGGGAGTGCAATATTTGATAAAGTTATCTAAAGTTATCATTAATTAACACACACACACACACACACACACATATATATATATATATATATATACTGTATATATATATATATGAAGAGTTCAGATGCAAAAGCCTGCAAAAGTGCCATTTGAAATTTTCTTATAAAATGATCATTTTTATCAAGCTTGTATATTTAAGTTCAGTAATTTCACTTAAATGTCAATGAAGATTACCTATTAATTGTCATTTAAGTGAAATTACTGAACTTAAATATACAAGCTTGATAAAAATGGTCATTTTAGAAGAAAATTTCAAATGGCATTTAGAGGCTTTTGCATCTGAACTCTTCATAATATATATATTGTATATATGTTTTTATGTATGTATATATGGTCACACTTGTGATTAGGTTCAGATTTTCACTATTAATCCACTATAAGCTACAGATTTTGCCTCAAAAAACTCCTAATAACTGTGTATTAATAGTTAGTTGGTAGTTGTTAAGTTTAGGTATTGGTAGGATTAGGGATGTTGAATATGGTCATGCAGAATAAGATATTAATTTGTGATTTATTAGTAGTAATAAACAGCCAAGATCCTATATGCAAGCTAATAAGAAATTAGTTAATATTGAGAACTGGACCCTAAACTATATATACTGTACAGTATATATTTATGTACATATACACTAACATTCAAAGGTCTGTACTTATATATATAATGACTGCTGAAAATTAATTTTTACCACAGGAATATATAAAATATATTAAAATATAAATTAAAGCAGTTATTTTGTGTTGTAGTCATATTTATAACTGCAAAATTATTGCTGTTTTTACAGTATTTTTGATCAAATAATTGCAGTCTTGGTGAGAATAGACTTCTTCAAAAACATAACAGACTTCTTTAAAAAAAATAATAACAACCCCAAACATTCTATGATTGATGTTGCATCTCACTTAGCAAAAAATTAGAAATACACTCATGAATACAAATGTGCACACACACATTCACATTAAGGCATCACGTTGTGTTGTGTGACACAGTCTGTGCTGAATGACAGGCCTCGTGGGCTTCAGCCTCCAGAACCTGGTCATTATCTCTGCAGAAACACACACACACACACACACACACTGTCCTCACTATTACTCCTACTGTCATATACACACTCACACAGAAAAACACATTTTCTCATCTGCCGCAGAAAGCAGCTCTGAAGAGTGCCTCCTCTATAGAGTGGTAACCCACAGCAACGCTTCCTCTCTCTCTCTTTCATTCTCTCTCTTTCTATCCATCTATTTCAGTGTAGAGTCAGGGCCACAGCTAACACCCACTATCATTGTAACTACCAGCTTCAGTGCAATGCAAATTGTTATACAAACTGCACATAACGCAATGAGCTCTATTTCTTAGACCCAATAAAAAGTTCTATCTATAAAATGACAAAGGAGCTTTTTTGCTCTTAGATCAGGAAACTATTTAATTATCAACTTTGTCTTGGATCTTTCTCCCAAAGTAGTGTCAAATGAGTTATTTCTTTATAAAATGAATGTCTATTGCATAGCTGACATAATTTGGATTTTGTGAGAGTTTGATTCAAAATATGTGTTCATATTGAAATTTCTGACTTTTGATTGCATATTTCTGTGACTTTTGAGTTTGAGACTTCTAGATCTCTTCGGGTTACTTACACACTGCAGTTACATTTGGTTGTCAAGTAACATTTTTTTGTGCTTAATCCTGTGCTGCACACATTGTTCCGTAATTTACAGAAGTGGCAACCACATTTACTAAAGTCTATGCAGTGTGTACAGAACCAAACTGGTTTTGTTAAAGGTGCTATATGTAACTTTTCTTCTTAAAGGACTCCTTTTTTTATTGCCTGTGTGTGAAGGGGTTGAAATCACACATTACAATGATCCACTTGCCGGGTTTTGCTATTACCTCTGAAGGCCAGTATTTCTATGTGAAGTCTCCTTTTCGGATTTTCTGCGAAATCCATCGGATGTGACGTGCATGCGCGCTCCCGAGCCTCTCTCCTTTTTATATACAGTCTATTCGATGGCACTGCATCTAATGACGTGAGCCTGATAACACCAAAAAACAACCTGCCTCCAGCACAACACAAACTGTTATGGGCCTTTCACACAGGACGCGGAATGGGTTCAGCGTTGCTCTTCAGATACAACGTGATTTTGCGCTGCGCTTTGCCAGAGCAAAGTAGGCGGAGTTTTCAAAAACTTTAAGCGGGAGATCTATATGTCATCATTAACATATCGATATCATATCCATATCTAACGTATCTATAGGGTTGGGTATCGAGAATCGAGTATCGATTGGAACCGAGACTAACTTTTCGTTTTTCCCGGAATCGTTCAAAAGTTAAAATTTCGATTCCTAGTTTCGATATTCACAGTCCGCCGAGCGGAAGAAGAAACCGCTGAACAACACCAATGAAGAAGCGGCTACCGGAAGTGTTGGCATAACCGCGCGAGTCGAACATGAGTAGCTTACGTTGGCGATCCAAAGTGTGGCTTCACTTTTCTAAAAATAACGAAATCTCGGCAAAATGCAAAATTTGGGACAAAAGGAGTATTTGTGACAGAAGGAGTATTTCCTTCAGAAAGGATTATTTCCTTCAGAAAGGCCGTTGGTTAGCAAGGTTAGCTAAACTTTTTTGACCCTGCCTCTTAAAAGAATCGGAATCGAGAATCGTTAGGAACCGGAATCGAAACAAGGAATCGGAATCGGAATCAGAATCGTTCAAATTCAAACGATACCCAACCCTACGTATCTATATCTATAACATATCCCTATACGACCTCAAAATTGTATCGTACAGTTCAGGAAATTCCGACACATAGTACTTGCCGTTTATCCATTTTGATTTCCGTGCTTGTTTGGATGTCCCGTTTCTATTGGCCGCGCTGGTAATCGTCACAGAGCGCAGTGGCAAAAGGTGAACTATTTTGAACTTCGACCCTGGCGTGCGCACGAGGACGTCAATGGTGCGCTTAAGCTTTGGTTGACGCAGCAAAAAAACATCTTTGCGCGGCGCAAGCCATTGAAATGAATGGGTTTCATAGCGTAGCGCATTACACGTCCTGTGTGAAAGGCCCATTACGCTGAAATTGTTCAGTCTGGTTCACTAACCGTTTTCATTATCATATTATACATTCATCTATGTTGACATTGCTGCCTGATTGTGAAAGATACACGAATAGTTAGTAAAATGCCTTATGTTAGTAAAATGCCTTATGAAAGATACACGAATGCCAGCACCGTCAAGCTGATAAAAGAAGCCTATTATTGTAACGTTGCAGTGGGAGTTTACATGAGTTTCCAACATGTTGTGTGATGCTTTCTCAGGTGTGTTGAAAGTCTCAGTGTGGCCTGTACCATGAGCTACCATAAAAATTGGTTGCAATCTGAAACATCACCGATAGAGGCCGCTAAAAAATACATATAGCACCTTTAAAATTGCAGAACATGACAAATCTGTGGTATCTGTAATATTATTTGGGTCAAAAACTGCAGATACCAAACATGCAAGATTCCAGAACATTGATATGGTTACCATGATGTCAATTGTTGGAATGATTCATGTTCCGTACACACATAGAACGGTAATTTAGGGGATTCATTCCTGTATTTAAATTCAGTTTTCACTCCTAAACTTTAGAGTGTGTACTAGAGCTCTGAAAAAAAACAAAAAAAACGAATGAGCTTTTACTTTTTTTTAAACGTTTTGATTAAAAGGTAATCACTTTTTCTTTTCTATAGGATAGTTTAACCCTTATCTTTGTTTTAGGTTTAAATGATTTTTAACGTTTTTGAGATTTGATTTATTTATTTATATTTTTCAAATACATTTTAAAAGTAATTTTAATCTAAAAAAGTGAAAAAAGCAAAAAAGGCTGGATATTTATATAATAATAATTATTATTATTTTGTTCTTACAGTTATTTTTAAGTTTGAGAATGATGAATAACAAGATCAGCCTATATTAGATTTGCAGTCAGTGTACTTGTTGAACTGGCACTGATTATGAAGTGGCATCTCGCTTATTAGCATTTGTTAGCATAGCTTGCAGCAGATCGCTCCAGAAACATCAGCAGTATCCGAGTACAGGGGCAGAGTATTTATCATTATTGATTCGGTCAAGAGTGCTGCAGGGGCTGAAATCTGACTGCTAATAAACAATGTAGCTGGTCCCATGCCACAGATTGGTTATTACCAACACAAGAAAGAAAAATAGGGTGCATAAAATTCAAGATATCGTGAGTAAGAGGGAGAACAAGTGTTGAAACACTTGTGTGGAAGTCCGCCCACAGTGCAATCTGTCCTTCCTTGGAGACAGAGTGAACCAGAGAGAGAAAGAGAGAGAGAGAGAATTGTGCTTAAAGTTGAAGAGCTGGCAGATTTGACAGAAAGAGCCACCATATACTCATTATCTACTGAAATACTGATGGTGTTTGGTGGACGGATGAGATTCTGGAACTTCCAATCTCTGCTCTTCTGTTCCACATCCAGATTATGTAGACTATTATGTAAGTCTGAGCCCCAGTCAGTATTGTTTGGCGAATCCAAAATGTCTAGATGGGACGGTACATCTGTTGAAAGATTTGACCTGCTTTAATCTTGCTTTAATCTGCCGAGAGATTTAACTAGCTTTAAACCATGCAGCATATTTAAAAAGAAAACACCAGAGCAACCAGTCTTTTGCACGCTTGTACTGTATGAATGTGTCCATATAAACCCAAAACCTTGCCGCCCACTGTAAACTTTCCAGGCTCCCCTCATAACCCAGCCAAAGTACACTGTTGGCATGGCGACAGATGTGGCCAAGGCGGGAAAAGAATCTCCCCTCCTCTCCTCTCCTCTCCCCTCGGCTCTCTTCTCAAAAGAAAATGTCCACCATTTACCTTCTTTCCCGGTACAAAGAGGTGCATGCAGAGCCACTAAAATACTGCAGCATTTAGAAATGGATACATAGTTTTCAGGTTGTAACTATGTCTTCATTATTATATACCAATTGACCATAATACCATTATAATAACCATAATAAGTTACCTCTGATTCTGACAATATATTGTTTCATTTTCATTTGAAGTATAACTGGTCGGATTTTACTCATGGGTGCTTTTTGCCTGTAGACCACAAGCTTTCCGAGTATTAGTCTTAGTTCCTTCTAGATCTCTGAGAAATGCTGAATAGGTGTTGGTGCTAAAGTTGACGTCATTGTTTGAAAGAGTTCACCCACAGAGACTGAGAGTCTTCATTGCTGTTGTTTCACTATCACGACAGATGGTGGCATCTATTGTATTTAAACAACAATAGTCAATAGTTTTTTTATTATTATTATTTTACATATTATTTCAGAAAATGAAATGAATCACAGTTAAATGAATAGGCTACATAGGGAAATGGCTTCATTGTGCCTTCAGAAAGGTAAGTTAATTTGACATTGCAAAACTTGTGCTCAAGGGGGTTGACTTTATGAATGGAACAAAACAGATTTAAGGAGAGATATATAGACGTTCACATCTTGAATAAAATAAAATTGATTCTTTTTTATTGATTAGTAGAAATATTTAAAATATGGCATCATTTTTCATAGGAGAGACTCAAATAGGCCCTACCAACAGTTTATTAACCACATATTATTACATATTATGGTCATCTGTGCGTTCTAGAATTACAGTAAATGTTTTAATATGAATAGAGGGGGTGTGGGATAGTCATTTTGCACTTCCTGAACGAGGCAACACCGTTTCACTGAAGGGGAGGGGAGGAGAGAGAGAGAGATAGAGAGAGGGAGGGAGGAAAAGCGTATTTCTCTCAAAGTTGTAGCACTGCGCTTCTCTGTGAATGTCTCCTGCCTGTTAAAACGCTGCTATTACACATCCAGACCAAAAGGAACTTTTATCGTAATTAATGGGATATACATGTGATTTTGCCGTACGAGGATTCGTTTTTCGTTGAACTAAAGACGTTTAAAATATCGCAATGTCTCGAGTAGCGGATCTGTCGAAACTTCGCCAGGAAAGGATGAGAGAGATCAGTCAGCGGGTAAGTGCAGTGACGTGTGCTTTAACCAGCTTATCTCAAGAATTGAAACAATTTAGACGCTATGTTTGAATTGTCCTCTTTAATATTTGTTCGTCATTGTGGTTTACCCGATAAGGCATTTTAGCGCGTACACGGTCTATAACATTGACTAGAAATAATCGGTTTTGAAAAGTATAGCTGAAGTCTTTTCAGTTCGTTCAATCCAAATGTATCTATGTATTTTCATAATATAATGTGTTCCAAAGCAAAGAAAACACTACTTAAGAAAAGCTCTGAGTGTGTTTTGGGATAATAAAAATACATTACAAGTTGTGTATAAACGTGTGCTGGGAAATAATTTGCACTTAAATCCTCTTATATCCTCTTCCTCATCATTATAGAATAGCCTAAGGGTTAAAGGGCCAGACAGACTAAAATGTTAACGTTGCTGTTTTTTTACAATGAATAATATTTTCCAGGACTGTAAAAGTTTATGGCTTTTATTCAGTGTGATGTCATTGGTATGATGCAAGGGCAACACAAGCTGTATCTGAAACTGCATGCAGTATGCAGGTACATTTACTAGGAATTACAGGTTGAAATTAATGTCTTCATAATGCGATTATGGATATAGAAACAAATGAATTATACAGTAAAAAGCAGTGTCACAAAGCAGAGTCACCTTTATTATGGGTTAGAACTTTAATGTGAAATTACACAGAATTTGGAGCAACACAGATCCTGCTCAGAGCAGTTTTAACTCTGATGTGTAGAGACATCTTGTGTAGAAGGTTATATTGATTTTTTGCTTTTGATATGCACCTTTTTTGTCCAGTTATTAGCTTCAGCATGAGTTTGAGTTGTGTAGGTGTTACTGAGTGGGAATGTTGAACAACAGACTGTGTGTGTGCGCGCACAGAGAAACATTCAAGAAGAGAGCCAAAAGAGAGGTTGCCATAGAAATAGCACTCAGTTAAAGCATCAATTCCAGGTTCAGGTCCGAAGGCTCACACATAAGCACACAACCAACCTCTCATCACCTCTTCTTCTAATGTCAAAGGTTAGATTTCAGTTTGAGAAATTTAAAAGTAGCCAAGAGCAGCTTCCAAGTCAGGGTCTAGTTTGATTGCCCGTGTGTTTACCTTTTTCTGCAGAGATTTATGGATATAATCGTCCGATCTTGGTTAGTTTTTAGCCTTTAAAGGCACACTATGTAAGAATTTTGTATCAAAATATTCAAAAATCACTAAAACAATGTTATACACAAGTTTCCGAGGGGCGCTCCTGTAAAAAATAAAGTGGGTAAAACCTCCGCTAAGGTGGCGGAAGTAGCATTCCAATGGTATTTTGTGTGTTAGTTAGCGAAGAGGCTAGCTGTTTTTCGGAGAATTGTTTTACTATTTAAAGACGCAAATCTTTATGAGAGATGTCGTTACGGAGCTCAGGGACAACATGTGCTGTTCGCGGTTGTATGTATAACTGGACTAAACTAATTCAGTGGCTTAAACGTGATTGTTTTGAACTTAAGCCGAAAACGAAATCAGAGTGATCCTGCCAACGACTGTAACGTTAGTTTCCATTACCTCCCAAAAGACGACGAATCTTCCTGTGTACATTTGTTTAAATTCTTAATATTCTATAAAATCTATCAGCATGTGTTTGGCTGTTCGCTACTGATGTTACACCTAAACTCAGGATCAAAGCCTGTGTTGACAGAATACCAAATGTGTAATGTATTCAAGTAGCACATTCATTTATAATTTTGAATAAACTCCAAAGCACAATGACTAAGTGTGTATTTTTTTATTTTAATTGTTTGTCAGCTCACACAACTGTATGTCACCATGCCTTGATGAGTATTGATTATTAATAATGTTATTATAACACTCCCAACAAGGTAACTACGGAGGGTAAAGGTACTGTTATTTCACCCTTTTTAATTTCGTTGAGGTTGTGTTCCCACATCGTTAGCTAGTTTGGATCGCTATAACTTGAATGACTGTCAACTGTTGAATGAACGAGTGTGTAGTATGTCAAGTCGCGCTTTGTTTACTTCGAACCGGAAGACGCGCCCACTTTTGACGCAAGGCTTCATGGGGCGTAGGAAACTTGTGGATATATTTTGTTGATTTGTGTACTTGTATTATCCTAAATGTTTATAAGAATGGTTGAATCCAGAGAAATATGCAGTTTTAACCAGGAGTCCAGTCCAATCTTTGCCTATCAATGACATCATACCTGTGTTACACTTGATTTCCGATTTTATTTTGTAAAAACACCAAACATCTGTTTGGATACATTAATCAGAAAATGAATCATTGTTATACAGCTCAACATAATTAGTCTTTTTGTTTAAATCTCATTTTCTTGATTTACCACAAGTACCATTCATATTTACTGTGGCATGCCTAATATCGATCTAGCTCACTGCAGTGTGCAACATGTGTCTCATATTGTAGCCGCCGAGCCAATGCACAGAGTAGCATTAACAACTTTCATCACACTCAAATGTATGTAATATGATGATAAAACAGTGCTGCGTTACCCCACATATGCATGACCAGAAGAAGAGGAAGCATTCTGCAGCATAATAAAAGCTCCACTCCTCTTGAGCCAGGTGTCGTGCTTATCTCTTATTAGCAATTGCTCCAGCGGCTTCATTCCGCTCCAGCGGCTATCATTACATTAGTAAATCTTTAACTTTCTGGGGTCTACAGTGTTTTTGGGGACCTTCAGATGTTTTGACATGCCCTGACATTGTGCTTTTTTCAGTTGCTTATAAACATATTAATGGCACAGGTGAAATTACACTCTATTTAGCAGAAACATGGCTACCATAATATGTGAGCAACATGCATGTATTTTTAATGTTATGTTTGTATTTTTGAGAGAATATTGTTTATGCATGGTTACTAAAAAAACGAAAAATTTAAGTTTCTGAAATAAGGCCACAAAACTAAATATCTGTCCACAAGACTTGACTAATGGATGTTGTCGCCATCTGTTGTAGAGTTTTTGCTTCAAAATGATCTGAAAATCATCCTGCCTAATCATTCACATAAAACAACAGATTGTTTTAAATTGTGAAAAACATTTTTTGTTTGGAAAGGCAATATGCGTGGCCCAACCCCCTCACCTAAGAAGACGATGACCCGCATAATAATGAGCCTTTCATTTCATATATATATATATATATATATATTTAATTGCTATATATCATATAGCACATTTTTAGTCATACCTTGGAAACAAATCTTGTTCAAATAGGCTATATGGGCCATGCTATAGAATTGGTTCAAAGTTAGAGTTAGAAACATCTTGAAAAGAAAATTGTCTTTTTCCATAAATGTCTTAATAAAGTATTATTTTTTTAAAGTTGCCTAATGCATTTTATCATACATATTTCAAAGTTAAGGATTCATTATTTTGATATAGCTTGCATTGGAACAAACACTATAAAAGTTGTTTCGTTTATTTTTGACAAACCATACTATATATTTACTTATGAGCAGAAACTGTCTAAAAAAAGCTTATTTGATGTCTATTTTATAGTAAAAAATTTATAATCTATCCAAAACTAACGAAATATTGTCTTTTATTTCGTTTGTAAAAGTGCGCATTCATTCATACACACAGACACGCAATTCATTTTTAAACAGTCTTTATGCAGTTTACAGACACTATTCAATAACGCGATTAGAACAAAGCACTTAGAATAAGAAGAGAATAAATAACTTACTACATCAGCTGAATCCGTGCTCCTTGAAATGAAACTACCAGTACTTCTGAGGTAACTTTTCCAGGATTATTAAGATATTCCTCACAGCGCAGCAAAACGAGGTAAAGTACAAGATTCTTATTAAACTGGATGTTTTATACATCCAGTTAATACATTGCCGGTCATCCATAAATATAATTTCTGCCCGAGTCCTGTCGCATTCACCACCGGCTGTAGAGGTGAAGACAAGAACTCCCAAGTTTCCACGAAATCAAGACATCATCAAGCTACAACTTTGTTTTGAATAAACGACCTCTTGGCGAAAAATTACATAGTGTGCCTTTAACAACTACTTGGCCCATAAACAGGAGTTATAAAGACATTGGATATTGAAAGAATCCATATCCGTCGACTACTACTTTCCTGTGGACTTAAGTGGAAATTGCTTTCTTATGAAAATGTTTGCAAAGAATGTCAATGTCAACTAATCAGTCATGGTTCCCCATAGGCCAGCTATATCCAGGCCATCAGGCCACAGCAGACTGAACTAAATCTGGAGCTGGGACTATTAGAACTGGAGCACCAACATTAAGTACTGTCAATCTCAGCCCATTTCCTTGATAGGAGATGATTCCAACTTTAGACAAGCTCCCTGAACCTAGAAAACAATGTGCTTGGGGCACATACCGCTCATGCTTTTGTACAGAAAGCTTGATTCAATGTCAACTTTCAAGTGAACTATAACCACAGAGGTTGTTTTCATTTTGCAGGCACAGTGACATTTTATTAGCCTGACATTATTATTATAAACACAGACTTGGAAATGTTGGCTGCTCCTAGTGTGTCTCTGTATTTTTCTCAGTCATACTCAGGTTTTTTTTTTTTTTTTTAAACATGTCACTTTATCTTCACAAACCCCACCCTAGCTACATGCTTTGTTCTCCGATTTAGCATGAACTATTGCAACTTCCCAAATCTGCAGAGATGATCACACATACACGTAACAAACAATGCAGAAGCAACCTGGAAGTTCTGGTTATGGACAAACTAGGTCAATTTAGATTTGCTAATTTAATAGCAACGTCCTGCAGGTTATTGGACAACTACACACTAACACACTAAGAATTTTTTATAATACATTGTCTGTTGCTTACTTCCAATTCATGTCCATGTTCCTATGGCAACCTTTACTCATGCCTCCTGCTGATTAGAAAGAGGAAGTGCTCTCTCATTATTTCCTGCTTTGCATGTAAACAGAGAGGCCGATTTTTAGAATAAGCCAACCCAAAACAGGACCTTAGTGTCTCATTTTCAGTGGTGAAAATATATGAGACATCTTATTACTTACTATAAAATGTATGAAATCTAAAAATATTTTACCATGGACCACAGACCTTCTAACATCCAACATGGCCATTTTCGGCTTTTGTTTATTCCGAAATATCTTAAGAATTATGTTGACTTTTAAAATAAATTTAAAAAAATTGTTTGTCTGGACATATATCTTTCTCTTTCCTTCATTTTCCAAGTAACTCATAAAATCATAAAACATGTATAAAAGAGGAAGATGATCAGCCAGGGCCAAGTAGAGCTTCTAGTAAAATGCTGACTAGCATATTAACCAACACCAGCTGCTGGTCAAAGCTTTTATAATTAAGAACAATGACTCTGGAAGCACACAGATCAAAACTTTTTTTGTTAGGTAACTGAGTTTACAGAGTTGCACTGTTAATTGGTTGCACTGCAAAATGGATGCCTGGACTTATTCAATTTACCTAATTTAAAGCTGCAGTGTGTTTTTTTTTTAGCTGTAAATGCCATATAATTACTCCGGAGCCAATAGAAAATGATTTCATGTCATTGCTGATTGGCCGATGGCACCAAAAGAACAAACACAGTCCTAAACTCTAGCAAATATCCTGTCAGCGTATGAGCTGTGACGTCAAAGGCACCAGACAGGAACATATAATGTGTAAATAGTTCATTATATTATGGAGGATGTTTTGCTAGTGACTGCTCAGAGTGTAAAATGGCTCTGCTGGTTTGCTGTTCAGCCAGTAGACTGAGGAAAAAATAACAGCTTGCAGGTCGTATAACTTTCTCCAGGTAGCTTTATGGGTTAGTGCACGTCATATTGTTATTGTTTACTAAAACTGAAACTAAGTATTTGTGTACTTGAAACAAAGCTGAAATAAAATATAAATATTAGAAATTGAAATAGAAAATCTTAAATAAAAATGAGAAATGTTGCATTGGCAGCGTTGAGCGCACATTCTACAAGACAAGACATTTATCAGACGCATATTTTAGGCTTCGTTGCACAACGAATCATTCACCATGGTCTTGTCAGTCATCTTGCTTTACTCTCGTCACATGATCAGTGTTTGACTATGTAGCTTGTGATGGATGGATGCACGCATAGCAGACGTTTACAATAGTTTTAGCGATCGTTTTCCAACTGCTTAAATGTTTTTTATTTCTTAAAAGAAAAGCAAAACGACAGTGGAGGTAATGTAATGTAAACGTGGCGGTGCGGTGGCATATTCTATGCTAATTTCACCCTCACGCTCCGTCATGGCGTATTGCAAAACAGCTTTTCACTTCCACAAGAAATCTTGTCACATTTTAATATCGTCACGACTCACAACCCTACTAATTAGTAGGGGTGTAACGATACCCTCATGTCACGATTCGATACATATCACGATACTTAACTCACGATACGATGTTATTGCGATACTCCAAGACATAAGATAAAAGGTTAACAACAAATGTACTGTTGATTAAAATGCATTACATTGTGGGTTTAAATGAATAGGCTTGGACTTGGTGCTTGCAACCCAAGGACAATGGTGACACCAGAATAAAAATATTCTTGATTCTGAAACTGAAAATACAGAATTATTTTAGACGAATATTCTTGCACTTTTTCAGACTAGATTTATTTAATATATTTAGATAGATTTAAAATAATGTTGGACACTTTTTACTGGTCAAGTTACATAAGTCATATGGCATTATCAGGACCCACAAATTTTACCACATTGCATTATTATACATTATAATCAACATTATATATAGTAGTTTAATGTAGTAACGAAACTAAACCTCTGTAAACTTGAATTTTTTATCACACAGTAATTTTTATTTTGAGGGGGGACTATCCACGATACATACAGTATTGTTGTCACTATCCACCATACGTATTGTTGCATTTTTGTATTGCGATTATATTGTGGCACGATATATTGTTACACCCCTACTAATTTGCTCAACCTACATCAATTAATCTATTAGCAGATTGTACTGTATGTCAAAAAAAGACCCTCAGGGGGGCAAAGAGATGACAAAATAATGGCCAAAATCTGAAGAAAACTAGGTATGACGTACCTAACAAAGACAAACAAACAGAAGTTACTGTATCAGAAAGAGAGCCATTGTTTGCTTAAACCAAATGAGTGACTTTTTATAGTGGAGAGTTGATTGGGTTAATTTGTCTTTCCCCTAAAGGCTGATAAGCAAAGATTAGCTTTTTCAATGAAAACCAGTTCACAAGCATGAATGTGCTGTGTGTGTTTTCATGATAAAATCTTTTACCAAGGAATACAGACTTTCTAGACATTCAATATGGCTATTGTTCAGCTTAAGTTTCTTCCGAAATGGTGTTGCAAGTTCTCTTTTGAGTTGGTTGTTTCCCTGTTCGTGAACTCGGTCTGTACCAGTTCGGCAGATGAATTGGTTACACAATAGAAACTGAGCCGCAATAGTGTCATCATTGTCTTTTTTTGTGAGTGTTGATTGTTCTTTGACCAGCTCAAAGTTGTTGTGTTTTCTTACTATGATACTAGGCACATTTTACTCTGGTGGAGATGATTTAAATGTATATTTATATATAATATGACACCATGCATGATTAATTTATTTTGAGTTTTTGTGTTCTGGTTAGAATAAGGAGAAGGAACGCATGAGGGAGCGGGAGAGAGAAGCCAGAGAGCGAGAGGCACGCTACAGTAATGGCCACCTCTTCAACTCACTCACCGTGTCTGGGACGACACTCTGCTCGGCCTGCAACAAGAGCATCACCGCTAAGGAGGCCCTCAGTTGCCCTAGTGAGTCACACAGACAAACATATACATCACACTCAAAACCCACAAACTTCACCAATATGATGTAAATATGTTGAATACAACATTTTGCAAGTTGTAGATATTTTGTAAATTCGATTTGTACAGTTTCAGTGGAAAATATTAGTGGTGTTTGTTCATCAACTCAATGATAGAATCATTGGCTATTTAACATGTCGCTATGCAGTTGCTAGGGTGTTCTAGGTGGTATTAGCATGTTGCTATGGTGTTCTGGGTTGCTTTTGCTAGGGTGTTGACCAGTCTAAAGGCTCCGATATACTCACGGCAAGGTTGTTCGTTTTTCGTTTAGGGGTAAAAAAGAAGTTTGACCTTTGGAATAATGTTAGCCAATATCCTGACATCACCCACACTGATGAGAGCGGTGTTTAGATTAATATGTAAATATGTGCTTCATGCTTTCCTAGATGTGGACCTTTGACCCAGGTCTGCAATTTAGATTTCCAGTCAAGTTGTGTCATGTTTATTTATATAGCACATTGTAAAATAGATTGCTTTAAAGCAAGCAGCTTTACAGTGCTAAAGCTAAAAAAAACAGTGTTGCTTTCAATTCTAATTAAAACTTAATTTTCTACTATAAAGCAGATCTCCTTCGTTATTAATAAAGAAGGTATTTATTAATAACCACCTGGAACCGTATAGATTACTTTTATGATGGATGGATGCACTTTTTTGGGCTTCCAAATTTAGAGTACCATTCACTCACATTATAAAGCTTGGAAGAGCTAGAATGAAAGAAGAAAGTCATTTACACCTAGGATGGCTTGAGGGTGATTAAATTATGAGATAATTTTCATTTTTGGCTGAACTATCCCTTTAAGGTGTTTAAAGTCTGGGTGACTTTAGCATGTTGCTATGTGATTGCTGTTGATAGGCCTGGTAGAAGTCTAAAGATCCTATTCACTATGATAATCTAGTTTATTTTTTTTTCCAACACAAATATATATGATTATTTTTCACTACTTTCATCATCCGCCTGATGAAATTCATGTCAAAACAAATCAAAAGGCGTAACAGCTTACCTCTTCCAAACTAACTAATTTATAGAATGTATCTTTCATGCAGGACAAACTCATGAATGATAAGTAATTAACCTCGTACTTATGCTTAGGGATCTGTGCAAACCCTTTAATGACAAGTATTAAACATAAGTATGATCGGTGGTAATTGGGATTAGACAGACATTTCACGAGTTTACAATTACATACAATTAGAGGGAGTAAAGTTTAATTCGTAATTGGCATGCTGTCCGGGGGAGGGCCCCCCCAGGACTAGAAGAGTGGAGAAGGGGTGATGGAGGGATGCTGCTACACCTCTTATGGTTGATTGCTTAGTGCTCTCCACTCGTGTTAATTATCTGAAAGTGCTCCTCCCGAACTTTGTCAATGAAACATCATTAATGATTATGAGTACAGTATAAACGCAGTACCATTCTTAATTAATGTTTGCTTACGTCCTCTGTGGAAGAAAACCCCAAGAATAAATGTTTCTGACGAAATCCTATGGAGCTTGTTTGTGCTCAGTCAACCTCAGTCAGCCGCTTACCTCAGTCCTTCCAATGATTTTTCCTGCTTCCTTCCTCACTTTCTTTCCATGATTGTCTCCAGATTCAGAACTTTAGCTCAAAATGAACATCATTCATGTATATGCCCTTTTATTACTTACGAGCCACACTTGTCTACCCATTCCCACATCCCTCTTTTACATTACATCTGTGCTGTAGCCTCTGCTGTTTTGAGTCCTATCATGTGGTGAAGTGGAGAGAATGTGGAATATTTTTAGAGGCTGGTCTACCGCTGTATGCCAAGATAACACACACACACACACACACATCTTAAAGTTGGAGGTCTGGATAGTTTATATGTGTCTATATGTGTGTGTATTAGGACTGGGTATTGAGACAAATTTCACAATTCGATTCGATTTCGATTCACAAGCTTACAATTCAATTCGATTTCGATTACAATTCGATTCAATATCGATTATTTTGGATATCAGTTACAATAAATGGCAATTTTTCTCAAGGAAATCAAATCTCTTAACTAATGCTGTAAACTATGGGAGTCTAGTTGTAGCCTATAGACTTCATTAGCCTAATATGAAGGTAATAAATTACACCGTTAAATTACACTTTTATTTATTTTTTATAATAAGAGGATTATATGAAATATAAACATTTAAATGGTGGTTGTCATAAAAACTTGCCAGATTTATTCAAATATGCATTAAATATTGAAGAACATTAAGATTATAATGTATGTAATATGGTGTATTTATGTTTTTGAATTTCTAAAGAAAATGGACGTAATTTGAAAATTGAGACTTTGTTTCCTATCAATAGTAACAAAGGACAAAGATTAATGCGATTTTTTTGGATGCGCGCAGCCGCGATATACAATGTCCCATTCATTCAAATGAAACAGGATGACTAATCGATTCTTGAGATTTAAGAATCGATATCGGTTCATAAAAATGAGAATCAATTAATATCGAGAAATCGATATTTATTACCCAGCCCTAGTGTGTATGTATATATATATATATATATATATATATATATATGTGTGTGTGTGTGTGTGTGTGTGTGTGTGTGTGTTTATATATATACCTGTATTTTAAAATCTAGGCACTTTTATACACTACCTGTATTTTTAAATAAATTATGAAATATACACAAATAGCATTTCCCCAATCCATTATCTCTCTCATACACACAGACACACACTTGAATGATTCCTTTAAGTACATTTACATATGAATACTGGCATACTCTCACACCCTTTCCTGTTTTGTTGTGCTCATCTTTCAATCCTTGTTCTCTGTTTTGCTATTGTTTTCAACTTCTTCCTTATTTTGTCATCAAGATCAGATTTAAAGACCAGACAGTACGAGCCTCTCATCGATGAGCAGCTTTGTGCTCGGCTGCTCTGGTCTGAGCTCCGGTATTGATTGCTCTCTCTCTCTTGCTGTGTATCGGGGCTGGAACTACAGTACATGTTCAACACCCACACAGGCTCTTAGTGCAAAGGCCTTGCGAACCGAACACCGTTGAGTGGGAGATTAGATTTAAACTAGATCCTACAGTGGATTAGATAAAAAATGTATTTAAGATGCTGTTTTATTTTGTATTGCAGATGAATAAGATGCATTGAATGGGATGTGGATGTGCAAATGAGTAGCAGAGTAGTCAGTCATATATGGAAGCTTTGGATAAGGCTGGTATTAGATGCACGTGCACTGCACAATATTGCTCTTTTTGTTATTTTATCATTGTGGTAAAAAAATAAGAACAAAGATGCAAATTTAATATTAGAATTTTTTTTTTTAAATAAACGGTGCTTTTTTACTTTTTAATTTTACATCTAAACAAAAGCATGCAAGTAAGAAAAAGAAATAATCAAATGCAAAAATAATCACAGCATGGTATTCATTACAAATTAATTGTTTATTATTAAAGCTACAAAAGTAGTTCAGTCCCTATAGAGCCGTGAGTGAATCCCTATTTTTTTATATTGTTTGACTAACATTAACACAGGTTATTATATTAAAACCTAATGCACAGTTATATAATGTTCGATTTTTTTCCCCATTATGTTTGTGTTAATACTTGCCAAGACGGATATTTTGAAGAAATCATGTGTTTATCTGACCGATTATATTCCACAGCTCTAGTACAATACATAAGATATTGCATTCAAAAACAGCTGGAAAGAGTGCAAAAAAATGGATCACAATGGGGAATTATCGATGTGTTTTATTAAATATTTATATTGTGATATAGCTTTTTTTAAACACAAAACACCGAGACACATCAAGACACATACATAAATAAAATGAAATGTATTCCTGTAATGACAACGTTGAATTTTCATCAACCATTACTCCAGTCTTCAGTGTCACATGATCCTTCAGAAATCATTTTGTGCTCAAGAAACATATTTTATTATTATCAATATTGAAAACAGTGGTGCTTCTTTTTTTGTGTGTGTGAAAACCATGAGACATTTTTTTCTTTTAAATTGTGACCTTCTCCTTCTTAGATTTGACATAGTGATCTTAACACGGTCTGTGTTCAGATTTGCATTTAGTAATTTATCAAAATGGACTAAAACATTACTATATTTTCCTCTACAGTTACATTTCTGAGATGCACTGATACTTACAAAAAAGCCTGTGCTTCTCCGTGGGTGATTATTTAGACTCGTGTAGGTGTGTGTTGTGGGTAATCGGACCAGGGAAACCCCACCGGAGCCCCCGTCCCTCTTCCTTCCCAGCCACCCTCAAAACAGGAAGCAAAGCCGTTCTTAAACAATAGGGGTTCAGAGACAAAAAGCAATACAGTGTTACCAGAGAAAATGTTCTGCGACTAGTAGCATGCTGTTAAGGAGATCTAGAACAAGCATTTTACCGCAGACATGGACAGAGGTCAAGAGGGAGAGACAGAGAGGCGAAAAATGGGTATGGTACTGAGATTTACATAATTATTTGCTGTAATAGGTATAAAAGGGAATACCGGTATGTTTTCAACTTCCTCGCTGGAGTATCATCGTACACTGGTTGCTGTTTTTGAGAACTCAGTGGTTGGTTTCAAGTTGCTTTAAGCTAAAGAATCATCTTAGACCAACAACAAACCAGGTACTAGTAACTTGATCATAGCAGTCTTTACCTAGTCAAGAATGTTTCTGGAACATAGTGGTAGGTCAAGCAGCTAATGATAAGTGTTTTTGCAAACCCATAACAGAAAAAGTGAATACAATTCTATTACTTTTATAAATGTGACCATGAGATCACACTCATCACATTTAAATGTTAATTGTATGAAGATTATAGTATGTGACATAAAA
Source organism: Pimephales promelas (assembly GCF_016745375.1). Next base: position 10,277,780 of record NW_024121211.1, on the reverse strand, counting down.
GGGTTTTCATGCCTGTTCTTCTTTTTTTTCAGCTTGTAATGTCACCATCCACAACCGCTGCAGGGACACGCTACCAAACTGTGTCAAAATGAAACAAAAGGTGGGATATTAGTGCACACATGTGTCACATGGTGTCACATGGACCACTGACATTCAAACACTGGCTTTGATTCATGGTAGGATGCAGAAGAAATGTTTATAAATCGGCTCTGTTTTCTTGATGTGGTTTATGTCTAAAAATGTAATCTATGTGTCACAATAGCAACAGAAAATGGCGCTGATCAGGAACAATTCGGCCTATCAGAATGTGACTCTGAGGAATAGAGGTGAGGATGTGATGGAAACAAGTGTGTTTTTACATCTGGTACAATTACAAGTGGCATATACGTCTCCTGTGACCAGTTGTGAACGGATATCATTGAGGGGATTATGTGATAATGATTGCCCAAAATCATACCAGTCTGTAATTACTCTGGATGTTTTGAATGTTCAGGGAACCTTCAGAAGTAATGTTTCCAATATGGGAACATTAGCAAAATGTTCTTTTGTTTAGCTGTTTACCAGAAGTAAATGGGGTTTACCCTTTATGTCTAAATTTGACTTTGCGCTCTCTTTTTCTGACTCTCTGAAGCCCAATTAAGGGAAAGGCCCAGCTCTGCCATTTACCCCTCAGACAGTCTCCGTCAGTCACTACTCGGATCACGTCGCGGCCGGTCCTCTCTCTTACTTTCCAAGAGCGTCTCCACCAATAACATTGCAGGGTGAGTGACAGAAATGACAGAGATGCTTAAAATGGACTCTTGCCTGTACAATATAAACACATAACCAAATACTGTAAGTGAGTCCTTATAAATACTGTAAAACATGTTGAAATGTCTATAACACAGTCGTGTTCTCATCGTGTGTATTTTTTGTCTTTTTGTGTTTTGTGTGTTTGTGGCCATGTTAGTTTAATGTAAGCAGTTTTGTTTGAATGTTATTTATTAGTTATTATATTCACTTTATTTTATATTTTTTTATATATTTTAATTTTAAATGTGTATTTTCTGTTTCTGTGGTGATTATGATGCCTGCCTCTTAATTTGGTTTTTGTTTTGTCTTTTTTTTTTTTTTCCTTTTGCATGTGATTGCATGCATATGTGTACATCTGTTTGTGTGCATGCATTTGGCCCACCTGTGCATGTGCGTGTAGGACTCTGAATGATGACTATCCTCTGGGGCTGCGCAGGATCTTGTCTCAATCCACAGACTCACTCAACTTCAGGAGCAGAACCATGTCCATGGAGTCCCTCAATGATGAGGGTGAGACACAAACACACCGACAAACACTTCAACTAAGTAGACACGTGTTAAAATAGGCCGCGTTTACATTACATGGTTCAAGTGACCAAATTCAGATTTTTTTTCCTTCAATGTAACACAGATCGAATATGACCTGCCATGAGCATGTAAGCATGAAAAAAACAACACATAGATTCTGATATTCTCAGATTTCAGGCATCATGTATGCAGATAGATCAGATATTCCCCTGTCAATGTATGTCGTATGTCATTGAAAAAGCGACGATGGCGGATGCCTTGGATCACGTGACTCTTTTTTTAATTGCGCAGTGATGGTCGAAAGCTCAACCCAGTGTTGAGATATGTGGAAAGCAAAAGCTTCTACTATTTAGTCTGCATTCATTGCAAATTCCTTTTCGGTCTAAGCTTTTCTGGGTCAGTATGCATTGGGTTGTTTCGCCAAGTGAACTGTGTAAATGCAGATATCGGATATGGGTCACTTTTAAAAGATTTAAGTAGTCATAAAAAAATGAATATAGTCAACAAATCAGAACTTGTAGACCTGCAGTGTAAATGCGGCCATATTACATCGATTTTTACAGTTAGTATTTGTTTTTTTTGGAATAAATTAATACTTTTATTCAGCAAGGATTCATTAAAGGAGTAGTTCACTTTTAAAAAACTGTTGCTGATAATTTACTCACCCCCATGTCATCCAAGATGTCCATGTCTTTCTTGCTTCAGTCGAAAAGAAATTAAGGTTTTTGAAGAAAACATTACAGGATTTTTCTCCATATAATGGACTTCAATGGGAACCAAACGGTTCAATGTCCAACTGAGAGTTTCAGTGCAGCTTCAAAGGGCTTTAAACGACACCAGACGATGAATAAGGGTCTTATCTAGTGAAACAATCGGTCATTTAAAAAATAAATTAAAAAGTTTAAGTTTTATAAGCACAAATGCTGGCCTTGCTCTGTTCTGTGATGAGCGTTCGTGCTGGTGTCGTTTAAAGCCCTTGGAAACTCTCATTTGGACCTTGAACCATTTGGTTCCCATTGAAGTCCATTATATGCAGAAAATCCTGGAATGTTTTCATCAAAAACCTTGATTTCTTTTCAACTGAAGAAAGAAAGACGTGGACATCTTGAATGACATGGGGGTGAGTAAATTATCAGCAAAAGTTGTTTTTAAAAGTGAACTACTCCTTTAAATTAGCTGTAAAAACATTTAGAATTTTACAAAATATTTCTATATCAAATAAATGTTGTTCTTTCATTTGTATATTTTTAAGAAAATGAGAGCATTGGTTTTGATTGGTGTGATTGGCTATAGATCCATGTTGGCCAACCTGTTTACCTGCAAACCGAAGCAATAATACAGAAATTGTATTTTTCTTGTTTTTTAGGAGAGGGCTTCTTCAACTCTCTGCTGGAAGATTTGGAGTTTGAAGGCCAGGAATTTGAAGCAGATTCCTGGAGCATGGCGGTAGATTCCACCTACTTGCAGACCCACCGTAAAGATGTTATCAAGAGACAGGACGTCATCTATGGTTAGAGAAAAAAAACGCAGATCAAAGTCTAGAATCAAAGTATGTTTATGACTGTAAATGGGCCATCGACTCAACAAATATTATTATGTGCTTTTCCAAACAAACAGACTGTACATCTAGTCTTCGTGGCCTCAAGTTTTGTTTTTTTACAGTTAAATTCTGTATAATAACTAATAACAGCAAGTATTAATATTACAAGTGAATTTAGGCACTACAACATAACAATGTACAGTGTGAAAAATGGACATTCACTTTGAGATTTGTAGAAGATTACATTTAACCATGTTATTAATTTTATTGTTTTTAAAGATTAACTTTAAATGTTTGTTATATGACTGGAAAAATAATCTAAATGTAAAAATTAGCAACACCAGTGTACACAAGATGGACTGTTCTGTACTTCTATGCATCACTACATTGTTTTCATTCACATCAAACTCATCTACCCTCAATTTTAGGACAGTGGGAATATTTAATTTAGGGTACATGTCCAACAAAGACCTTTTAAATGTTGCATTTTACAGCTCAACCTCTGTGATATCATTTCAGAGCTGATCCAGACGGAGCTCCATCACGTCCGGACCCTGCGGATCATGGAGGGTGTGTTCAGGCGGGGTATGCTGGAGGAGGTGCAGCTGGAGCCGGGGGTCGTGCATGCGCTGTTCCCCTGCCTGGAGCGCCTGTTGACGATACACACACACTTCCTCACGCAGCTCCTCGAACGACGCGCTCACAGCCTGCAACCTGAAAGCACAAACAATTTCACCATCAATCAGATCAGCGATGTGCTAATAAAACAGGTAGGAGTGAGTTTACGTGGGTGGAACGGGGTGTGAATGCATTTGGATACATTTGGCCAGTCGTAAGTGATTTTGGATTAGCATGTCTGTTTTGATTGCCAGTTTAAAATGTTTCATAAAGTAGAGCTGTCAATTTAATGCATTACTGGAAAAATAATGAGCACAATTATGTAACCGTGCAACAAAATGGAATCTGGGGAAACATTTTAAAAATGTTTTTAAAACTAATTTAACTTAAAAATTATTATACTTTATAAAAAAAATTTAATATCCAAATATAAATTCATTGAATGAACTTGAAAGAGATGTGACGTCACGTTGTAGAGGGCGTGGAAAGTCAAAAAGAAAGAAATCGTGACAAATGGAAATGAGAGTGTATGAGAGTGGGATGCTGAAAGCTTTCAAGTTTCAGGGAACAAAATGTTCATAGTGCACTGTTTGTGTGTGTATGTCAGTTCTCAGGTCAGTGTGCGGACGAGATGCTGAAGACGTATTCTGAGTTCTGCAGTCGTCATATAAAGGCTGTGAAACTATACAAAGAACTTTTGGCCAGAGACAAGAGACTTCAGCTCTTTATACGGGTAAGAACAAGAATGACCATGTGCGTTATGTGTTTGCATAACCGGGTCAGGTGTTGTCTCGTGTGTTTCAAGTGGGAGGATAGAGTGGTATTGAGTGATGAATGATGGTGGGCGGGTGCATTAATGCCTGCAGACTCTCAGAGATGTGTGAATCATCAGATTTCCAGGTATCATAATTGTATTCAGCTTTTGTGTTTTATTTTACTTCGTAATGGCTTAGTTTAGGAAGGTCACGGTGACAAAACAGGTGAAATTTCACAGTTATCGATATCACAGTAATACTAATATGCTTTAAAAAGTTAAATATTCTCACAACAGTGGTGTGAAAGGTAGCACATTTCTCATGAGATATGAGGAGGTAATAGCAAGATTTCAAAACAAAAAATACTGACTGAATTAAATTATGCTATGTTATATATTGTGAAATAAAATTGTTAGTAAAATTCTGTATGAGACCAACAAATGGCTGATTTTAAATGTATGTATGGATAATTATTGGCTTTAAATGTATGTATAATTAGTATTTTTAACATATTTGTATTTTTCATAATAGTATTATTACTAAAAATAATATTTATGTGTTTAATTTTGTTTATCGCATATATTTTATATTTTAAAACAAAAGAAACTAGCTGAAATTAAAATGTACGCTATATTATATTGTCTAAATAAACATATAATAGTCACTATAAATTCAATTTGTTTTAATGCTACAAGTGAATTTAGGCATTGAAACTTTCACTTTGTGATATTTTTCATGTTTTGTACGTAATTTTATTACAGTCAGCAGGGTTCAACTCTACCACTTTTTTCTACTTGCCCTGACAAAATTTTCACAGGCCCTACTACTAAAAAAACGAATAAATAAATAAAATAAAATAAAATAGGCCTAGCTATTGTTCTAGTTGTTTTGATCTATGTAGCCTTAATAAATAAGGTTATGATACCAAAAACTACTAGTTTAACTTATGTGTTTGAATTAGTTTTCATGGACCTTTAGTTTGCATTCATTAGTTCCTGTTTTCCTTTGTTCAGTTTTCCCGCTTCTTCTTGGTTGTCATGGAATCTTAACATGATTTGCCATCACGTTCAACTCTGTTGTTATTGATCACCTCGTTTGCCTGTGTTCCTGTGTTTTCAGTTCAATCTGCCCTGTCTCGTCTGTGTTACGCTGTAGCTACCCTATGTTTGAATTACCTGTGTATTGAATGACAGACTTTTGGCATCTTCATCTGCATCCTCATCTTCGAGCGTTTATACTGTGACAGACAGTCAATAATAAAAAAGAACAAATAATCAAATTACAAGCAATAGCACAAATAAATACGACAGAACAAACATATACAAATAAAATAAACAGTTTTTTTCAGGTTTTTCAAGTAGTCTAAACTAGATTTTCAGGTTCAGAAATATTAAGCAAATGTAAAATTTCGCTGCAAAGTCTTCACTGTATTAATATAGATTAACCCTTGTTGCAGTTAATCAGTCAAGAACAGTGAGCGATTTTTTTTCTGTCGTTTGTTTGATTAACATAAACACAGAAAGCAGCAGGAATATTAGGCTGCTGTCACTTGAAGAGTTACACATATCTAATACACTGTTACTAGTGCTGTCAAACGATTAAAATATTTAATCGCGATTAATCGCATTAATGTCATAGCTAACTCGCGATTAAACGCACATTTATATCTATTCTAAATGTCTTTTGATTTCTTTTTGTTACATTATTTTTTTCTCATTTTAATGCTCTTGTCAACATGGAAAAGTGGATCGGCTTGTTTAGTGCAAATGTTTTTTTTATTATTATTATTGAAAATAACAGTGGAATAGTGTTCAATTTCACACTAACATATATAAATAATCTCTCACACAATGTAACACTGTCTAGCAATAAAAGGGTGAAAGAAATACTCATGAGGTCCTGATATTGACGAGGGGGTGGAGAATTCGCATCATCTCTGTGTGTGTGTGTGTGTGTGTGTTTGCTTGGCCATCATCAAGTGGTGTTTCAGACTGGACATGCTGCGATGATGATCGCTCAGTTCACAATGACAAAACACACAGATCACTTGGTCTTGTCAATGGGACAATTTGGCAACTTTTTAAAAGTAAACTTTCCATTCAGAATCTTTTAAGGGCATCAATTTCGGCGTCTCGCTCTCGTCATCCACTCAAAACGTAACGTTACTAGTTGGCCGGCTCGCAAGCCGAAACGAGTGTGTGCGGCACAAAACGTCCTCGCGCTGCGCTCTGAACCCATTCATTTCAATGGACGTTTTGAAATGCTTCTTCGACCGAAGCGCAAGCGGATCTAGCTAGACCGGAAACAAAACAACAGGCATGCCGCAAACACACGTTTGGGCTTGCGAGCCGGCTTTGAGTGGATGATGAGCGCGAGACGTCGAAATGGATCAGTACACATGCCGCGTCCTGTTGCAAAAGCATGTGAAAAAACTACAGGTGCGTTCCATTCGCCAGGGTCCCTACGCAGTGTTCACTGCTCCCTACTCCCTGAACACGGTATATCAGTTGAAGTGGACTTCACTGACTTCCTGTGAAGTGATGTATCGATGTTCCCTTATTCGCTATGCCGTTTGCAGTGCCCTTCGAACTGAACATGTTCATTCCCTTCGAACTGGAATCTCACTTAAGATGGCGAAATACCCTGTGAAGTCCACTTCGCAGTCCACTTACGGTCGAATGGAACGCACCTTACAAAGTTTGCTAGGACAAAAAGACCGTTAATCGCGCGATTAAAAAATGAACGTCGTTAAAATGGGTTTGCGTTAACGCCGTTGATAACGTGTTAAACTGACAGCCCTAACTGTTACACATCCATTTTTCCTCTCGTGTTTACATCTACTTAAGACATAACCGACTATGTGTATGAGGAATCAACAAGAGTATTCATGTGCTGTGATGAGCACACTCTTGATGTGTTACTGCATACACAAAACTTATCACACAGCACGCAAAGTACCACTGAGAGACACGGGTACTTTCGCGTCTATTTGCACTGAATATTTAAGTTGGCCAGGCTTAAAAAGACACACACATTATCAACTTGTGTGAAGATGCAGCACTGGCCCGATCTGGCAAGTGACAGTTCTATCAACTAGCCCGAGTGTCTTTCACGCTGGCCCAAGGCCATCAGGCAGTTGTTAGGGGTTAACAGTCAGAGGACCCAGAACCAGATATGAAGAATGAAGACCCGGAGTCAGAATTATAAAAAATTAAAGAAAATTTTACTGAGCATAGTTTGCAATTTCATCAGCAGAAGTCAGCTTCAAGACTCACTCAGGAGTTCGTAGGCCGCCCCCTTACAGTTACAACAATCACAGCAGTTATACCATTTCCAAGGTCTAAGCTACGTCATTGCTTACACGTTGAATGATTTGGGTTGCTGGAGCCAGTGTGTCCAGAACAACAACTCATTCAATCTCCAATAATGGCAGTGGTTCCTTAACCTGCAACTAAGAAGACTAGCACTAAACTTTAGTCTAACTGGAGTAAGACTTCAACATGGTGCCTTAAACTATTGGCTTCAATGAACCCTTTATGTTTTAACACTCAAACATAAACCAAAATCCCTATTTCCCTATTATTTTCACTGTTACCGCATTCACATAGGACACTAGCAAATAGGAGCTCCCATCGAGTCTGAGCGGCTTATTATCAGTTAAGTGTACCAAAACATAATGGTAAAACATTCACTCGTTTGGGAGAAAAACAGATAACATGTGCTCCTCAGAAAGCAAATATAATAGAAAGAATACAGTTTAATATAACAATTAAAGTTCAATAAAGCAATGCTCAATATAGCTTGACCATCTGTACAGAGAAGTATCATAAGTGTTGGACATATGTGTTCACGACGCCTTTAGGATCCACAAACCTTTCTCCTGAGACCAGAGAAAGAGACAAATGGCCTTGTGCACCTAAAAGAAGCTGGTGATAAAGCAATAAATGATTAACAATGAATATACTTAATTATTGATTTTATAAAAGAAATACATAATCAATCAAAAGGATATTATGATATATATGCTGAAGAGGCAAGGGATTTTGACCACCCCTTCACAGTCCTTGTTGTCGAGCCATGGTCAGTAATAAAATTTCTACTGAGAAATAAGTATTTTGCAGTCATCCATGCTTGGATAACATTTAAGCTCAATTAAATTGATTCTAGCTCATTAGACATGACATTATGGTGCCTGTTTTAAAGCATGGTAGCTGCTGTGGGTTTTGGATGCAGATTTAGAGTGTGTGTATGTAAATACAGTGCACAGAGGCAGAAATGGTTTACTGTCCATTTATGATTGTCTTTGTCCTTCTGTGTCCTCTCAGAGGGCGAATCGGGGTCCTCTACTGCGTCGCCACGGATTCCAGGAGTGCATCCTGTTGGTCACCCAGCGCATCACTAAATACCCCGTCCTAGTGCAACGTATATATGACAACACCAAAGGTGAGACTCGGGCATCTCACCTCCACACTTCCCCTCCATGTCTATAAATGACAAAAGGGGGGGGGGGGTATTTTTTAAATATTTAATGGCCACATAATGGTCTGGACTGATTATTGTGTGTAACAATTGTGTGCAGACAATCCAGAGGAAGCTTCAGGTCTGTCACATGCGTTGTCTTGTATGCGGGAGCTGCTCAGTTCGGTGGACCAGCAGGTGTTGGAGCTAGAAAGGACACATCGGCTGCAAGAGATCCGCTCCCGGGTCGACCCGCGGTCCGAGGCCAAACTCCGCTCTGGAGCCTTGTTCAGACCAGCCGAACTGCTCCGGAGGCAGCTGATACACGAAGGCACGCTGCTCTGGAAAACGCCCGGCTCTCGGCTCAAAGGTACAGAAGACTGCGGCTGGTTATGAGGAAGTGTAATGTGATGTGTCAGAGTGAGATGGAGATTGCTTGTGGGTGAATTAATGTACAGCATTTCCCTTTTTCTTTCTGTTGTAGATGTTCAGGTTTTGTTGATGACTGACATTCTAGTTTTCTTGCAAGAGAAAGATCAACGGTACATCTTTGCCAGTTTGGTAAGTTACTTTGCTTGCTAAGTCACGTATCCATATTAGTAGTGGTCATACTTAGGGTTGGGTATCGAGAATCGAGTATCGATTGGAACCGGGACTAACTTTTTGTTTTTCCCGGAATCGTTCAAAAGTTAAAATTTCGATTCCTAGTTTCGATATTCACAGTCCGTCGAGCGGAAGAAGAAACCGCTGAACAACACCAACGCAGAAGCGTCTACCGGAAGTGTTGGCATAACCACGCGAGTCGAACATGAGTAGCTTACGTCGGCGGTCCAAAGTGTGGCTTCACTTTTCTAAAAATAACGAAATCTCTGCAAAATTTGTGACAAAAGGAGTATTTGTGACAGAAGGAGTATTTCCTTCAGAAAGACCGTTGGTTAGCAAGGTTAGCTAAACTTTTTTGACCCTGCCTCTTAAAAGAATCGGAATCGAGAATCGTTAGGAACCGGAATCGAAACAAGGAATCGGAATCGGAATCAGAATCGTTCAAACTCAAACGATACCCAACCCTATTCATACTTAGGGTTCTCGCTCTGTTCAAAGTTTTAAAGGGGTCATATGATGCTATTTTAAAAGATCATTCCTTTGTTTATTGGGTGTAATTATTAGATTAGGTTAGCATATTTTAATGTTCAAAAAACACTTTATTTTTCCATATAATGTGCATTATAACAGCACCTCTATCCCCAGTCTGTCTAGAACACTGCTTTCAACAAAGCCGCTCCTTCTGAAAAGCCCAGAGAGCTCTGATTGGCCAGCTGACCTGGTACATTGTGATTGGCCAAACACTTGTCAGAAATGTTGTACTCTCCCTCGTTCTCCTTTGTAAAATGTGCTGTACACAAGCTAACTTTTGGATTGTACTGCTCAGGAACAGCGTTATGAATAAATCTCCAGTGATTTCTAATTCCGTCCTTTTTCAGAAGCCCTAACGAAGGGGTTTTTTGGTTTTACATTTAAACATCATCATCTTTCTTTGCGAATGTCTGTGGGCAGGCATTAAGCTAACAATATTTAACATATAACATATTAACATATAACAAATATGTGAAATATAATATTAGTAAACATTTGCGGGAGACATTATGTCGTAGACATTGTACCTCAAATTGTGAAACTTGATGCTATAAGCTGTTTATTTTCGAAAATCTGTACCTGACGACAATATCTCTTCTCTTCTCATCCTCTCTGTAGGATAAGTCTGCTGTGGTGTCACTGCAGAATCTCTTGGTCCGAGACATAGCCAATCAAGAGCGAGGGTTGTTCCTGATAAGCAGTGAGTCTAGCCCACCTGAGATGTATGAGCTCTATGCTGCCTCGAAAGAAGACAGAAACATTTGGTTACGGCACATACAGCAAACCATCAGCAGGTACATACATGAACACACTCTTAACAGTCCACACAGCACTCACAGTTACCATTTGACATTTTTTAGGACCCCTCTCTTTACCGTGGAATTAGAAAATCACATGAACGCACTTTCATTAAAATTCAGGAGTGGGTCATTTAAAAGGCATATGTCAGTTCTGTGGGAAGCTTGAGTTGCCAATAGCTTTTGATTACATTATAGCCCTGCATAGCTTGCTTTATAGATCGTGGTTTCATTTCATTTAATTCAGTTGGTGCCAGGAACCCACAAATACCACAATCCACTTATGAGGGAACTCCTTCCTACAATTAAATATATATAGAAGATCCATTTATTTATTTATCCATGGACATTTTTTTATTTCTTTATGTTTTATTACTTCTTTATATTATCATTATTATACATAATTCTAATAATTATTATCAAATATTTTTGTATTTCTTTTTGCTCTTAAAGGAACACTCCACCGTTTTTTCATAATAAACTATGTTATTGCCTTAATTGCCTTATTGTCTCATTGGGTGCACTCGACACTTTGATAGCACTTATCTTAGCCCAGTTCATTCATTAGGATCCAAACAGAGAAGTTAGAAGCGAAATAAAATGTAAAATGGATAACTATAATGTATGGCGGAAATGGCACTTGGGAGCACTTCGACTCGGTGCAGTAATATCATTACTCTTGAAAAAGCTCTCCCCCTTCCCTCTTATTGATGATATAATGATATTACTGACGAGTCGTAATGCTCCCAAGTGCTATTCCACCATACATTATAGTTATCCATTTTACGTTTTATTTTGTGTCACCATACTTGGTCGTCACGTAACTACTCATGTAACTGTATTTAAATAGGGAAAACGTGAGGTGTTTGGTCACTTCTAACTTCATCTCTGTTTGGATCCTAATGAATGAACTGGGCTAAGCTAAGTGCTATCTAATTGTCTAGACTAGAGAGGTATGTTTCAACTCGTCTTAGTTAAGGGAATAACATAGTTTAACGAGTTTGTTTGCCCATAAAATCTTTAGGATATTAGGTTAAACGTATTTGTCTTGCTGTCCACTGGAGAGGGGCTAAATGATGCAGCTTCTGCTCGAGCTCTGATATACCACCCCCTCAGTGGCTATATTTAGGACCTGTTAATTAAAGGGCAAGGTACCTACCTGGTTTAGTCCTTAGTTGTAAGTCGCTTTGGATCAAAGTGTCTGCTAAATGATGAAACCTAAGATGAAGGTGGAGGGATACTGGAACAGCTGATACTAGAGAGAGTTGATTGAAAGATTTGATGGGCTCGCTCCTCCTTAACTTACATTTAGGAACTTCATTTAATATGAAAAAATGGTGGAGTGTTCCTTTAATAATAAATATGCGTTGTTTGTCATATAGTGACTGTAGCAATGCACACAAAGACGAGGAATCAAACGAAAAATTGCAGAGTTAAAGTAATTGAATAAATTAATAAATTCTCACCACTTCCTTGAGAAAAAATCTAGCAAAATACCAGCATTAGCACAATATTTTTATTTTAAATAGCATTTTATTAGACAAAATATATATATATTTGGTTTATTTTGCCAGAAGAGAAAAATCAAAGACTCTACATTTTAGACCTTTATACTTGATAAAACTGGGGGAACTAACATAAAGATGACTTCAATGCCAATGGACATAAACTAACCTTTTAAAACTGCCATTTCTAATGGTCATTCTTCTTTACCATCATTTTTCTTTTTTATCACACAGCTGTCCATCAAGAGAAGAATTCCCTCTTATAGAAACAGAAGACAAGGCCCTTCTGCGGAGACTAAAAGGTTTGCTTTAAACACTACATACACATATTGACACTCCCAGCACTGGGGAAAACACTTTTTAATTATTATTTTCTTATGAATCACTACAGTTGTTGTCATGTCAAGTTGTCATGACATCTTTGCACAGAATTTGAAGGTGGAACAAGCCACCATTTTGGCAGCATTAAGAAGCTGATGATATTTTACTCTCTGTTTCAGCTGATATCCAACAGAAGGACAGGGAGGTGTTAGAGCTGCTTCAGGAGCGGGTCACCCTGTTCTCTGACTTGGCGGAGGTCATGGGAGGTTACGAGGTCATGCAGCCGTCCTGTTCCAGAAACCTGTTTAGAGCCGAGTCTTCTCAGGCACTGCGTGGAGAACAGCTGCTCACGCAGGCCATTACTGAGGGTAAGACAGACAGGATGTAACATCTGTGGCTGAAGCAGGGTGTTCCACCTGCATAAGGCTTGTTTTTACCCTTTAGTGCACATTTATTTCAACGCCCATATTAATAGGTTGCAATATTCACACTATGAGTAAGCAGTGAATGGCAACAGAAACAAAGGTAGAGTTTTGGAATCAGACTTGAAATGTTGGCACACCAAAAAATTAACAACCATATAAATGTGCTTACCAATTCTGATTTCATTTAGTCATATTTAGTCAAATATTCTTGGTAGTATTTTTTGTTGTTTTATTATATACATATTTTTTTTTATTTCATAAAGATACAAATTTTAACACTAATTTTAAATCAGTTTCAGCATCTGAGCAATTAAAAATTTGACCCAAATTTGACCCAGCCTCTGAATAAATAAATGACAGATCATGAGTCCAATCACACACACACACACACACACACACAATATATTAGTTGTATTAACAACATTAACAACAACATAAATTAAAGAAAAATATAATAAGATTCATACTTGCTGCCAGTATGCCTCTGCACATCTCGTTTTGATTATTCTATTTTTCCCTATTTTGAAAAGGTCACCAGCCATTTTTAGCTAAATCATCTGACCTCATTCTCAGATCTTTCATAATATCTTGTAAAATGTCATGATGTACCTTTTTCTCTCTCTACAGTGGACAGATTGACAGAGCTGATATTAGGATCCAGTTTTGAGGTTCCTCTGCCCTGCGGTTCCAACGGCCATCACAACCACAGTGGGGCGCTAGTAATCAGTAGGTGTCAAAAACAAAACATGCAATATATAAATAAATGTGCCTTTAATTTTCCTGATTATCTAAATATTAGGGGTGTAACGGTTCGCGTAAAAAATGTAACCATTCCGTTCTCCACCCACGGTTCGGCACGCGGTTAATCTCAAATCGGACGAGGCATCTATAATATGGTTTGTTGAAGACAAACAAACACGTAAAAAACAGACCGCTAATGTTTATTTCTTTCAATGGATAGACTCCACATGAATTTCACGTGGTGAGAGTAGCTGTCCAATCAACTGTTAGTATGTAAATATATTGCTCTATCTTAGTTCCTCACGTGTTGGTGTGTTGCAGTTCAGCATGGCAAGCGAAGAACACAAGCAGTTGATAGAGCTGCTGCCTGCATCATATAAATCTCTTGTATGGGAACATTACGGCTTCCCAATACAACAAAAAAAAAGTGGACAAAACGGTCACTCTTTGAAAACTTTGTTCGATGGGAGTGCCTTATGCTCTTATATGGCCCACCATCAACACCCTCAAGCGTGGATTTGACTATATTTGGCGTTGAAAATGGAAAAGTCTTTAGACATGGAAAATCGATTTTACAATTGATTCAATGAACACTAATGTCTCAAAAATCGAACAGGATTTTTTCACAAAAGTGACAGCCCTAATCAGTGGTGCGTTTCCCGTACAACGACGTAGTTCACATTACTACCATAGTACGATAGCCTGACTTCGTCATACTCATATTCTAGAGAGAATATGAGTCTGAAACTCCTCCGTTGGGCTTTGGTTATGAGGCGTGTCGTAACCGAACCAGGAAAAAAAAAACCTCTGCACTCAATTGGATAGTCGGTAGACCTACAACCAATCAGAGCAACGCAGTAAGTCAACTGCTTTGCATAGCGCAGTTTTCAAATACAAAACCTAGCCTAACTTTATTTATTTATTTATTTATTTATTTATTTATTTTAGAAGTTAAATAACGAGTGTTGCTTCTTTTACTTACTTCTCCATGAGTGCCACCAAAAGAGAAACCACAACGACCACAGGCTTTTCATTACGTCCCATCATCTTAACGACCGTCAGAGCCAACTGATAAGTTATTTTTCCCGAATCATGTAGGAAGGACGCCAAAAATATCTTTCCGATCGACAAAAGCCTTGATTGCAGTTCTCTGTTTGTCTATTAAAATTAATGCGCTGTCGATTTATTTTACAAAAGACGCGACAGAGGAATCTATACATCTCAATTCTCCACCTGCAGTCATCTCTGAGGGAAACCAGTTAAGCGCTCTTTGATAACGTGATGATTACGTCCCTGCAGATCATCTGTCCATCATCGTATAAAGCCCGCCCTGGCAATTTGATTGGCCCGATCATTTTTTGACTGATCATAATTACTCCTCAATGGATCGAGTCCAGACCGAACTTCCCGACCAAAAAATGTTGTGGGCGGAGTTCGGGCTGGCATCCAGGCTAATAGTACGATGCATCAATGGAGAAATCAACTAGCTAGTCACAACTGTTTCCCGAAACCCACTGTCACAAAGTATCGTTCAACCACGTTGGTTTCGTCTTAAATTGACAGCAGCCTAATATTCCTGCTATGTGTTTTTATTGTTAATCAAACTACAAGACTCACAAAATCACTCACTTTTCTTGACTGAATAACTTTAATAAGGATTCGTCTTTATTTAATTTATACAGTGAAGATTACATGCAGTGTTATTTTACATTTGATTACTTAGTAAAAGTAGTTAGACCTACCTGAAAAAAACTAAAAAGCTCTGTTTATTTTATTGTCCTTATTTTCTTTATTTTTATTTGATTGTAGTGTTTTAAACATTTGATGAACATACCGAACTGTACCGAAACTGTGATCCTAAACCCGTGATACAAACCAAACCGTAATTTGAACCGTTACACCCCTAATAAATATACCTACTACGCATTTCTGACCATTGTGCTTCCTCCGTACTTCCAGATGGACAAGAGGTATTAGTCAATGGCTCTCAGGAGAACCAAACTGCTCAGGTATACAAAACATTATTTTATTAAAAAATAATGAATGATCTATATTAGTGAGCTGTTTGTTATCACCGTCTTTGACATTCACATCTGCCTGCATCAAATATGTTTCATGAAATGTAATAATTATGCACATAATAAGATGGTTCGATGCTATTACTGAGTTTTATGTAATGCTGAAAAAAATTAGTCATGTGAAACTCGCAGGTTTCCATAGCAACCTAAATCTACCAAAAACTCTCCATCACGACTCACCACTGGTGCTTGAAAGCTACACTTTATCTCCCTTTTCATCGACACTGTGTGCTGACAAATTAAAGCTTTTGAATGAAACTACTGGTTCAGAATTATGATTGTGTGGATAATCCCAAAAAAATGTTTCTGTACAGGATGGTAATGGGAATCAAATGGAGGACAAGTCACCAAGCGAGGTACTAACATTTAGTTCCAGACCGAGCTTAATATGAGCTTAATCTACGGAAATTCGGATTACATTTCTGGGATGAAAAATACAAGCGATTGTTTTACTTTTTTCATTAGAACTCTTTAAACTAGAGTGACAAGCAAATTGACTACTACTTTTATTCTGCAAAGATGCATTAAATTTATCAAAAGACATTTACACTTTTACAAATTTGGATTTTTTTTTTATCAAAGAGTCCTGAAAAAATTGAGTATCATCATGGTTAAGCATTTAAGCATTAAAACTGTTTTCAACATTGATAATAAGAATAATGTTTCTTGAGCAGAACATCAGCATATTAGAATGATTTCTGAAGGATCATGTGACACTGAAGACCTCCAGTCAATAATGAAGTCATAATAACCTTTCTTAATATCACTGAATGCATAGAATTCAGAAGTCTCAACCATGCTTTTAAAAGCTAAACTACTCTGATACAGCATCTTGAAAATGCAGCATTAGTTGCACATAATGCCAATAATAAGTACAAAGACCAACAGTAAAAAAATAAGTCATATTGTTATTTATAGCATATATTCATGATTATAATGATTCCAAATCAATATAACAGGGACCTTGGATCTTGAAATCTTGAAAAACACTTAGTGATGCATGAGACTGATTATGTCTTATGTTACAATACAAAATGAAAATGCACATAAAAAACAAACAAATAGTCCGTAACAGATTAAATTATTGGCTGTATTTTATGGAAGCTCGTTTCCGCCACAGAATTAAACATTTTACAAGAGAATTGCGACTTTTTATTTAACAATTGCGAGTTTATAATCGCAATATAAAGTCAATTGCGTAATATAAAATCGCAATTGCATGTTATAAAGTTGGAATTGCGAGATATAAACATGCAAAAGTCAGAATTGCAAGTTTATTTCTCGCAATTACAAGTTTATATCACACAAATCTGACTTTATAACACGTAATTGTGACTTTATATCATGCAATTCTGACTTTATAACATGCAATTACAACTTTATATCACACCATTCTGACTTTATAACATACAAGTACGACTTTATATCATGCAATTTTGACTTTATATCACAATTGTGACTTTATATCATGCAATTCTGACTTTATAACATGCCATTACAACTTTATATCACACAATTCTGACTTTATAACATACAAGAACGACTTTATATCGTGCAATTTTGACTTTATATCACAATTGCGACTTTATATTATGCAATTCTGACTTTTCTAACATGCAATTACAACTTTATATCAAACAATTCTGACTTTATAACACACAAGTGTGACTTTATATCATGCAATTTTGACTTTATGTCACAATTGCGACTTTATATTATGCAATTCTGACTTTATAACATGCAATTACAACTTTATATCACACAATTCTGACTTTATAACATACAAGTGCGACTTTATATCGAGCAATTTTGACTTTATATCACAATTGTGACTTTATATTATGCAATTCTGACTTTATAACATGCAATTACAACTTTATATCAAACAATTCTGACTTTATAACGCACAAGTGTGACTTTATATCATGCAATTTTGACTTTATATCACAATTGTGACTTTATATTATGCAATTCTGACTTTATAACATGCAATTACAACTTTATATCAAACAATTCTGACTTTATAACACACAAGTGCGACTTTATATCATGCAATTTTGACTTTATATCACAATTGCGACTTTATATTATGCAATTCTGACTTTATGACATGCAATTACAACTTTATATCACACAATTCTGACTTTATAACACACAAGTGCGACTTTATATCATGCAATTTTGACTTTATATCACAATTGCGACTTTATATTATGCAATTCTGACTTTATAACATGCAATTACAACTTTATATCACACAATTCTGACTTTATAACACACAAGTGTGACTTTATATCATGCAAATTTGACTTTATATCACAATTGACTTTATATTATGCAATTCTGACTTTATAACATGCAATTACAACTTTATATCACACAATTCTGACTTTATAACACACAAGTGTGACTTTATATCATGCAAATTTGACTTTATATCACAATTGCTACTTTATATGTCGCAATTCTTCAAACTTTATAACTCGCAATTTCTACTTTATATCACACAATTCCGAATTGTGAGATAAAAAGATGCAATTACCTTTTATATATATTTTTTCATTATATATACATATCGGAAACAAACTTCTATAGTACTTACACTATCAGTATGAATTTTTATTTTTTTATGAAAAAATGCATCTGCAAAATATATTGGCCTCCATTAAATATTATAATCTTCTTGGCTTATATATTAATGTGATGCATCACAAATGTGTCTTGTGTTTCAGGAGGTATCACAAAGGCTGGTGAATCTCAGTGCTCAGTTACACGTTCTGCAGGTATGTGTGCATTGCAAAATGCATTTATCAAATCTTCTAAGCACTTATGTGCAAACAGGATCCAAAATAAAACGTTAATGTCAGTAAAGCGGCAAAAAAAATGTCTCTCCTAGGGTGTGGTGATCCGACAGGACTCCATCTTAGAGCTCTGCCTAAGAGAGAGCCCTGTCTCCCCAGCCATCCCAGGGGCTCGTACAGTTCGCTCTTTGTCCCGGGATAGTGCCAGTGACATGGGCTCGCTGGGTGAGCTGGCCCTGCTGCAACGCCAGCACAGTCTCCTGCAGGAGGAGCTCGGACGCCTCAGGGGAGCCGAGGGCAAACTCAGGGAAAGCGAGAGAGCCAGAGCCCAGCTGGAGAAACAGCTCAGGGATCAGAAGACCCATAGCGCCTCTCTAGGGGATGGAGCTGGAACTACACGATCACAGGTGAGTTCATCTTAGTGTAATTTAGCACGTTTTTAGCAAGTTTAAAACATTTTGAAGAGGATCTATTAATTTTTTTTTTTACATTGTCAACTTTCTTCAGTGTGTTAGTGCACCCAAAAATCAAAATCAAGACTTTGTAAAAGGGCACATAATGGCCTTTTTTTTAATATATTTTTGCTCTCAGAATAACACTTTTGATGTTATCACTATGTGGTGTTTGCTCAAAGTATATAAGGCCTACAATGTAGTAGCTCACAAATCCCATTCGCTTTACATTTCCTCACTTCAAGGCCCCACCAACACGCAAAGAGAGTGACACTGACCCCAACACTGACACACCATTGGCTAGCCAGGGATCGATGGAGCAATCAGACGGCCTGCAGGAATCCAGTGATGTGGAAGTGGACGTAATATCTGATGATGATGACGATGACGATGAGGTGGATTCGA
This sequence comes from Pimephales promelas, assembly GCF_016745375.1. The sequence continues at coordinate 10,258,430 of NW_024121211.1, read as the reverse complement.
GGGTGTCTCCTCGTTCAGAAAGCCCCAGAGGTCTGTACATATGACTCAGAACGACATTATGATAACAAATAATATAAATACATATAATTATATATCTAGTTGTTTTTCAAAAGGTAACATATTTATCATATATTTATAATTAATACATTAAAATCAAAATATTAAGATAATAGCGTTAAATATTATTATATAGCTAGCTACTTAACAAATAAATCGGTAAGTAAATGTACATTTAAATATTGAATTAAGTTTAAATTATTATGTGAGAATGATACAAGAGTATAGCACAATGTAGGAGACTGGTTGGCTGGGAGTTGTTGGCTTTGACTTTGCTCCATTTTTATATGAAATGATTACATATTTATCAGACAGTCGGCGTAGATGCACTTTACCCAGAACGATGCAAACTTTCAGCCTACACAAGATTGTGCAACCAGTGTGCAAAACAAACACATGTTGAAACACTTGACTTGACTCACACACTAGACTCTGTCTGACAGGAGAACCTGCTTAATCTAAAAAAAAAATGTAAGTATACTTTTAGGTGGATTACTAATGTGTAAGCGTGTGTGTTATGGGTGGATAATTGCAGGTTTAATATCTCACCCAGACCAAGTGATTCATTCGCAATGAACATACCTTATGTACATACACTTATACACACAGAAGTTTTCGAAAAGCCTCTTGGAATGATATAATCACAGTCCTAAGATGTGTTTGAAATGGCATACTACTCATACTGCATATAAGAGTGTTCAGCATACAGTATTATTTTTTTAATATTATTTTCTTAATTACTTTTAGGGACATTCAATTGATCAAAAATGATTGTAAATACTGTTAAATTGTTACAAAAAAATAAAATTTCAAATAAATGCTGCTCTATTGAACTTTATATATATCAAGTAACCTAAAAATGATCATGATTTTCTCAAAATATTAACTGTTTTCAATAATAAGAAATGTTTCTTGAGCACCAAAATCAGCATTGCCATCACAGGAATAAATGGCATTTGAAAATAAATTAAAATAGAAAAGTTATTTTAAATTTTAATAATATTCCACAATATTACTCTATTATTTATTGTATTTTTGATCAAATAAATGCAGCCTTGGTGAGCATAAAATACTTATTTCAAAAACATCTTACTGACCCCAAACTTTAATTTAATGCATTTTCATTTTCAAAAATAAATGTTTGTCATTTTTTTAAGTTGTTCCCCATGTGGATGAATTATGATGAAAGTGTCTAGGTAAATGCATTGCTTACAAAGGCATGTGAACGATTACTTAGACTTAATTACTATGGCAAATAGCAGGTAAACAGTATTTATTTCTGTTGCTCTGCACTGTATACTTTTCTTTATTTGCTTGTAGTATGCATTATAATAGTACTGAACTCAGTGTTGCTTTAGATCTTGATAATATGTTTTAGCAATTTTCTAACTTTAGCATTTAAATTGAGAAAATGTACTGATCATAAAATTTTCTAACCAACATAAAATTGTATTTTGTGCTATTTTTCATGAATTATATGAAAGGTGTTTTCCATTGTATACATTGCAGTTCCAAAAGGTTACTGGCCAACTAAAACAATTTAATTTACTTTCCAAAAGCCAATTTGTGTTCATTTCGGACTGCAATGTAATGTATATCAAGAATCTGTACTGTGTAGTCTAGAAGCAGTTCATTTGGTAAAATTCAGAATTTAAAACTGTCTCATCTCTGAGATTAATGTCTAAATATGTGTACCGCTCTTAGTCACAACACGAAGGCTGAGGTTCTTTTAACTGATGTTTAATGCTCTCTGGACTCAGACATCAACATCAACACCGTAGAACTAAAAGGATGAATATACAACCAAAACATATCACAGTCAGTTACATGGAAAACACACGAGTTTAAACTCGTACATAAACAGAAAATACATACCACTTTTGCCTGCTTGTGAGCTAAGAGAGGGGGTTACATCTTGAAGCTTCTTGATTGCATGACTTATCATAATGATAAACACTTTAAACCTTGCGATTACATCTTTTAATATAATCAGGAGAATTGTAAACTCCGACCGCAGTTCTGACTCGCTGTTCCACGGCAAAAACAGGAAGTGACATACAAAGACACGATGGGAACAAAATCAAATATATCCATAAAACTCTTAGAAAAAAGAATTATTGCTCAAATGTACAACAGTTGAGTATATTAATCACAACAAGCATTATAAAATAGTTGAAATATAAAAATGTACAGATTAAACTGATTCAAAGTTGCTGAAATAAATGAGTGTTGAAGTACACAAGCGCCATCTAGTGGAAATAAACATTGTGGACATCCAAAGCTTTGTGACAGCAAACACACTCCCACCATCACACAATGTGTGATTCTTAATAGAAGTTCAGTAACTCAGCATGAACTTATAAACATTTAGAGGATAAGTATCTGTACACGTTTGACCTACACAGTTAAACACTAATCCAAGCCAACTCTTTAATCATCTTCAAGTAGTAACACTGTTTTGTGTATGGGTCTTTCTAAGTAGACTGGCTTATTTGTGCGTGCACCCTTGCTATCTAGTGCTGCATCACTAACCAGAAGTTTAAGTCTTCTCACCATTCCATCAGATCCAGGGAAGACTTCTACCACTTTAGCTAGCTTCCACTGATTTCGTGGAGCCAAGTCATCTTGAAGCAGAACAATATCATTTATCTTGGTGTTTCTCCTGCTCTTATTCCACTTACTTCTCTGCTGCAAACTCAACAAGTATTCCTTCCTCCATCTGGTCCAAAACTCATTCGCCAGAAACTGGACTCTTTTCCATCTCTTCTGAAGATAAAGATCCTCCCTTACAAACTCCCCAGGAGGTGGTGCAATGATGGTGGACTTCATTGTTAGTATATGATTCGGCGTTAATGGTTCTGGTCCCACAGGATCGTTGATGTGTTCTGAGGTCAACGGTCGACTATTCACGATCGCCATTACTTCATACATGAATGTTCTTAAAGAAGAACTGTCTAGTTTTGCTGCAGACTTGTCTAGAATGGAAGTTAGTACACTCCTTACAGTCCGAATCTGTCTCTCCCAGACACCACCCATATGACTGGAAGCAGGCGGGTTCATGACAAAGGTACAGCCTAACTCTTTCACACGTTCTTGATTCATTCCCTTCATCAACTTCAGAAACTCTCCCTTTGCACCCATAAAGTTGGTACCTTGATCACTATGCAGTTGACTAACATTGCCACGTATAGCAATAAGACAACGCAGTGCATTAAGAAAGGCATCAGTGCTAAGATCATCCAGCACCTCAAGATGAACAGCTCGTGAACACATGCAGGTGAAAAGTAGTCCGTATCTCTTCAACTCTTTCCGTCCCTCTTTAACATAGAACGGACCGAAGCAGTCCATGCCACTGTAGGTGAACGGAGGAGTAGCTTCCATTCTTTCTAATGGCAGGTCAGCCATCCTTTGCTCCTGATTGCATTTCCTCAGCTTCCTACACTTAATGCACTTGTAGATGAGAGATGAAACTTCACTACTGCATCCCAGAATCCAAATGCCATTGGAGCGGATTTCATTGATGGTCATGCCACGACCTTGATGTTGCACCTTTTCATGGAAGTGTTTTATGAGTAAACGTGATATATGATGCCCTTTAGGAAGAATGGCTGGATGCTTTACGTGAGGGTGAAGTTCTGCCTGTGTCAATCGCCCTCCCACTCGTAGGACACCATGGTCATCGATAAACGGACTTAACTTGTACAGCTTGTTGAACTGACGTGAATTAACTTCCTTGCCTTGTCTTAGATGCTTGATTTCGTCACTGAACACTTCTTCTTGAACGATACGAATAATGAACTGTTCAGCATCCTTTCTTTCTTCAAGTGTTGTGAAATTGTTGGATCTTTCTACCAAACCTTTCGCACTCCTTGCACAACGTTTGAGTCTTGCTATGGCTTTCACTGCCCTCTTCCAATCTGAAAACCTTTGCAGGCGATCTGACAGACACCACTCTTCTCTTGCCTTGGTCATAAGAACTTGTGCCCTCTTGAGCTCCGGATCTCCATCATTAATCTCTCCCACATTAATGTCTTCCTTAGGGAGTTCTCTTTGCCATAGGAAACTTGGACCAGTAAACCAGTTCGATCCCATGAGTTCCTTTACGGTGAGCCCACGAGAGGCGTGGTCAGCTGGATTTTGTTCTGAAGCCACATATCGCCATTGACTAGTCTCAGTGCTTGTTCTGATTTGCTGAACACGATTGGCTACAAATACATGGAAACGACGTGCCTCGTTGTTAATGTAACCAAGGACAACCTTGGAGTCGGTCCAGTAGTATTCACAGATGTCATCCAATTCTAGTTCTCTTTTTAGCAAATTACCAATTTTTGTGGCAACCACTGCAGCTGAGAGCTCTAGTCTGGGAATTGTTACTACCTTTGATGGAGCAACCCTAGCTTTAGCCATAATGAGAGTGCAGTAGACTTCTCCAGACATGTTTACAGCTCTGAGGTATGAACATACTCCATAGCCTGAGACACTGGCGTCTGAGAAATGGTGTAGCTCATATTGCTGAACATCCTTGAATGTTGATGGCACATAACAACGTGGTATCTTTACCAACGACAGGTTATGGAGGTCTCGCAGCCAAGCTTCCCAATGTGGCTTGAGGTCATCAGGAAGTGGTTCGTCCCAGCCTATCTTATCTTGACACATCCTTTGTAGGGTTCTTTTCCCAATTAAAATGAAGGGAGCAACGAATCCAAGTGGATCAAAAATGGAAGCAACTGTAGACAACACTCCTCTTCTAGTAAAAGGATTTTCCTTTTCCAACACTCTGAAATGGAACTCGTCTGCAGCTATGCACCACTGGATTCCAAGCGCTCTCTCTACCTTTGGCTCTCCTAGTGACAAGTCAAAGTCAGTCGCCCCTTCAGTACATTCCTCCCTTGGAATTGTGTCTATCACAGTCTTGCTGTTGGTGATGAATTTATGCAAGCGAAGCTTCCCGGTATTGCAGAGACCCCTGGCTTCCCTTACAAGCTGGATTGCGTCTGCTTCAGTGTCTACACTTGCTAAACCATCGTCAACATAAAAATTCCGTTGTATGAACTTAACTGTGGCTTGATTAAACTTGCCTTCACCTTGCATGGCAAGGTATTTGAGGCCAAAGTTTGCACACCCAGGCGAGGAGGCCGCTCCGAACAAGTGAACCTTCATTCGAAAAACTGATGGTGGGGCGTTCATGTTTCCATCTTCCCACCATAGGAACCTGAGGTAATCCCGATCCTTCGGAGCAACATGAAACTGGTGGAACATACGCTCCACATCACACATGATGGCCACTTGCCCTTTCCGGAAACGACACAAGACTCCAACAAGGGTATTTGTGAGGTCAGGCCCAGTCAGTAGATGCTCATTCAGAGAAGTATTCTGAAATCTTGCAGAGCAATCAAAGACGACGCGAATCTTGCCTGGCTTCTGCGGGTTATATACTCCGTGGTGAGGTATATACCATGCTGGTTGATTACTTAACTCGAACTCCGGGACCTTTTCAGCATCACCTCTTGCCATTATGTCCTTCATGAAAGCCAGGTAATCCTTTCGGTACTGCTCATCTCTCCTTAAACGCTTCTCTAGAGATCTGAGTCGATGCTCTGCACATGCTTTGTTGTTTGGTAACTCTGGTCTCTCACCCTTAAAAGGCAATGGCATCTCATAGTGTCCATCTTGCGTTTGCTTAATGCCTTCATTCAATTTAGCCAAAAACCTTAAATCTTCTTGTGATGTTGAGACTTCCTCACCCCTTTCAACAAAGTCCGACTCAAAAACTTTCATTATCTCTGCTGGAGTGATCATCTCTTTTACCTTGTTCCTGTGTACAAAGTAAACTTCAGACTGGAGTTTGTGAGCTGGATCACCAGCTGGTACAACTTGCTTCATAATAATCCTGTGACTCACACCGATTTCATCTTGATAACAGTCATCATGGTTGTATCCAACGATACTCCAACCCAACACAGATCTTTGTGCAAAAGGCTGATTCTCACTGCCACTGAGAACATCTCTGGGAAGTAAGGCTTGAGGACAGTTGTATCCTATTAACAAACCTACTTCACAGTCAAGTGCAGGAGCCATTACATCTGCCAGATGTTCTAGATGAGGCCAGTTCCTTGCTGTTTCACACGTGGGTATATGAGATCTATTTGCAGGGATATAGTCTCTAGTGTAAGTTGTTGGAAGTTTTATTTTAACTTCGGACTGGAACCCTCTTACTTGTAGTCCATTCAATTTGTGACTGGACACAACTTTCGTTTTGGATGTCATTGTAGAAATCTTGAGTTTGACAGGCTCTTTCCTGATATCAAGTGTCTCAGCTGTGTCCTTTAGAATGAAAGTAGTGTCACTCTGTGTATCCAGCAAGGCATACACTAAAATCTCCTTCCTTGGTTCAGCTGTTGTTGAGACATAAACTGGAATGATCGATGAGGTATGAGTGCCGTTCCTTTCTTGAACTACTCTGTTCGAAGTCACAGGCTTAGACTCTTGTACCTTATGTGATTCGGCTGATCTATCTGCAGATCTTTGATTAACCTTGGACTGATCTTCACTGGTTTTAGATCTTTGTTCTGGGGATTTATTTACACGGTCCTGGTGTAGGCTTGTTGGGTGACGCTTCTCACATTTTTCGCACACGCTCCTAGAGGAACAGCTTCTGGAGTTATGACCAGCCTTAAGACAGCCAAAGCACAACTTCTCAGACTGTACAAACTTCAATCTTTCCTCAATCGGTCTTTCCATAATCTTACGACACTTATGAAGGGTGTGGCCATACCTCTTACAAAAGACACAGATAAAGGTCCTTTCCTCGTTCGAACTAGTGGTGAATGTCTTGGCAGTTGAGTTGCGATTCCGCTGAAACTTATGATCTTGATCTGTTTGCTTGTACCTTTCTTGCTCTGCTGGCTTTATTGCTTGCAGTGACGTGATGGGATTGCATGCAATTCGAGCTTCCTTGACAAGGAATTCAACAAAGTATTTGAAATCTGGGAACCCTTTGTGTTCGTCTTGAAACTTGGTGACTGCTCTATTCCAACGTGAACTTAACCAGTCCGGCAATTTGGCTGATATTCTCTGATTTTCAACACAGTCATTCAGAGCTTGTAAACCTTGAACATAAGGCATGGCTGACTCAACACTGCTTAGAAAATCTACAAATTCCTGGAGATCTTTGCTATCTTTGGTAGCAATCTTGTGCCAAGACTGTATTTTGTCACGATAAGATTTGCCAACTACGAATGGATTGCCGAACCTGTCATCGAGGATGTTCCAGGCTGCCATGTAAGCTATTTCTGTTCCAGCCACAAAATGTCCTTCAATAGCTCTCTTGGCCGGACCAGCTACATACTTGCGTAGAAAATACAGCTTTTCTTGAGGTGGCAAGTTCTTGCGATCAATTAATGTCTGGAAAGACAGCTTCCAGTCGTTATACTTTAGGGGATCTCCAGAGAAAATAACAGGTTCTGGAACTGGGATCCTATTGGCTGTAATCGCTTCAGCGAGCGCCTTCACAAGGTCATTAGAAGCTTCGTTGGGAGCAAGCAGTGAAGGTGACTGAGGGATATGGGCTTGGGGAATTGGTAACCCTTGAGAGGGACAAGAGGGTTGGTTGAAAGGAGCAGTGTCTTGTGCGAGTATGAATGGCTTAGAAAGAGAAAAAGGAATACTTGGTTGAAAAATATAACCTCCTTGTCCTTGTTGAAGAAGAGGAGCAGAATGCCGTTCTCCTTCATCACCTTTGATGCTTTCAGCGTAAACCTGCAGCCTTGCTTGTGCTGCGTTGTGTCTTTTTAGTTCCTCCAACCGTTCCACTTCCTTTTTCTTTTCTTCCAGCTTTATTTTCCTTACAGTGCTTTCTGAAATAAATTGAGCCCTTTTCCTTGCATTCTCCGCTTCAGTTTCTCTTTCTTGAGCTTCTCTTTCTGCTGTTAACCTTTTATCCTCTGCCTCGAGTTTCCTAATTTCCTCTTCATGTTGATGTTGCGTCTTCATTATTTTAATCACTTCTTGTGTAGCCGCTACTTCAGCTGCTGCTTCTTGTCTTCTCTGCAGGGAATCACTGTAAGATCGACTGGACAATTTGGAAACAGACCTTGACTTACTGGAGGTTGCTGAGATAACGCTGGACACCGTGGCTTCAAACACTGAATCTGAATCAGGCCAGGGAATCTCCTTAGGATCACCATTGAGAAAGCTCTGAGACTTCTCATTTGCAATGCTAGTAATGGCAAGACAAGTGTCATTTTTTCTTCTGATTTCAGGTTCCGGGCTTGTGATGCTTCTTATATCATCATAAATATGGTCAACCTCAGACTGAATGGTGTTAATGGTGCTCACAACTTCACAAATCAATTCTGCATCATCATTGTTCTTAATGGCTCTTTTCAATCCATTGATGTGATATTTCCACCTTTTATACTTCTGATCAAAGCTTCTTTCCAGATCCTTTAGTCTAGCGTCTAGCAGTGTTTTACCCTTCTCGGTAAGCGTGCGTACTCGCTGACTTCTTCTGATATCTGGGAGCTGTGTATTATCCGCGTCAACCTGAGGTTGATGTGCTTGTGCAGCCACTTCAACTTGATCAGTTATATCCTGCTGTGGTGGGATAACCTGCTCTGCACTGCCTTCGTCTTGTGAAGTATGGTGTGTAGAGCTGACTTCTTTAATAGGCAGCAATGTTTTTTCACTTGTGTATGACATGGCCTGTGTTGCACTATAATGTGAATATTCAAAGAGCTCAAAATAAATCTAAGGTTTAGTGTAAAGCGATTATCTCAGCTTGACTTATGACTGAATCATGTAAAATATAAAAAATGTAGAACTGTCAAGTAGCAAAGTATGAACTTATAACTTGCAACACACTTAAATCATAAGGTATGCAAAACACTTGAATAAAACAAAAAAAAATCAAATTTTAGTCTTTCAATAGTTTCAATTCAATAGTAGCACAATTGCCTATCTATTTAATCCCTTCAGTTTCTTAAGTCAAACGATAATAGAAAAATGTCCAACTTTCTCTCAGAATGAGGATGACAGAAATACCAGATTGATTAAAACTTCAGCGAACAGTTCACAAGACCTTGTGCTGCTTCCAAGTCACTAACTTTAATAGTGCTTGCTTGTTCAGCCTTCACTTGCCCACTGGCTGCTTTAGTCAGTCAATTGTGATATTTTCATGTTGTACTTCCCTCATTCAACACGTGGCGCCTCTTGATGGCCGTCTTCCTCGTGCAGCTTTACGATCAGTTGCTTTGGCCTTCTTCGACGCAGAAAGTGTTCTACTGTACCGCTCTTAGTCACAACACGAAGGCTGAGGTTCTTTTAACTGATGTTTAATGCTCTCTGGACTCAGACATCAACATCAACACCGTAGAACTAAAAGGATGAATATACAACCAAAACATATCACAGTCAGTTACATGGAAAACACACGAGTTTAAACTCGTACATAAACAGAAAATACATACCACTTTTGCCTGCTTGTGAGCTAAGAGAGGGGGTTACATCTTGAAGCTTCTTGATTGCATGACTTATCATAATGATAAACACTTTAAACCTTGCGATTACATCTTTTAATATAATCAGGAGAATTGTAAACTCCGACCGCAGTTCTGACTCGCTGTTCCACGGCAAAAACAGGAAGTGACATACAAAGACACGATGGGAACAAAATCAAATATATCCATAAAACTCTTAGAAAAAAGAATTATTGCTCAAATGTACAACAGTTGAGTATATTAATCACAACAAGCATTATAAAATAGTTGAAATATAAAAATGTACAGATTAAACTGATTCAAAGTTGCTGAAATAAATGAGTGTTGAAGTACACAAGCGCCATCTAGTGGAAATAAACATTGTGGACATCCAAAGCTTTGTGACAGCAAACACAATATGACTTTATTTACTTAATTGATTTTTTTTTTTCATCATCTACAGATCTGCAGGACATTCCTGAAGAGAGCGAGTCCACGACAGACCGGGACCGAGAGGTTTCGCACTGCTAATGTATTTTTGATTTCTCAACCCAAGACTGGCCTGGAACAGACTATAGACTCCATGAGCAGATCTTCCACCAAACAGGGAAGAATCTTACTTAGTTTATGAATATTCATTTCATTATATACATACAGTATTTAGTTGTATCCAGTAGTTTTGCTTACAGCTTCTGTGTGGCCGTTTATGACATGTTAATATTCAACATGTCTTCTTGGAATCCAAACATATGGCTTTTGACATCCACGGACCAATAAGGATATGCCAAAGCACCGTGATGTAGATGGAGTCATGCAAATAATGGGACTTTGCACTTGATAGTTGTCTTAAAATTCTTAAAGTATCTAAATAAACCAAACATAACTGATCCGGCTCAAGGGTACCGGCAAAAACCGTTGAGATTTATGTACTGTATGTGAGATCATTGTACCGATGCTGGAGCATGCAAAACGTTCTTGTTCGTGAGAGGTCATTGTAAAGAAATGTCTCTTTCTTGCGCTTTATTTTACATTTATTTATTTTCCTTTATTTTGAATGGAAGGATCAATTGTTTCAGGCATGTTGAAGCAGTTAGAAAGAAGCCATAACTTGAAATATACCAACTTAATATACTGGGACCAAAACTACTGGCTCTATAACAAAAAATGACTATTTCAGAGACTTGAGGGATTTTTTTATGAAGGACTTATATTGCAATTTATAGCAATATATATTTACATCTATAGCAATGATCTTAATAAACCCAGGAAGGTTATTATGATAGAGTAGTATGATATTATAAATGGTTCCTCAACCCACAGTGTGTGTTAATGGGGAATACTTTGTAAATAAAAGACGATTTATTGATTAAAATAGATCACATCACCAAAATCTGCCAGTAACGCCAACATTTGATGTGTCTTAACTATAGTTTTGCTTATGTTTTAATTTTGTTTAAGAATGTTTTTTTGCCACTACTTGACTATATGTGCCAAAATGTGCTTGGCTGAATATTGCTGAAATATATGCTTTTATTTTAGCCAGTTCAACATTTCAGGAAGCAACGTCTTAGAAATTATTGTAGGATGATATTCTTCATGTTTTGAAGTAACTATAAGAAAACATAGGATTTACTGAAGTCACACACAAATGTTTGTATTGAAAATGACAGAAACATTGTTGAAATGTTCATACAGTGTTTCAGATATATCGAAGTGGATCAAATAAAAACTGTTGGCATACAACATCATCAGGATTGTTTTTTTTATCTTATCCAGCAGAAAAATTATATTAGTAATATTAATATTGAAGTCTTCTAAATTCATTCTCATGAGATGATGTAACTATTAGGGCTGTCAAACGATTAATCGCATCCAAAATGAAAGTTTGTGTTTACATAAACAATGTGGGTGCACTGTTTGTATATATATAAATACACACACATGCATGTATATTTAAGAAAGTTAAACCCACCCCTAAACTCCAACCCCTGATTCCTAAACCTACCCAGCTCCACCCCATGATCCATAGCCCCACCCCTAAACCTACCCAGCTCCACCCCCTGATCCATAACCCCACCCCTTAACCTACCCATCTCCATCCCCTGATCCATAACCCTACCCCATAACCTAACCAGCTCCACCCCCTGATCCATAACCCCACCCCTAAACCTACCTATCTTTACCCCCTGATCCCTAAATCCACCCCTAAACCTACCCATCTTCACCCCCTGATCTCTAAACCTACCCAGCTCCACCCCTGATCCATAACCCCACCCCTAATCCTACTCATCTCCACCCCCTGATCCCTAAACCCCCCCTAAACCTACCCAGCTCCACCCCCTGATTCCTAAACCCACCCCTAAACCTACCCAGCTCCACCCCATGATCCATAACCCCACCCCTAAACCTACCCAGCTCCACCCCCTGATTCTTAAACCCACCCCTAAACCTACCCAGCTCCACCCCATGATCCATAACCCCACCCCTAAACCTACCCAGCTCCACCCCATGATCCATAACCCCACCCCAAACCTACCCAGCTCCACCCCCTGATTCTTAAACCCACCCCTAAAACCTACCCAGCTCCACCCCCTGATTCCTAAACCCACCCCTAAACCTACCAGCTCCACCCCTGATTCCTAAACCCACCCCTAAACCTACCCAGCTCCACCCCATGATCCATAACCCCACCCCTAAACCTACCCAGCTCCACCCCCTGATTCTTAAACCCACCCCTAAACCTACCCAGCTCCACCCCATGATCCATAACCCCACCCCTAAACCTACCCAGCTCCACCCCCTGATTCCTAAACCCACCCCTAAACCTACCCAGCTCCACCCCATGATTCTTAAACCCACCCCTAAACCTACCCAGCTCCACCCCCTGATTCCTAAACCCACCCCTAAACCTACCCAGCTCCACCCCTGATTCCTAAACCCACCCCTAAACCTACCCAGCTCCACCCCCTGATTCCTAAACCCACCCCTAAACCTACCCAGCTCCACCCCCTGATCCATAACCCCACCCCTAAACCTACCCAGCTCCACCCCCTGATTCCTAAACCCACCCCTAAACCTACCCAGCTCCACCCCCTGATCCATAACCCCACCCCTAAACCTACCCATCTCCACTCCCTTAGCCCTAAATCCACCCCTAAACCTACCTCACTCCACCCCTCAGATCTGGATCTGACTCCGCCCCCTGGATCTTTTGTACTGCAGTGAGGTTCTACTGACAAATACGCCAAATATAAACTAGTTACGAATTACCAAGAGTGTTTTATATTAAATCTAGTGTTCCAAAGATCTATTTATTTCCAAAATCGCATACAATCAGATTTTCATTAATTTTCTATCCTTTTTTTAATATAAATAACAATGATAATAATAGTCAAATATATATAATTAAAATGCATATGTGCATTTACATTTCAATATCTATATCCAAATCTTTGTCCCTGGATAGCAGCTAATCCATAAAACAATGTCAGCCAGGAGACGAGTATTAATAGCTTGGTTGCACAGGCAGCATAGCTGGCATTCAGACGCACACACACACTACCTCATCCATCACTTCACTGTCCTAAACCAAAAGAGTGAGTTAGAAGAACAATTACATCTATCAAACAAAAGGAGCACTTAAAATAAAGTGGTGCATTGGCTCTACAGTGCAAGTGTTCCTTTCCCCTTACAATGAACTGCCTTTACTGCAGGAATTATGTGATATATTTAAGAGCTTTATCATAAAGCATTGACTTGTGTAAACGTTCCATTTGTGCATAATACAAAATGTCGTTTCTTCCTTTCTGAATACCATTGTATAATAAGTGAGTCTGAATACAAATACATTGTATTTGATTTATTCTTAAACAATGAGTTTTAACTTTAGCCTGGCATCCTGACTAAAAATAGTCTGGTCAGCCATAACCCGACACCACCATTGTCCCTTCACTTCAGCAAGCGCTTAGTTTAAGATGCACATGAATGACTCATTTTCTAAGGCTAATCACTATTGCTTTCATATTATCACTAATCTTTAGGTAGGCCTACTTCTAAAGGTAATGCAGAGTGATGGATGAATGATGTGGAAATCTATGCTACAGGAGAATTTCCCTACTTTTTATTGTAAAAAAAAATATTTTCATGATTTGCAATCACAACATTTTTTCATTTGTCAAATCAACTTAGATAATTTATGTAGTTCAGATAACATAATATTTTGAGTTTCTGATGATTAGATCAATCTCCTTCATTGTATTAACTCAATTTTTCCATTTCAATGAACTTAATTTTAAGGCAACCAAGTTACTTATTTTTTAAGTTAAACCAACAATATTTTTTCACAGTGTATTAAGCTTCATTTTTTAATTCAAGTTTAGTAGACAACTATAAATTATTCCAATGTCATTTTTTTAACATACATAAAAAATATTGTTTTATTTTTAATTTATTTTTATATACTTCAAATATGAAATGTCACTGTAAGAATATTCATGATTTGTAATCACAACATTTTTTTCTTTTGTCAAATCAACTTATAATTTATGTAGTTCATATAACATAATATTTTGAGTTTCTGATGATTAAATTAATCTCCTTCATTGTATTAACTCATTTTTTTCCATTTCAATGAACTTAAAATTTTAAGGCAACCAGGTTACTTATTTTTTTAAGTCAAACCAACAATATTTTTAATTCAAGTTTAGTAGACAACTATAAACTATTCCAATGTTACTTTTTTAACTTACATGAAAAAAAAATATTGTTTTATTTTTAATTTATTTGTATATACTTCAAATATGAAATCTTACTGTAAAAAATATTCATGATTTGTAATCACAACACTTTTTCTTTTGTCAAATCAACTTATAATTTATGTAGTTCAGATAACATAATATTTTGAGTTTCTGGCGATTAAATCATTCTCCTTCATATTAACTCAATTTTTCCATTTCAATGAACTTAAAATTTTAAGGCAACCAGGTTACTTTTTTTTTTTAAGTTAAACCAACAATATTTTTTTACAGTGCACTTTAATGCATTTTGTTTTGCATTATTTGATCCCAACATAAATCCCATATTTTTGTTATCTCATATTTTTAATTACTTTACTAATTCTAAAATGTTTAAAATCGTAATTATAAAGAAGGCCTTGTGTCTATAATTGTAATTAGTCACACGATTTACATAGTACAATGTGATGTACAATAGTGGGGAAGCTTAGAAAGTAAAATTAAAACAAATAACAATGATAAAAAAATAAAATGAACAAAATAAGCCCTTTGCTCTATGAATAAATACAGATCTAGAGAGGTAAATCATCTAGATGGCTGTGTGTTTGGGAATGTTGAACACATCAAGAGAGGTTCCCCAAAGCCTTGTTATACGTGGTCAGGCGAGTTAATGATAGAACAGTGCCTCACATTAGGAAAAAGCCTGTAAAGTGATCATTGTGGCGACTGACGAGCCATAAAGGGAACGGTGCAGCTGGGGATGCTAGTAATGTAACGTAACACAAACACACACACACACACACACACACAGACACCTGTGCCTGTCACAAACACAGCGGCTTTGTCTTATTATAGCTGGACCTCAGCTCTGTCCATTCTTTTTGTCTTTGTCATCTTCCAACTCTTTCTTCCACAATGGGAAGATCTAGTAACAGAAAACAAAAGATGGAAATGAAAAGTAGGAATATATTAGTGAATATATTGGTGTCGACGACATTAGTGTTAAACAGAATTGTAGAGAAGATAAGGTCCTGAAATCCGACGTAACATCACTACAGCGTCGCCTCATTAGTCACCAAACTGGCCTCATGACTGTATTAGGTGAGCTATAATGAGGGTGTGGGTGAGGTTTAATGGAAAAGGGGCGGGGCATGATGCCCACAGTTATAAATGCCCTCCCACTATCCCTAGAAGAGTTTGGTCTTTCCCCACTTTACCCCCTCTCTCTCTCTCTTCCTCTCTCCACGTTCCTCACTTGACCGGCTCCTGTCCCTAAACTCGTAGCCCTCGTCCACTGCACCGCCACTTTCTTTTTCTTGTCCCGTGAGCCCTACCCAGCGACACCAAGATGGAGGCCATCAAGAAGAAGATGCTGATGCTCAAGCTGGATAAGGAGAACGCCCTGGACCAGGCCGAGCAGGCGGAGACCGACAGGAAAGGAGCAGAGGACAGAAGCAAACAGGTTAGGGGGAACACGAAAGGTCAAAGTTGTGATAACTAACACTGAACTAAGACTAAACGAGCTTTTAACTGAGTTTGAATGATTAGAGAGAGTTTTATTTATTTTATTCATTTTTATTATTATTATTATTTACATACAAGCATTTTTCATTATTTCCAGTTGCGTTTTAAAATCATAATTATAAAGTGTGTCCTTTAGACTCATAGTTTATAAATTACATTTAGTTAGGCTATTACATTACAATATGTGATGTAAAATAATGTGAAAAGAACAATTTTAAAATAATATTAATAAAATTAGCAACGCAAACATGTGAGGTGGAAAGGTCAAGGGTTGTGATTACAAAAACTGTAGACAAAAACTAACCGGAGTTCTTTTTTTTTTTTTTTTTGGCTGAATATTCAATCATTTAAAGGGATAGTTTGCCCTATATATATATATATATAGGGCAAACTATCCCTTTAAATGATTGAATATCAGGAACAGTTAAAGGAACACTTAAAGGAACAGTTTACCTCAATATATATATATATATACCGGAGTTCATTTTTTATTTTTTTTTGGCTGAATATTCAATCATTTAAAGGGATAGTTTGCCCTATGTATATATATATATATATATAGGGCAAACTATCCCTTTAAATGATTGAATATTCAGCCAAAAAAAAAAATGAACTCCGGTATATATATATATATATATATATTGAGGTAAACTGTTCCTTTAAGAATTGATTACTGAAAACCCATATTTAATCTCTCATTTGAATTTAAAGGGGTTAATGGCACTTATGACCTGTTGAAAGAAGGCCCTCTTCTCCGATTATTAAACTTTTTCATTCTGACCAAAACTAAAGGCAAGTCATTTTACAACATTTAAATGTGTATTAAGAATGTAATGCACCTGCCCAGTGCTGACAACTGTCTAATTACTCCTCTTGAAAAAAGAGCGTCCACCGCCAAGGCTTGATTTGTGAAATCTAAGATCCTGATCCCGACACTGAACAGCAGTCGCGAGGCTGTGATCTGTCACTGGAAGAATGCAGGGCGGATAAACAGAGTCTTAAGAGATGGAGAAGGGAGTTGTAGATGGGGCTGAGGATGTGTGAAAGGTTTGGGGTTGCCAGTGAGGGTAATTGTATTGACATTAGGACAAGGAATGGCTTTAGTAAGCTGCGCATCTTAGCTTATCACCAGGAGAAGACGGGCAAAAAGACTTGACCAGCTTGAAGTGATTGGGGGAAGATGTATTATAATGGTGCTATCCTCTTACACATCTCTTCCACTCTCATATTCCTTTGTTTCTTTCTCCCAGCATGAGGATGAGCTGATTCAGATGCAGAAGAAACTGAAGGGAACTGAAGATGAGTTGGATAAATACTCAGAGGCCCTGAAGGACGCCCAGGAGAAACTGGAGATATCCGAGAAGAAGGCTGCGGATGTGAGTGATTGACGATCGCAAAGCACACAAACACAAATGCAACTCTTCAAACTTCATCCCGGGATTCTTGTTGGCCCGCCCCTCCATTCCTCTCATTCTCTCCATTCACTCCTCCACAGCTGACACTATCACTAACCCCCTTTTTGGCTGTGATGTCAACCATCCAGACTTGAACATCTCCCCTTAAATGTACACATTCACTAGCATTTATATTGACATAACACATAACGTGTATCTTTAACTACACAATCTCAAATGAACAACCAGTCAGTAATTACACTGATTGAAGTCCAAAAAAGAACCGGCTCTTGAGAGTCTGGCCCTGTCCCAAATGGAAACCTAAACCCTCTTCCTCTTGAGTCCACACTTTCGTGACGTAACACCACTTTGACTGTCTGGTAGAACTGCTGTGGAGCTTGCTTGAGTGTGGACTCAGCAGAAGTGTGTATCAGCACCCTTCTGAAAGCTAAAATGATGAATGGGACACCCCACTCAATCATGGCGGCCATTTTAAGTCTGTAAAACCTCAAGAAGACATGAAGTGTGACTTTTGGGATAGGGCCTCAGTTGTTCAGAATTGGAACACTGCAAATGCACGTAGATGACTCACTTAAAAGAACCGTCTTTTGAGAGTCCGAATTGTTCAGAATCATGGTCTCGTTGTATATTGTTAATTTACTAACAAGAACCTGCTTAAAAAAAAAAAAAAAACATTTGATCACAATCCGACTACAGTGGTCACATTGCATGTTGTTGATTTACTAAAAAGAATCGGTTCATTGGAATCATCTGTTCAAGAATCAGACTAGGCCCAACTGGTCACACAGCATGTTGTTGCTAATGAGAGTCATTCGTTTGGGAATTGGACACCGTGTGCCATTGTTTCTTTTTTCAGTAGCGATGTTGTTGCGCCACTAAATTTTAGCTTTGGAATCTCTGTCAGAATATTTTTAATTTGGTATTTCAACAGGCAAATGCACTTTTAAGAATCATTAACCGTACTTTATTTATTTAATCAGTTTAAAGTTACAGGGACCGCGAACATTAATAAACGCTTACGTAAATGTGCCAGTTTAGCCAGTTTAATACATCATCCTGCTCTGGTATTTGATTTTTTTTTCTTTTTCTTCTTTTTTATAGAATCAATCAGTTAATTCTGAATCATTCTTTCTCAACCCATAAATAACTCAAAAAGTGTGGGTGATGCTATTCGTATCCTCATGCCTGAAGGAATCAGCGAGAAAATTACTACCTTGAGACTGTGGCTTTAGCAGCAGGGCTGTAAATCAGTGTTTGTGAGAAGAAAACAATGACCATCATAAGAAAGAACATTCCAGGAGTGAACAGACCTCCAGTAGAGGTTTAAAGCTTTATTAGTCTTACATTAGTCCCCCCCCAAAAAAAAAAAAAAATTTCAGAGCTGCCAACCCTCACGCATTGGCCGACACACACATTTGATTGGTTGCACACGCTCACACGCCACAACCCCGATTTTTCATGCTGAAGTGTCAACCTGGTCGGTCAAATGCCTGGAAGATGAGTTAATATACAGTATATCTACCTGTTGAGCCGCTTCTGATCGACTAGTTATGCCGCCAATTAGATAAAATCTCCCAAGCGAAACTCAAAAGTTGGCAGCTGAATGGACAACTATTTGCTAATGCTTTCATATGTAGCCTACATCTCATATGCCTCAAGAACTATATGAGAACTTTCAAATGAGAATTAAAGTTAATCGCCATTGTGTAACTTGACTCCTTCTTTGACAACTAAACTAAGGCTGTGCCGTCACGGTCAATCCTGTTACAGCAAATGTGTCTATTATTGCCTGTCATTGTCCCTTTGTTCTGAGCTCCGGATATAGCAGGCACACCTGTTGTCATAAAGTTTGGCCTTCAGAAGATGTTCCCCTGACTGAATACCACAGGCTTTTAAGGTTGTGTGTGTATAAGAGAGCCTGTTCTTTTTACCTAGAAATTCTAGAATGAAAGAATAAGTACATAGCACATGAGAAAAAACATCTTAAATCAGCCTAAACTAAAGTATGGTCAAGCTGGTCTGTTAGTTCGTCTTAAAAAGTCCCCCTGTGGTGAAAATCCAGCTTTTAATGTTGTTTATGTGTATGTGGTGTTTTTAATATGATTTAAGACAAACCATGTCAACACCATTGCTGAATATGTTCTCGTTAAAACTGCAGTTAACCAATGACAGTCTCAAAAATGCGGATTGTGTTTCTGACGGCACAAACTTGAAACGATAATCCCTTCGATGTGGATCTTTGAGTTGATGATGTGAGCGAGTGGGGGCGGGGCTAATTTACATATTCATAGAACCGCGTATACAAAATGAGGAAGGGGTGTAGATTTATATTCAGGCTATTTTAAGAATTTTTTTCAAGGAAAAAAAAAACGTTTAAATATGTAATTTCAGCCGTTCTCATCCTAAGGCGTCATATACTGACGCTTTTGCCAATGCGAATGCACTGGCTGATTCCTTCCGGTTTCTGAACTGGATGTAGTAACACGCCTCTGTCCATGCGGGGGCGCTCGCGGTCGAGTGCAGAATGAATGGGAGTCAATGGGGTTTCACCCCCAGAAATCCACTTTTCTCAGGATGTAATTTTTTGTCAAGTATTTTGAAAGTTGCATTCAAAGGGGAGGGCTAAGATAATACACTCAGCTGAAAATTGCATTTTTAAGTTCACTTATCTGTTCTAAAAATCCGTTCAAAAATGTGATGATGACGTCACACAATAGCAGAATGCTAGCGTATTCCGGCCAACAACGGCCTAACCTGTCAGAAATCAAAAGGACATAAGTACTTGTTCCTTCGACTTTTGGCCTATAATCTATATTGAACTTGCCGAATCAACAATAAAATCTATGCGGCTTTAACGACAAGCAGGTAAAAGAGACCCATTTAGCCGTTTAGCTTCATAGAATCCCATGCATTCTGCGCTCGCCTGCGATCACCTCTAGTGGAATTGTAATGGAACTGCAACCACGATGATACACAATGAGACTAATAGGAAGTGCCAAGGCTCTCCGTTAGACGGGCTCTGATCCAACGCACATGGCTTAGCGTCAATCTGAGACATATATATATGGGCCAGAAGGCGCCTCCTAGTGGTCTAACCCTAGCCCAGACCTAAACCTACCCAGGGCGTGTTATATTGACGCTAAAGTGTGCCATGTGCGTTGGATGTAGGCTATACACGCATTGGCAAAAGCGTCAGTATATGACGCCTTGGGATGAGAATGCGTTGGTAATTTTGGTGATAAAAGATGAGTTTAATGGATTGACTAAACAGGGGGACTTTAAAGATGATTTGGGCACTTTTCAGCAAGAAAACAGTTTTCTGACTATTTAATTCTAAACCATATGAACACCAGCTTGGCAGGCTATATGGCTAAGACCATCTCTGACTTTGAGAGACAGAAGGAGAGCTGAAAAAGACCTGCACATTTTATGTCAGCAGCACCATATGGTAAAACACTGTAATATAATGTTGTAATATGAGGATTTATTGTTTTGAATCTGGAATGCCCTCAGAGAACAGTAGCTCCAAACAGAGAGTGAGTGTGGGTTGCCTCCATTACAGCTGTCGCTTTGAAATCTATTTCCATCTCAACCTTGAGTCAAAACTTTACCACCAAGCTATCATTTACCTTGCCACCCCACACAGTGGGGAAAAAAGAGTTTAGCAGTAAACCCGGCCGGAGTTTACAGCAAGACTAGAGTTCAATTAGCCACTCATCGTCATGCAGTGCGAGCTTGACAGACAGGCCGATCAAAATATGGGGGTGGATCCTTTAAATAGAGCTCTGAGCGAGCAACCGTGTTCAAAGCAGATATGGTGAAGAGGTTGAGGATGGGTGTAACCTTTGTACAATATGAGAACTGAAAAAAATGTAGAACTGAAATAGAAGGTTGTCAGTTTCTGAGGTCTTCTGCTGCAGGTGGGTGCATGACATGTGTTTATGTGAGTGTGTCTTGGAGGTTAGAATGTCAAGCCATGCATCTCACCTGACCTATAACCTATAATGTCAACAGGCCATTAAAGACACAAGCTGCAGTTTACCATCAGACCAGATAAACAGACACATAAATATATACTCTGCTCTCAGCAAGAGTAAAAATGCTCAGCCCGGTCACTTTTAAATTCAAACTCATCAAAAAATCCTACGTTTTCCACAAAAATATGAAAGTATTTTGTTGTTCGAATATTAGCTTTCATGCAGAGTTTCATATAACTGTTTGTGAATGTAAAAGGTGCAAAGTGATCAGCAAAGTCCAGTCTTACTTCCTGTTACACTGTTAACAATTGCTGTGTCCCAATTCGCATACTATCCGTCCTAAATAGTATTCGAAAACAGAATTAGTGCGTCCCAAACCATAGTATGTTGAAATGAGACGTAATGTTTTTTGAAAATGTAAAAATGCAGAATGTTGTGTGTGATGAGTAGGTTTAGGGATAGGGGCAGTGTAAGGGGACAGAATATACAGTTTGTACAGTAAAAAAAACAAAACATTTCGCCTATGGGTGTATGGGTGCGCCTATGGGTTCACCACATCTGATGTTATGACAATGAAGTCTATCTAGATCATCTGGCGCCATCGTCTGGTGAGATGGGGGTAACATATGATAACAGGGCCCGTCCCAAGTTATGTATGGAGTTTGGAACATGTTCCACACTGGTGAAGGGAGTCAGGAAGGGTGTAGTCTCGCGTAGCCAGACCTTCAGACTGACGGCTGAAGGTCTGGAATTCATAGCAGCTTTCTTTGGCCAAGGCCCGCCCATAAGGCCGTTTGACCGACATGTCAAACAACCAATTACAGTTCGTTTCATTCAGCGTCACGTTTCGGGGCGTGGAAATGTCCCCACAACATCAGACCGGCGTGCAACAAGTCAGTCAGACTCAGCAGCAGTCACCGGAGGCGCTCGTTAACAACGGTCCGCGTTATTAAATTCACCCACAAACTCGCGCTCATGTCCATCTTATGCCCGCTTTGTCACACGGCCAGTTCAACCTCGTATAAATCAGGTTATGTGTGTAAATCACGTGCTCACGAGCGCTCACTCAGACACACTGTACCCGGCGCTGCTTGTGCGTCACAGTTATGTTCATAAAGCGCTCCCCGTTCACAGTAACCGGCTCGTCTCATTCAAAACAGCCAGGTGTAACGTTAGCTGTCAGCGAGCCGCCGCACATTGAATACTCGCAGTCAAACGTTTGACTCTGCAGTATCTTATGCACCTTATAATCCAGTGTGCGCATATATGAATACTGAATCGGCCAGCTGCGATGTCAGCGTCTGTTGTTTCATGTTTGCCCACAAACACGGCTGATATCCCCTTCGCAATTAAGTACTTCACTTGATCTTCCATAATCGATAGGAGGGGACATACAACTACGTTTAGCTGATCTTGATTAATGCTCATTGTCACTCATAAACTCAACAGTTTTTCTTCCGCAATCACACTTCTGCGCTTTGTTTCCCGGCGGACCGAAAATAAACGCGACACTGACGCCCCCCGGAAATCCGATAAAATTCAACCAATCAGATGACGACTTCGACATTCCTGAAGTGTTTCCAGTTAAGTGTACCATATGCATCAGACGTTTAGCCAACGTTCCGTGGGCGTGACGTCTGAGGCTGAGACTAGGAAGGGTGAGACAGGAAATGATGATGCAACACACAGTGCTTCATCATAACAGCAGAATTATTCAGGATCAGTCACATTTCTTTTCCTTAAACATAGTTTTAAGGTTGAACCGTATAAGGGCCAACAATATAAAAAGTCTAAGAATTACAAAAGAATTACAAGAATTACAAAATCAGCGTATAAAAACCATACCCGTAGGCATACTTTTAACAGTGTTAGGACATAGTTACGGATGTCAGAAAGATTGCACACTACACCGCAGAAAGGGAACAGACAGCATTACTTGTTCAGGTTTGCCCAGGCCTGTGAATTCAGTTTATTCACTGGATTCTTTTTTATGACCTCATGCAATACTGTGGGTAAATTCTATGGATTCTCTTGAAAGTCTTAAATCCCAATTACTATGTTTAATTTAACTAAATCTAATTTCATTAGACAAAAAAAATATTCGTATTATCTTAACGACTTAACACAACTATATAGTTTTGGCATTATTCAGAATCCACTTAGAAACTGAAATCAGAGTTTGCACTACATCAAAAAAGCCGTCAATGGAATTACATGACAAGTAAATTATTTACCACACTCTTTGTTCTTGATTGCAGCATATATATATATAGCCTGGTTCTTAAGTGATAAGACCTAAATAAATCCTTTTAATTGTCAAAAACTTAAATTTAATCATGAATAAATAATTTAATAAAAATTACACTGTAAAAGAATATGATTAATACATTTTGACAACATGTTTTTACTTTGCTTTAACTGCTTTAAGGCCTTTAAATTATACAAGATTCAACTCATTTTTAAAGTCAGTTTAATTTCCTAATTTAAATTGAAATTATTTAAACATCTGAGTTGATTGAACTTAAAAATTTAAGGCAGCAACTTTTTTAGCGTAATTAATGAACTGTTTATGTTGACATTATTTTTGAAATAATTTATACTAATTAATTTCACAACATTTACGTTTAATTTAATAACATTTACGTTTAGTTATTTAAATATAAGAGGATGATCGGGAATGTTGTCCAGGGCCCCATAAAAAGGGGGGACCCACTAATTTCATACAGCGTCCAAAGGTATAAGACTCAATTCCTCTCTTTTGCCTCTTAAAATGTCGAACATTCTATTGATCACAATAGCCTAAAAGTTTCCCATTGATCTACAACAAGCACATTCCTGGATTAAGGAGTGGCCTGGCTGGAATGCCAATGATTTATTTGTCCAACGACGTCATATACCTGGCAGGACACGTGTAAAACAAGGGGTGGCTCTTCCGTAAGAATTACACAGGTCGTGCAAAAGCTGCTGACCGGAGATCAACCGTGAACCAGTTCCGCTGGGACTTGACTCTGCTCCGCAGCTGATTCAGGATCAGTTACGCCTCATTCTCAGCCCTTAAACCGTTGGAGACAGGGTGGGGTAATCCGGAAGTGGGCCGAAAAAAGGAAGAGTTTAGGCAACTGAACAAATTGGGTGAAGAGAAAGCAAGGGGAGGGAAAGAAAGACTTCATGACATTAAAACTCATTCATTAATTCGAATGAGAAACCGACCGACTGCTTGAACATCAAAACGGTTGCTCAAGCTAAATTCAACATTAAAGCTCTTCTGGCTTGAGATAATATCTCATTGCTGTTATTTGTACAAACACTATTGTTTGTATTTGACGAGATTAGAAAGCACCCCTGCGATTAAAAAGACAAGCGCGTGAACCTCGCGTTACTTCCACTCGTTCAGTCTGCGTTTGACTTGTTGGCGGGGCGTTGGTGCCTTGGACTTTTTTTTTTTCTTCTTCCTCCTCTTCTTCGCGTCTCGGTCCACTACTACGCTGCTCGGTTGGAATCTGATTATCTTATTCTGCCACACTACACATAAAGTAATACATTAAAATGGCCGGAACCAACAGCATCGATGCAGTTAAGAGAAAAATCAAAGTTTTACAACAGCAGGCAGATGAGGCAGAAGAAAGAGCCGAGATTTTGCAGAGACAGGTCGAAGAAGAGAAGCGTGCCAGAGAGCAGGTAAGTGTATCTTTTTATCACGTTAAAGTATCGCGTTTATCCGTAATCGTTATGTTGTATCACATGCGTTTCTAACAAGCTCGTGCGCTTTTTCATTCACACGCAGATTCAACGCCCTATACGAAGAATTGTGTGTTTGTATCTCTTTAAAACTTATTTAGATATCTAATAAACATCGAGTATGCTTTTAGAGTGGCCTGTGACAACGATATGTTCGTTCTAAACCATAAAATCCAAGAAAATTTGGGCCGGTTAGATGGTTATTGCAAACCTTAAAAGCTAATGCGCGCCTTGACTCATCTTCATTGATGATTTTCATTTGTGCTAATAGGTTTATAGCTAAGATCAATACAAAACTAAGAGCCAGGTATATTGGCTTAAATAAAACCAAAAATCGTGCGATGACATCTCACTTTCTGTGTGCTTAGTTGTGCTAACCTCAGATGGGTTTATAGCTCATCCTCTTAGTCTCACAGTGTTGGTTTTTTATGCGGGTGAGGCCTAAAGGAAGTAACAATATAGTTTCGCCGAATCATTCATATTGGCTTATTAAAAAAAAACAGAAGCATCCATTCGTGTAATTCTGTGTTCAAGTAGTGCTTTTAACGTCATTGGTGCGTTATCATTCGAGTACATTAACATCTGGGTCATCAGGTGCTCATCTCGGCACTTTGAGTTGTTCACGCATGTCACTTGGGCATTTAGCAGTCTACTCAAACCGTTGGCAACTTTTGAGTTTTAATTAAATTAGACACTCGTCTTGGATATATATTTTGTTTTGCTTGAAGTCGCGTATCGCTCAACCATGCCGTCTCTTTGGCATTGCGTGAGATGAACTCACCCCGCAGACTTTAGATTCCTCAGTCCTTATTAGGAGCGAAACTCCAGTATTTGTTAGCGGTGTCGTCATGTCCGGAATCCGTGCACGAGCGCTGTTTCTCAGCTGACGAGGCGCGGCCGCGCGGAAGTTAACCTGCTTTTGCGTTTCAGGCCCAATGAGTAAAGCTTCTGTCATCTTTAATGTTACTGTATAAACAATGTTAATCTTCAATATTTTATAAATAAATGTTGTTGAAGGGCCCCTCCTTAAGTTAGACATCTTGAATGAAAGACATGAATGATGGTTCCCTTACAAAAAAATTACCTCAGGAATTCTGACACCATACTAGTAGTATTTCAGATATGGCTGCGAGAATGGAACTGCCAACCTTGTAATTCTTGCATTTATCTTAAAAGCATTTTGAAATCTTGACTGAACGTTCAGCTACATATTGTCTGGATATGGCCGGGGCCCCAAAGGGCCTTAGTACAGTTAATAGCTCATTCCTATGACTATGATATGTGTGGTTGTTGCACTGTTGCTAGGGTGTTGTGGCTGGTTGCTAAGGTGTGGCTAGAAAGTTGGAATAGTCTTGTGAATAATTGCTGTCTCCACAGTATTTTGATATAGAAATGTCCATTTCCTTCTTGTCTGTGGGATTTTTTTGGCCAATTAGTCCAAAAAGTTATAGCACACCTCCTCATCAGTAAGCTACATGATTTGAAGCGCATAGCTCAAACAGTGTAACAAGTTTCACAATGAAATGTTGTCTGAAGAAGGATTTGAAAAATCCCTAACCTTAGTCAGAGCAATATTAATATTGCTGCCTTGCTAAAACAATTTTAGTCATTGTGTACACTCACTCCGCACATTATTATTGCCCTTTCCAAATATAGTGGTTCCACTCTGCTCAAGCAGAAGCTCCCAAATGATTCTACCACATGAGGGTTTTCCACTGTCTCATTGGTTCCATTTTCCAATTCGGTCTCCATGTTTGTCGGCTTAATCCTTCTAGGTTATCCAAGTGTTTTCCCACCCTCCTGTTCCTTATCTCACGTCACTCCACGCTCCCTGAAGTTCAGTGGAATAGTCTATCTGCTCTAATCTCAAGTTGTTTTTGCCTTGTAGGCTGAGGCAGAGGTGGCCTCCCTGAACAGGCGTATCCAACTGGTTGAGGAAGAGTTGGATCGTGCTCAGGAGAGACTGGCCACAGCCCTGCAGAAGCTGGAGGAAGCTGAGAAGGCCGCAGATGAGAGCGAGAGGTACGTGCGCTTTCAGAGTTCTGTTATTTCTACATTCATCCCACCCTAACTTGCCCTACTTTCCTTTTAATTTGCTCTCTCTACGGAATAGGGGGATGAAGGTGATTGAGAACAGGGCTCTGAAGGATGAGGAGAAGATGGAGCTCCAGGAGATCCAGCTTAAGGAGGCCAAGCACATTGCTGAGGAGGCCGACCGCAAATACGAGGAGGTAATATAATGGTGCAGTTTGTTTTGTATGCTATTATAGTATTTTGAATTGTAATTATAGTACTTTCACTTTTCTTAATTATATTGCCATGGCAACATTTTGTTTAGTACTTTTTCACCTTAATTTATTTAGTGTATTCCATGAATAAAACCACTTCTACTTCTTCTAGGGTGGGAACTACTACTTTAAGCTTTAGCTTTATTTATTGATAAGTTGGAATTTAGTGCATAAATGTTTTACACATACCAATTGTTCTTGTAAAATAAAATTCCATAACCAGGAAGTATTGATGTGTGTTACAGGTGGCACGTAAGCTGGTGATCGTTGAGGGAGAGTTGGAGCGTACGGAGGAGAGAGCAGAGCTTGCTGAGAGGTTAATCTCGGTTTTAAAATCAAAATATACTTGCACATAATCTTTGAACACATTTACAGTACATGCCACACATACTGTCAGCTTTAGCTCATATTGTGTCCATTTAGTCCCATTAAACTCAAATTCATTGTTCACTCAGCGTGAGAAAATGCCTAATTTTGCATGACAATAGGAATGCTCTACCATAACCATAATTCTCCTTTGTGTGTGTGTGTGTGTGAGAGAGAGAGAGAGAGGGAGATTGAGAGATGGAAGGATAGAGAGAGTGTGTATGAGTGATTTCATTGGCTTGAATCCATCTTAAATTCATATGTCCCCTCCTTTCTCATTTGTGTTTGGGCATGTGTGACCTTTGACCTGACATACCTTCCCCTCCCCACTCAAACTAACAGCCGTGTCAAGCAGATGGAGGAGGAGCTGAGAGCTCTTGACCAGACACTGAAGTCTCTGCACGCCTCAGATGAGAAGGTATATATCCTGGTTACCAAAGTCTGTTTACGTGTCGGAGGCTATGTGTCCGTTTGTTGGAGACGTGGGTATACAGACAATTGGAGAATGTTGCCCTCTACCTGGATCCGGAATTTGTCTACTTGAGTGAAAGAGTGCAAGTGAACTAGCGAAAAGCAAAAAAAAAAGACTCCTCCTTCCAGCACTGGTCGTTTTTACCTAGTTCATCTTTCCACCCTATCCCTTCATCTTTCCACCTTCCTTCCGCTCATCTAACCATCCACTTCCAGGTATCATTCCTTTGTAAACCGCATGAGTCGTAATTACTCGAGTGGCATGATCTGCATGCTCACGTAACACGCTTCAGTGATTGTGCATTTGTCTCATCTACCTAAATCCGAAGCGTACAGGTTCCTGCTTGGAACAGCTCATGGCAACTTTCAGTTTTAGAATCACGCTAGTTTTGCTTCCTTGACTCTTAAAATCTGCTCACACAGTGATAAGCTGAGGGTTTACTAGATGTACTTTATGTGCGATTCGCAGTAAGTTATAAAAACCAAGCAATTTTGGCACAGGTGACGACACAAACTACACTACATTTAAGGGGATGGAGCATGCATAAATGAAAATTGTTGTCATGTACTCATGTTGTTTGAAACTTTTGATTTTGTTTCTTCTGAAAAACAGATTTTCCTGTTTTTCATTCAACGACAGTGAAGATGATTGAGGGCCTTCAAGCTCCAAAAATGACCTCAAAAGGGGTTAATATAATGTGTGATATATTCTTTGAAGCTTCTTAAGCCATATGAATGAGGAACGGCATTTAAATCGTTATTTGACGAGAGTTGTTAAAGGGATAGTTCCCCCAGAAATGAGAATTGTCATTTACTCATCGTCAAGTTGGTCTAAACTTGTATGAATTACTTTCTTCTGCTGAACACAAAAGGTATTTTGAAGAATGCTGGTAACCAGACAGTTGATGTATCCCATTGATTTTAATTTATTATAGAATAGAATAAAACATATTATGGAAGTCAATGGTGCCACACAACTGTTTGGTTACTGACATTCTTCAAAATATCATCTTTTGTGTTCAACTGAAGAAAGAAACTCATACGGGCATTCTTGGGGAAACTATCCCTTTTAATTTGTCATCCCCACACAAATATACTTACAGTACATATACATTTCTGTTGAAATGTTTGGGGTCAGTCAGATAAAAAAAATGTTTTTGAAAAGTCTCAGTCACCAAATATGCATTTATTTTTAATTTTGGAGCTCCTCAATCACATTCATTGTATGGTCATGTGCAAGCAGGGCTGCAAAGTATAATATCTGTTTGTGTTTTAAGTCCTACATGACATGAGGCAGTGATGACAATTTTTATTTTTGAGTGAACCGTCCATCGCAAACCAACTATTTAAGGCCTCTCTTACTGTTCATGTGTTTAACGTCATCACTCTGCCACTTTTGCTGGCTTGTCTTCATGTCTTCCCTTTGCCCTGTGCCCCTTTCTTTTCTGCTTCCTTCAAAATCAAAACGGCTGCTCTGTATATAGCAAATGCGCTGAGCTGGAGGAGGAGCTGAAAAATGTCACCAACAATCTTAAGAGTTTGGAGGCCCAGGCTGAGAAGGTAGGGTGTGTGTGTGTGTTTTATTCTGCACGATCTCTGACTGGTTGCAGTGTTCATCCCTTTTTTTTAACTCTCAAAGGATCTCTGATTCAATCCCCACAAATGTGCCTTGCAAAATGCCTTCCAGGCAATTCAATTTAGGCTTTCTAATTTCCAAACCAGTGATATATCTGCTCAAGTGTGCATAATATGAGCTTCCTCATTTCCAAGTGGCCTTTTGCCTGATATATGGCTGTAGATACATCACCCATAGCAAAAGGCCACATATGTCGGTCCAGATTACAGTGGTAGACCATTACATCAAGAGAAAGCTGTAATTGACCACAAAGATGATGTAAAGACCCCCCTCTCATTTTCCACATCCATCTTAACCTGATGAGATGTTATTTAGCATGCCTGAAGGTCTGTTGCATAATGAAATTATGTGTCACCATTTTGGTGCTTTATAGATTCAAGCACAACTGGTCTCGGATGCCTTTAGACCAATTAGGCAGAAATGACACTGTTGCATGAGATCAACTTATGACCGAAGCACCCGTTTGTTTGCATGTGATTTGACTGCATGCTGTGTGTTATGGGATAATGTACATCCAGCCTGTTATCTCAGAATAAACCCAGACAGGGTGCAGGTCTTGCATCACACTGAATAGGGTTTATTCTGAGATTACAATCGGCTAGATGTACATTTTCCTGCTTATTATATTGCTACTTAACAAATATTTGAAATAGTTGAAATATTTTATTAGGCCTTTAAACGCAAAGCTTCTGCGGGGAGAGCAGTTGCTAATAAGCAGCAAGTTCGAACTAGACGAATACGGTACAGTCATACCACTTATTACACAGCATTTCGACACATAAATAATTATGGGGTAGAGCTCAACAGAAATGGATTTTTGGGGGCCGAGACGATTAAAAAAAGCCAGATACCGATCTATATCGGCTGATATAATTTGTGTATATTATAATACAGTAGTGATATTGTATGTGTATTATAGGACAGTTTGAAACTTGTGTATAAAATGCACCGTATAATCAGAATAAATATATAAATGGGGATAAGAGATTGATTTGAGATTAAACCGCTTTAAAATTGGACCTGTTTGTTATCTTATAATCCAACAGTGTACAAAACAATAGTCGCTACATAGCAGCAGCTACATTTGTGTGAAACGATAAAGTGATTCCATGATATTAGGTGACATTTAATTAAATAACTGTACACAAAATATTGATTCGACCAAGGTTTTTTTTTTTTTTTAATTATATATTATTTTATTAGCTCACCAATTATACTTCATGAGCTTCCATGAAGAAACGCTCTCTGACTTCAGTAACCCGGACGAGACCGTGTTATCTGTTTTCAGAGGTTGTGATTGGGAAATAACACACTGCTGGATGGTGCGATTGACCAATCAGGATCAAATATTCCTCAGAGCCGTGTAACATTGTACTATATAATGTTAGGTGGAATGCTATTATTGGAACCATTTTATTTCCCTAAGGAAATCTACTGTTTGCTGCACATTATGGTTTGGATAAGTAGTGATGGTGGTTTCACTTTCTCAAATACAGTGCAGGAAGTGTTTTTTTTTTTTTTATAGAAATAATATAAATATAGGTCAGTTATGAGGTGGTCTTTTGTCTTAATGGCAGTTTTCAAAGTAAATATTTAGCGCTTTTATATTGTATATTGTATAATCAATTTTAGTGATCTTTACAAAAATGGTGTGCATATATTATTATTATTACATATATATTACACACACAGCATAAAAAAATATATACTGTATATATACATCTTTGTGAATCTCCCCTTGAATTCTGAAGTGTTTTTTTCCCTTTCTATCATACCCAGTGTTTTGTTGATGTTGCAGCTGCATTCCTGCACACATGTCCTGATCTGTTTAAAACTTTGGCAAAACACAGCAGCAGAGTCAGCCATCGTGTCACAAGCCTTGCACAACAGCAGCAGGCCAGGGCTCAGCCGGCCCGGAAAGAAATGTCGAGGAAAGGGGGGTCAAAGCATAGACATCTGCGCTACCTTGCGTCTTAAGAGCTGTTGTAGAAACATGTCAGTTTTAAAGTGTCATA
Source organism: Pimephales promelas (assembly GCF_016745375.1). The sequence continues at coordinate 10,226,734 of NW_024121211.1, read as the reverse complement.
AAATTGGTTGTCTCCGTTTGAAGTGTGCCAAACCCTAAATACTTAACTCGTAGGGTGTTTGTGCATGCTGAGTTGTAAGATTCTCACAAGACCCCACCCCAAATCCTATTTCTTCTTTTTCCCCCACAGTATTCCCAGAAGGAAGATAAGTATGAGGAAGAAATCAAGATCCTCACTGATAAGCTGAAGGAGGTGAGAACTTCTCATGGAAGATTTGGTTTCTATTAGAGCCAGCAATTTAATGTTATTTTGAGGTTACATGTATATTTAAATGTTTACCAAATTTGGCCTCCATAAATGTTTTGTTCCATGTGTCTTCTAAAGACTATCCAGAAGTTGAAACCTTCTGGAGAAAGGGCTTGCTAGTTATTTCATAGGACACTTTGAATAAAAGCATCTATTAAATGCAATTCCAAGGTTCTTAGTTGCATATTTTGATTTCTAATTTGAATCTATATGCATTTTTTTGTACTTGGTTGTGTAGTTCATTGTTTTAGAGGGACATTTACTTTATTTTGTCAACTTGACGGTAAACAAAAAAGCAAAAATGACTTTTCAAAACAAGTGTAGTACTGCCACAAACTCATGCCATTGGTTATGTTGCATTAATAGCATCATGATTTTTTTTTGTTACGTGAGTTATTTACCATTTATGTTTGTTATTAAAACTTTAAAATTAAAATATTAAGTAGTAGATTTGAAAAATCTGTATAGTGTTTTAGCTTGCGTTATTTTAGTCCTAAAACTAAATGGAAATTAGATAAATGAATATATTTTTTTTTTTATGGTTTTAGTTGAATATAATTCCCCTGTTCTCTTGCTAGGCTGAGACCCGTGCTGAGTTTGCTGAAAGGTCTGTGGCCAAACTGGAGAAGACCATTGATGATTTGGAAGGTATGATTCCGTCGTTCTCTTTGCCACCCATTCCTTCCATTAGCTATGATATGATCCTGTTTTTTTCTATACTGTTCATACTCTTTTCTTAGCATAATCTCACTGTCCTTTTCCTTTCCTCCGTTACATTTGTAATCTTTATTTGCTGTTTTTTCCTATTTCCTTTTATCTGTCCTTCATACTCTCTCCCTCTTCCGACCTCCTTCCTCTCTGCTCTGTCTTTCTCTGTGTGTGAACAGATGAGCTGTACGCTCAGAAACTCAAGTATAAGGCCATTAGTGAGGAGCTGGATCATGCTCTCAACGACATGACCTCTATGTAAATATTGGCCCTTGCATGTGTGTGAGACTGCTACTCATGGTTTGCTTTTTGGACGATTGAGTTTTGCTGCAATGGCAGATTTGAGTCTCGTGACCGAGCCGGTTACCTAACCTTGAGCTTCATAACCTCTGATCATATACTTATATACTACCATATAGTATAAAGCTCAGCCGCAAGGAGTTAATCGTTGACTGGAGCTGTTATTTCAGATTCTTTTGAACCGCTGCTTTATACGAGTTTGTGTAAATGGCGATGTGATCTCTATAGTTTGATTCTAACTCATACGTCAAGTAACTAATATGCTAACTATATTTACCTACAGATAAGGGGGACATTCTGCGCTTTTTGTAGTTTATTTCTTGCTAAAGTTCACTTGAACTGCAAAAAGACATGGTTTAGTTTGACTTTTTTTAGCCTCCGTTAAACAGGCCAGATTTGCTGTGCCTTTTAAGAGTTTTTATGTAAATGGCCTCTGTTTTGAACTTTCTAATAGTTAAATAAGTCTGACTCTTCAATGTTTCTGGATACTGAATAGTGCTGCTATGCAAATGCGAGTGATCATCGTTTTATTACGTACTTTCTATAAGCTAAATGTTTTTTTTTGGGATTGTGGAATGACGTCATGTTGTAGACTAACCTAAATAACCATATTTTCCAAAAGAACAAAAAAATGGTATTTTTAGCTAGCTAGTTTGTTTTAGAGCTGTGGCTTGTATTGATGTAGTTTCTAACATTTTTCTTAGCTGCTTGCTTGTTAAATTTGCGACTTTCCTCATTCTGAAATGTAGAAATATTCTCACGAGGTATTTACCATTGGTGTCTGTTTACAGATAAAGAGTTTCTGGACTGTTCTGTGGCTGACTGTGACTTCAAGAAATTCTTCATCTTGTCTGACTGTCAATATTTCTTGGATATTTCTTTTCTGATCTTTTGTGGACACCCCCCTTTTCATGTGTTTTTCCTTGTGCTTATTTCTGTAGTCTCCGTTTCTCCATTTAAGTCCTGTTCTGTTTCTGCTTTCTCTGAATTTCTGTTCTTTAGATATTCATTATCTGCCCCAACATCTTCCTCTTATCTACATCTGACTATTCAGAGACGTGTGTTGTTGTTTTGTCCTTGGTTTTCCTCTCTCTTGTTTCTTGCTGTATTTTTCATGCCTTGTGTACATGGTTATTGAATGGAGGAAAAAAGCTCTGCTCTCTTTTGAATGGCTGCTTGTCTCTTTTTGCAATGTTGTTATTGTTAGGCAACCAAGCATTTGCCTATTTCAGATTGTGTATGAAAAATATCTTATGATTGAACGAGAAAAGCTTTATAAATTCTTTCACTAATTGGTTAGTCATGAGTTTTAGCTATGAGTTAAGATTATCTCTGGTGCAGAAGGCCATTGACTTGAAATGGGCCATAGGTCTGAAATTAAGGGTAAAAAAAAGCTGAAAATTTGAATAAATAAATAAAAATACCATAAAAGTTAGACTGGAAGAAAGCATTTACATCCACAATCTTAAACCATTTCTGGTTTTCACGTTTTAAATAGTTTCTTTGCATTAAGTTTAATGCATTAAGACCTAATAAGAATTTACAAACTGGCTCTTCTTTTGGCTAGAAACATTGATTCTTGCCATTTCAAATTGGTTTCACTTTTCCAAAAAGGAAACTTCCCATTTTGAAATGGAAGCTGGTTGCCAAGATAGTTATTTAAACCATTTAAGGAAAAGTTATGCAATCTTGTTCTAGAGGGATGAATAAATGTTTAAGTAAAATTTTAGCTATTTGTTGAAAACAGAGGCCTTGTTGAAAGTTACTTCTGAAAAACAAGTACTTACATTTCTGAAGTTTTAATGATTGGCCTCATGCAATTAAGCAAAATGAATACTTTCATTCAGCTCTATGTTCTCTGAAAATTGGTTTATCGGTGCTGTGGGAAAAGCAAAGCATTGGCATGCCAGTGTTGCACAATTTTAATACTGGGTGAGTGTTGTCGACAGTGTCTGCCACCATAAATTTGAGCTGTTTCACAATTAGGATTTATTAAAGGTGCTGTATGTAATTTTTTATTTTCAAATTAAAAATGACATTTTCATTATGTAATTTTCAAAAAATTCCATATGTTTCCAGAGATTTAGGAAACATGCTAAGTTCAAGGACTCGTTTCTCCGTAAAAGAATGCAACAGCCAGTTATTTTACTTTGAAGTGTTTCGTGTAAGATTGTTAGTTTTTGTTTTGACCATTTGGTCCCACCCCCTGCCAATTTACCCAATAGTATTTCGACACAGCAATCGAACTGGGTCAGTTCACAGATTCTAGAAGACCTAAAAAGCCTCTGCAATAAAACATTGCAAATGTATACATTAGCTGATCAACTTGCAGTGTAAGTTAAATGCGCTCCTTTCTGTTGGATGTTCTCAATCTGGCAACCAGTGAGCATTGGGTCTCTCTCCAATATTTAGAATTTTGACTGCAGTACCATTTCCACTGCACCTTTAAGCCTGAAATGGTATGCAAATATAGTTGATGATGAAGAGGATTATTAGTGGCATGAAATAAGTTCACATTATACACAAGTCATTAAATGAATGTTATTGATCTTATAGTGAACAATTAATCTGTGCATATTGTCAATGTCATAACTCCATCTTCTGGATGGTGGATTTCACCAATCATTTAGTCTTAAACTAAAACCCCTTACACCTAAACCACACCCCTTTCTTACAAGCGACTGCAAGCTTTCATTCAGATTTGCCACCATCCAAACGATAAACACGCTTCACTGGAATGCACTTAATTTGGAACAAAAGATGACACTACTTAAATTCTGATACAAAGTCAGTTTCAATGAAAGTCAAGTACTACTAGGGCTGCCCCCAACTTTAGGTTCTTCTAGTCGACTAGTAGTCACTTATTTAAGACTAATCGCATGTTTATTTTAACTTAATTACTTAAATATATACTCAGGGGAATACTAAACCATAATGAGTGTTATATAATATTCCAATATATAAATAATTTTGTTATAAAAAATGCCTATTCCAAGCTCAAGGGCTCGCATAAAGCTCGCATATGGATTATAAATGCGTTCCAAAAAATAGCATAGAGACTTAAAGTATTTAATTTACTAGTGTTTTCTGTGACCGTGTCGGCTGGAAAGATGTTGACGATGCTGCCTCGACATCTCCACAGTATAGACGATATAAATAGTGAGCATTGGGATCTGTATGTAATTTCATACAGATAACATTAGCAGAGAATATATTTATTTTTGGATATATTATACATCAAGCTTTCTATAGATTTATTTCCCATGTCTATGAGGCAAGTAGCCTATATGCTGAGTTTCGGTTCGTTTTTGTGACGCGCTCCTTTTCACAGAGACCAAGACACAGACAAATCGCATCCTGTTTATCTTTATTTTACGAAGGAATGATGTATTACTCTAATCTGTATGACCAAGTTTCCACTGTTGTCAGGAAAAAATTCAAGGAGTCACACCTGCGCCTCATGTCATGACGCGCGCTATAATTTATCTAACGTTAAAGCGAGCAACCGTTGAAAGTTGCTACTTGCATGTTCCAAAAGATAAGCCAAAATTTAGTTGACTATCAGGAGCCAGCCCTAATTACTACACAATCTTAAAAAGCTATAGGTAAAATTAAGGTTTTCAATCTGATGCCATTGGTGGACATTTTTATAGTTGTTTAGAAAACAATATATACCGGTACTTCATAAAGGAGGTCTTCACTTTAAACCTGATCTGAATAACATATAATATAACATCAAGAACCATACATCCAAATCAAACCTCTATTTAACAAATCCTGTACAATGTTGTATAACAATTTGATTTTGCAGTTGGTTTCACTTTTTGCTTTCCTTCTGGGATTTTTTTTTTTTTTTTAAATTTCATTGCAGAGAAACTGAGAAATGCTAAGGAGGAGAACCTCAAGATCCATGCCACTTTGGACCAGACCCTGAGCGAGCTCAATAGTTTCTAAGGAAGACCTGGAGCCAAAAGAAAGCCGCCTCTTCCCTTCCTGATACCCTCATCTCATTTTTTTTTTTCTTCATGTCTGCACATCTGATTCTGCTGTTTTTCTGATCCCCTGTTCTCTTGTTCTACTGGAAGACGGGCTCACCAAGCCAACCAGCAAAAATGCTGCGCCTCTCAATGGTTCAAAAGTACCTTAATCTTTCTGGAGTGCTTAATAGGCTTCACTGCTCATCTCCTCAGAAAATCCCAAGTGATTTCAGGAACAAACTACTATGGTATTCTTAAAGTGTCAAATGTTGTATGCCAGCCCTGGGGTAGCATTTTTTTTTTTTTTTTTTTTTTTTTTGGTTTTGGGCCATGATCAGAGCTTTACGATTGTGGCGAGTTTCACATCACCCAAAACCCTCAATTTTCTTAATTTTACTGGAGGGTTATTTACTTAACATTTTGTGCCATAAAAGCCATCTTGGCAGTCTCATGCTTGGCTTTAGGTCACTCTACAGTCATTTTGTCCTGTTGATCCTGTGACGCAGGATGTTTTTGCTGGTCTTGTTGGTGCCTGATCCTTACCACTTCACTCTCCTCATCCTGCACAAGTTTCTGCTGCCTGTTTGTCGGCGTCACAGGTTTTGGGACCAAAACCACACCGTGTGGTCTGTAACAGTATGCACATCCATGTCTTAAGGGCCATTGTTTTTTTTGTTTTGTCGTTGTTGTTTGTTTTAATAAAAGCCTTTGTTTCGATTTAGAGTTTTTTTTTCCTTTTCTTTTTTTGAGTAATATATGTATTCATTGTTTGGGTTTAATCCCCCTGCATATTAACACAAAAGTATGGAAAACCACTATGTGAAATGCTGCACTGTAATGGGCTTATGGTGGGCATCTTTTGAGCAGAGGAGGTTTTGGTATTTTTACCTTTTTTATTTTGCTTTAAAGAGCCATATTCTACCCAGGGAAGAAAGGTTTAGGAAAAGTTTTTTTTTTTAACCGTGGGTTCAAAGCAGTGGCACTGCCAGATTCTAAAGGTCCAAAAGCCGTGCAGATCTAAATATGTATTATGAACACAGTAAATGGGAGTGAAAAGTAACACTTAATAGTATAAAATTAAAAAAGGGTGAACAGATCATTCTAACTGGAAAGAGCCCACAATGACGTGTAATCACTTTGTTAATGTCTGTATCTTGTGTAATGATACCTAAATTTTTTAAATAAAGACCATGATTTTTACTGTCACTGAACCACTGTGTGTCTCTGGATTCTAGAGTCTTTTCTGATTATTGCCATTTCATTGAGGAATTATCTGTAGTGTGGTTTTTAGAAAACAAAGACTAAATGCTCACAAACAGTCACTAATATTTATTTAGAGATGGACATCAGTTTGTCAGGAAAAATTCTAGTTTGACCTTTTAATTTTCAGTTATGACAAACATACAAGGATTTAAAACTTATTTCAGATCAACATTCTGATAAATATTTAACATGGCATACTTAAGACCCCACTGTATGTGAATTGAGTAGTTTAATAGTTTTAAATAATAGTCAAGTTGTGTATGTGTCATTAAAATACAGTACTGGTCAAATTTCTGGGCAGTAAAACCCCCCAAAAAAATTTAAATCTGTTTCAAATAAATTATTTTGAACACTGTAATCAAAAAAGAATCGTTACTTTTTAGTTATACTCAAATAACCTTTAAACATGAGAATTGTTTAATCAGCACATTGGAATGCTATCTGAAGGATCACGTGACACTAAAGTAATGCTTAAAATTCAGCTTTGCGTCACAGGAATAAATTACATTTTAATATATATAAAAATGGGCAAAAGGGTGTATGTGTACTTGTATGTGAATGACCTCCTCACAAAGACAGATGTAATATGCGTGCGTTAACTTGTATATAAATAATATTTTGCATTTGTGAATTCAGTAATTCAGTCTAGTAGAGTGGGTCGTTCTCTGATTTCCACAGCAGCCCATCTGATGCTGGCAAGCGGTTCTTCCTCCCAAATAGACAGGGAAGTTTATGGTTGGCCTTCATCACCACAGCAACTGTGCAGGAATTTGGTTTTCTAACGGCCTCGCACCAGGGCGGGTAATCGACTGGCTGCTTTCCACTAGAGGACAGCAAACAACAATGAGCTTCCATGTCAGCTACATATATAGAGGGCTGTTGTAGTCATGCAAGTATGCGCTTTTGAGAACTTACTGTTCACAGCAGCCCACTCCAAAAGGCTGGAAACACACACACTGGAAACATTCGTCATTTATCCAGGACTCCCCGATGTCAAAAACACGGTCATTGTGTTCACAGCTGGCTGCAGTGAAAGAGTGACTTTTACCACTTTAAGTGACAGATCATTTGATGTAGCCTACAACTATTTTTTTTTTATTTTTATTTTTTTTTTATGTTTAGTCTAGTTTACCTTTTGCATTGAAGTAGCATTCACCTCCGCCGGATAGTCCACGACAGAGCTGGAGGACGTTAACCATGCAAAACACAGCTAGCAAAACGTTCATCTCGCTTGTCTGCATGTCTTGAAGGGAAAAATTGAGGATAAATGAGTAATTGGACATTTATTCTCAAAACTGAATGATAAGATTCAGATTCTGTGAGCTACTTTTTGGTTTTACAAGCATTTAGATGCAATTAAGCACAGCATAGCCATATCCCACTTATATTAAAAAAAGGATAGGCCTAGTGTTTGTAACACTCTTGAAAAATGCTTTTATGAAAAAATAGTCTTGCTTGTAGGGAAAAAAATACTTTTAGCTCTGATATTGTTTGTGATCTAATTGAGCATAAGCAGAATGTACCATTACAGGTTTTCCTTTGTCCATTATCAGAACGTCATATCAGATTATTATTATTGAATGCTGGATAAAAATAGAATATTACAAAATGTTTACAATTTATCTGAAAGCGAGAAAGGGGATTGTCTAAAATTTCTCAGAAATATTGCAATATCAAATCGTATCTTATTCTCTTTTCTTATCTATTTTCCCCCATTTTGCAGTATATTTTCATAAAATGTGTCATATAGCTGTGTATATTGCCAATTTATAATAAAGACTGCTTGCTGAAGCATTATTTATTGTGTTGTCTTTTATTATTAGTTTTTTTCCTGCATTTAATGCATAGTAATTGTATCTTTTTTTTATTTTCATCAAGTGGGTTTCATTTTTAATCTTTTGTTATATTGATTATTTTAATTGTTTTTATTTGAAGCACATGGTGCTTGTTGTAATGCTTTATTATTGTAAAGACTTTAAACTACATTCCTTGCTATTATTACTTCACATATTATCTTAATAATGACTACTTAAAAGTTGATTAGTCCTTTAGCATTACATTTTTAAAGCGATCAGTTTCTTACCTTTTAAGATGTGTAGGTGTTCCCGTCCTCTGTCCTGGTCTGGTGTGTTCTTGTGTTCTCCCTGATGCTCAGAGTCACACACACACAGCTTTATATACCTGCATCTCTCTCCTCGCATCTTCACCTCTCCCCCCACTCTGTCATTTATGTTTATCCTCACTCTATTCTATCTCTCTTTTCTTTCTTTCTGTGCACACAGAATGTTTTACTGCTGATAAGAGGGGTGAGCCTAAATCGCCTGAAGGACTTTTATCATTTAAAGTTTACTTGAATTATATTTTTATATTATATGTGACCCTGGATCACAAAACCAGTCACAAGTAGCACGGGTATGTTTGTGGCAATAGCCAACAATACACAGTATGGGTCAAAATTATTGTAAGCTTTTCATAATTTTTCTTTTATGCCAAAAATCATTAGGATATTAAGTAAAGATCATGTTCCATGAAGATATTTTGTAAATTTACTAGTGTATATATATATATATATATATATATATTGAATGCAGCACACTGTAAAAAAATATTGTTTAACTTAAAATGAAATGGAAAAATTGAGTTAATACAATGAAGGAGATTGATCTAATCATCAGAAAGATAGGAGGAGATTTAAAGGAGATTTTCTCAATGTTTCAATGATTTTTTTGCATCCTCAGAATCCAGATTTTCAAATAGTTGCATCTTAGCCAAATATTCTTCTATCCTAACAAACTATACATCGATGGAAAACTTTTTATTTATTTATTTCCATTTCTATTTTTTATTTTATTTTCGTAATTTCCCAAAATGTACCCATGTGACTGGTCCTGGGTCACATATTATATATATTATTATATTATTTTTACAACCACAATTGGCACAAAAAAAAGAATAAATTATGAATTATCTTTTATTAAGTTATATTACAACCCCAATCAATTTAGCATTCAATCAATACATTGTATGTTTGTAATAATATAAGATTATACAAAATGTAATAAACTATGAATAATGTTTTTATTTTCCAGTTCTTTTATATTATGTTATATTATATTATATATTTTTTTCAAACACAATTGGCAAAAAAAATGGAGAATAAACTAGCTTCTACACTAATTTAAGTCTTGTTTCTATTATTGCACTAATTACAGTACATTTCTTTTTTAGTTATTTATTGCTTATTTTCAGTGGTTACATAATTGTAACAATACAAGACAGGTGTCTGCTTCTGGTTTGTAGTTAGCTCATACTTTGCCCTTTCAAAGGTCAAAGGTCACATTATAACTTTTAGAAGCTGATGATATTTGACTTCACATCGGAGAGGTCACCCATGCAACAGATTGTTTTATATTATCAGGGTTGACGTCACAGACACAAAGTCTGCATGTGTGTGTGTGTAAACAACATCTTTACACACAGTATTGTCTCTGCATGCACACACAGATAAAACTTCCCGTTGTGTGTTACACATGACATGCACACACAGGCAAATATGCCAGCGGAATTAATATATGACATCACTGATGCTCTTGCATCCTTTGTGTCTCTGAGTCGATGTATTTTGTTGTCCGTCATTAGTGATTATGGAAATTTATAACAGTCTTTCTGCATGTGTATTGTTGTAGCATTGAGATACCGATAAACTCATTCGTTCAGGGGGAAAACAAAGTGTAAAGAGATGTTTGGGAAGACAAGATTGTGTTTGTCTAATTGTCTTTTTTTGTCTTGATCTTTGCAGCACTGCTAATGCAAACACACCTGCTGCACATTATTGTCGTACACACACACACACACATTGGGTTTCCATGTTTAATGGGGACTTTCCATAAACAACAATACCGTACTGTATAATCTATCCCCTATGCCAACTTTCTGCATTTTCTTTTCACATTTTCAAGAATAAAAAAAAAAAAATTTCTAATTATTTATAAGCTGTCTTGATCCCAAATGTCCCCACAAGGTAAAAAATGACTGGTATTGTGGGGACTCGCACCACAAACACTTTATGCAAATCATAAGTAGGCTATGACATAACAATCTTAGTGTACACTGATTTGTTTGTCAAACAGAACCTAAAAGGGGTGATTTATATTTTGTAACTATCGTTCAAAGTCTCTTATTCTGGATTTATTTGATCAAAAATACAGAAGCAGTAGTAATATTGTGAAATATTTCTTCTTATAAATGTCTTTACACTCACTTTTGATCAATTGAACGCGTTCTTGCTAAATAAATGTATTAATTCCCTTTAAAAACTCCAGAATTTTGGACTAAATAAAATATGGAATATTATGAAATATCAAGTCAGATTCAAATTTTAATGTTCTATTCTGTTCTATTGTACCATATCAACAAACATGGTGCCATATGTAATAATTGAGGTAAAAATATCCAAAAAATTAGCTACACGCATCAAAAGAATGAGAAGAAATAAGTGCAATGATGTAATTAAAAAACTGACAAGTTATAGTGCTGCCGAGATATAAACCTAAATTAGCATGCTAAATGACTAGCCCCGGCCCGGCAGGTGTCGTAATACCAGTTCCGGCCATGGGAGGCGGTATGCGGCCGGGCAACATTACCACCAGCCAAACTGCAGTACACGAGTGAGTCGCGCTCGCGCCGGCTTGTGTGTGTACTTGAACCTGATGTCAGTCGTGTGGAAATACAGCCCATTACTACATTTCAGTTCAGGGAAGAGTTCAAAAAATGATTGGTTGACATTATGCATGAGGAATACATTTTGGTAAGTTGTAGCATACTGTATCTTTCACCAGTGTTCGGGTTCTTTTTCCATTAGCTAGTAGAGATGATCGGTTCACGTGCGCTAGGGATCTGTGGTGTAACATGTACAAGCGCCAAAACGGTATTTATTGTTTGAATTGCATAATAAAATTGACAGAATCTGAGAGCTTAACTAACCTGCTTGCTAAGTGTTAATTGCATGTGTCTCACGGTGAATTCGTGAGCTGGCAGCTCTGAATTTCGCTAGGTTGATCAACATCAGCGAATGCTGTCTGTCAAATTAATTCAAACTAACAATAAAAGTGTAATATGAACAAAACGAATACCGTAAACTTAAAATAATAGCCTGCAGGCTTTTATTTTCCCATATCGTCGAAATGCAACAGCTTGTTTTTGAGACAGGCGTCTATGAGTCGGTCTTCATCATTTAGTGTTGAGATGTTGTTCATTGTCTCTGATCTCTAAAAATCTCCAAATGCTCCACGTGAAACTGCGGTCTTCCGACCTTTTACTATCGTGTCAAATGATTTGAATAAAATGCGGAGAAAGAGAGCAAAACAGCGCTCGTTTGTGTTGTTTGAAGACGTGAGTGCGTGCGGCAGCGGCACAACACATTTTCTGGAGGTATACTGCCCCCATCTGTTATGGAATATGGAATATTTTTTGATTTTTAGTTCCAGATGGCACCAAATACTTGAGTACAAGTCTTGCCCAGACTTGACAGAAAATATTGTAATGGGGCAACTTGGCAAAGCTAAGTCAGCTCTGAAATTCTTGGTCTAAACCACATCTCATATTTCCTCTTCACATCACATGCTCTCGATAAAAAGTTTCCGTAGTGTTTAGCTTCAGCCCTTACGTAGCCTACTTCAGCCCCTGGCAGCAAAGGTAAGTCTCTTTAGAGCAGATTTTTTAAAAGAAACTGTTGCATTAAATGAATTTTATGAGACTGGAAAATGAATGCAACTTAGCAATACACGATAGTCACGATACAATCAAACCTAAATCAGTTAAAAATGAATTTCCTTTTTACAGATGTCTGAGGGAAATCAAAGCGAATGGTAATCCTCCTGCATACATTTCTGATCTAATTTGTGCTCCTTTTACAACATGCAGTGTCACAAGACAACGATAATTCAAATTTAAGTTAAGAGTTTCTCTATTACTTGTTGGAATTGTTTTGAAACCTTAATGGGTTTTCTACAGCGATTGCAAAGTGAGAATCGGTCATTCGCTGAACGAGGCTGAAATAAACCATGTGACTAGCAGGAGAGAATCAGCGGTGGAGTGTCTTAAAAGACACGGCATACAGTGTAGCCCGGTAATATTCTGGTTTTATTCTGAGCTTTTAAACGAACCTGAATGATTTGCATAAAACATCATGTTAAACAAATACAGAAAATAGTTCTGTTTGGGGAAATTACTTACTTGGAAAGGTTTGTGCTGTCATCTACAACGACAAACTCACTGAATTCCTTAAAAAAAGGCATATTTACATATCGGTAGTTGCTTAATGGGTGTTTACTGCATTCTTTACAGGAGCATCTGCCCAAAATCGCTGTGTTGGGTTCAGGAGGAAGTGAAAGAGCGATGGTGGGTTTGCTGGGATCACTGGTCGCTCTGTTTCAAGATGATCTGTTGGACTGCGTGCTGTATCTTGCTGGGCTCTCTGGATCTACCTGGTAAATGAGCAAATACATGCACTCAAATTCAAATAATCAGAATATTAACAAATTACGAAACTTTTCTTCTTCATAAGGTGCATGGCATCTTTATACAAAGTACCAAATTGGTCCAGCGAGCTAAATATAGTGAAGGATGACATCAAACAGAGACTTCTAAAGGGTGAGGTCAGATTGAAGGACAAATTGTCGACACTCAAGAAATACTACAGACAAAAAGACAATTTCAGTCTGACAGATATCTGGGCAGTGCTGTTTATTAGCAAGATTGTGAAAGAGGTAAGAGAAAGGAATATCATGTTTAATGCAATCATTTAGCACATTTGCACAATTTGATAATATTCTGCATTTTAAAGAGTGGGTTTATTGTTTATTCTACTGATAATATTTACCAGATAATATTTTATAATATGGGTCTTTAGACATTAAAAATTTGTATTAATTTGTCATTGGCATAATCGAACACTGTATTTACCTTGTATTGTCCAGTGGATTTTCATTTACAATTCTTCCAGATTATATTCTGTAGCTCATCACAAAGCTTCTAATTTATGAGAGACAGAAACTTAGAGTCTTTCTTATCCATAACATCCACTGATAAAAAGGGCAAAAGTAACAAAACACATTACTTTCAACTTCCAATAAAAAAGTTGTACGTAATAAATCAGTGGCCACCCATTTTGCCATGGTGTCCAGGGAGCGATTTGGGATTAGGAGCCTTGCTCGAGGGCACTTCAGTCATTTCCTGCCGATTTTGAGATTTGAGCCCGCAACCTTTGTGTAAAAGTCCAATATTTTTTTGGAAATGCGCCATTCACATAAAGCGCCTAAAAACGCATAGAAAAAGTACTCGGTTACCTAATGGAACCTTGGTTCTCTCTAGAAGAGGGAACGAGTATTGCGTAAGTTTAGCTTACGCTAATTAAGGGAAAGATTCGTCTTCTCAAGATATTGAAGTCAAAAAATTATCCTTAATTTTGTATTCATTGTCAACGCAGTGCAGCACCTAGCAAACTTAGAGTGGGCATTCTAGCACGCTCATTGGCTGCTCTGCAGGAACTGCACAGCCTACCAGCGAGCCAGGTGTGACGTCACGCGCCCTCTACGCGTCCTAGCCCGCCAAAATGGGCGTGGCTTAGTGTATATAAGCAGGACTCGGAGGCTGTTTTTCTGGTTTTCATCAACTGAAGCGAAATAGCACTGTGGCGCGAGCATGGCAGGTTACACAATACTCGTTCCCTCTTCTAGAGAGAACCGAGGTTACATTAGGCATGCACAGAGAAGTCAAAATTAAACATGATTTAATGACTCGTAAATGTAAGTACACAGTTGATGGCCTAAGACACGAAACAAGCGGTTTGTGTTAGACAAAGAACAGTATTTATATCGTTTTTAGCTGTTGTAACCACAGCCACGTGCAAGTGATCTAAGGGCGCAGGCGCTTTGTGGCTGTGGTTACAAGAGGTAAAAACTATATAATACTGTTCGATTTCTAACACAAACCGCTTGTTTTGTGTCTTAGGCCATCAATGTGTACTTACATTTACGAGTCATTAAATCATGTTTAATCTGGACTTCTCTGTGCATGCTCTTTGAGGTGGACCCCATAGGTCTCCATTATATGACTGACAGACAAGAACGGTTTGACCTAAAAATACCAAAATTGAAAATACTGCGGAAACAAAGACACCTACATCTTGGATGCCCTTGAGGTAAGCTAAAACATATCAAAAATTAATTTCAAAGTGAACTATCCCTTTAAGAGAAGCTTCCGGTTTATTTTTCTGCTGATATGAAAAATTGGGTACATTTAGCAATTTATCGTGTGAATTATGTATTTGACGTATATTACCATATTAAGAAGAACTATATGCTTTTCTCCATGGACTTTCTATGATGTTCAGAGTGTTACTAAAGATGCTGATTATTATTACGGTCATTTAGTCTGACTCTGACATGGTGAAAGAGAACATGGTTTGTTTAACATTAGCAACACATTATTAACTATTTGATAACGTAGTCAAGCCAAATTATCATTATACTAATTGCCATTATGTGTTCGACATTGTAGAGACACATTACCATTCTTTCTAATCCATCGACTACAGTAGACAAGCCCGTATAAGTGACGGGGCTCATTTGCGCTTTTGCCATGAAACCTGAAGCGACAATGCGTCTTCAGCCTAATGAAAGAACATACTATTCTGTAACCACATTGTTACTCGTTATCATTTTTTTTTTCACTTGTCCTTCAGTTCCTCATCTGCATTTGTGTGAAATTATCACAGATTAGTGCATCAGAATCAAACAAGAATATTAGGAATTGCTGTTGTTTTTATATTAGTTGAGTTTTTATTATTATTATCAATTAAGTACATCATTTGTGATGCTATACTTTGTATAAAATAGGGTTTTGGATATGGGAATAAGTGATGAGTGCAGAAGTAGAATTCTTAAGAAATAGATATTTTTTATTTTACTAATCTCATTTTCAAAGTAGAAACATGTAAAAATACAAACTGAGCAAAATTTGTAAGATACTCTAAATCCAATAAAACCCGCAATAAAACTGACCCAAAAAGTAGTCTTCAGTTGTTTTCTGTATAGAGAAGTGTCCATATTACAAATTTGATTTAGCAGATGCTTTTAATCAAAGCAGTTCGGCAATAATGTAACAACCATCCACAGAGATGCTATGTTTAGTTTCTAGGCGGAATGCATAAATCCATCATTTTAAAGCTGTTGAATGGTTGACACTGCTCTGATTAGACTTTTCCAAGAGGCAAGACTGCATCATTGACTGCTGTCTTTTGAATTTGAGGGCAAAGATCCCTGTAAAAAAAAAAAAAAAAGACAGATATAAAGATAAATTAACTCTGACCGCAAGATTAATTTACATATCCTGGTGACTATGAATTAATCCATCTCTGTAATCAGAAAGAATCATTTCTTCAAAAACTCACTTTAAGGTAGGATCCTTCTCAAGGTCCTGTGAAGAAATCTTTGCATGGGCACAGACTGGACTGTGCTCCTGGATCTGCTGTTTAAGGCGATTCATTTCTTCACTCCATTTTGTCTTTTCGCCAAGAAAATTACCTGAATAAGAGCAAGAGAGAGAATTATCGAAACCTCTTTTCTATGTTTTTATATGTTTGCTTTATGGGAGGTTAAGGATGGTGCACTAGGGTACAAGACTTCCATGAGACCACAAGGGGGTGCTAGTGGGTCAGTAAAAATAAAAGAATTTACACTGTTTAACATAATATAGGCTAATTATAAACACATTTACTGAAGTTGATATTGTTTCATATTGATATTGATATTTTTGATGTTTCATTCTTTCTTTTGTATGTTTTTTTAATTATTTAATTAATATAAAATATTAAATTACAATAATTATCATCATTTAAATGTTATTACTGTTTTGATGTCAATCAATATATATATATATATATATATATATATATATATGAAGAGTTCAGATGCAAAAGCCTCTAAATGCCATTTGAAATTTTCTTCTTTAATGATGATTTTTATCAAACCTGTATATTTAAGTTCAGTAATTTCACTTAAATAACAATTAATAGGTAATTATCATTGCCATTTAAGTGAAATCACTGAACTTAAATATACAAGCTTGATAAAAATCATTCTAGAAGAGAATTTCAAATGGCACTTAGAGGCTTTTGCATCTGAACTCTTTATATATATATATATATATACACACTAATATTATTAATATATCATTAATTTAATAGAAATACTTTATAATTATTTAATTTTAGAAAGATGTTAACATCATTCAGAATAATTTTCCCACACATTATAAATATAATATAACACAATATTATAATATACAGCTGCCTTTAAAATTCAGTTTATATCATTGTTGTGGGTCCTTGCATATTACACTTACCATTAATGTCACTCTTCTCTTTCTCCACGGCTGCAACATCATTATTCAACCCTGCCTATGAAACGCACAACACACACAACATGTTTTTTTTGCATTTGTTCCATAAAACACCCCATCAGTCTGATAAGTTTCTTTAGCATTACCTAAAGTAGATACCAAAATACATTTCTTTTTAAACTACTCTTTTTTTTAAAGGTGCAGTAAGCAATTTCTTTCTTTTTTAACAGTCAGACATACATACAAACCAACATTAGTGAGCAATCTTGTAAATCCATAATTCCACAAGTGACTAGAGTGATTTAAGTGTTTGATCTACAGTAAGTGTCTATGTGAGCACTTGGATCGGACTGAGTCCCACAACACACTTGTAGCCAATCAGCAGTAGGGGGCGTGTCCATTCATGATGGGGAGAGAGTGAGCAAGAGAGGTAAATTTGAATAAAACAGTAGAAAGAAAGATGGCTGAGAGACATTACAAAAGAGAAAAGATCAGAATACCACTGGAAAAAGAAGGGTTATGATAAGGCAAGAGCTTTAGGAACTGTGTTAATATTAGAAAAGCTTTCCAGCACTGGAGAGACCTAAGGTCTGAAAACAGACGCAGAGGTTGCGGTTTTTTCTGCTCCACACGTGAGTAACTAGCCCGACGTCGTCATACTCAGAGTCTAGTCAGAATGTGAGTCTGTTACTGCTTCATCCATTGGGCTGTGATTATGGGGCTTTTCAACCAAACTAGGACAAAAAATGCCTCTGCACTCAATTGGATAGACTGAATCCTGTGGTAAGGATGGCAAAAACATCTTTCCAATCGACAAATGCCTTGATCACGGTTCTCTGTTCCTCTTATAAAATGAATGCGCGGTTTACAACTTCTATAACAGACGCGATGGCTAAATCTACACATCTAAATTCTCCAGCGGCAGCCATTATTCATTTCCATTCAACAGATTCAACCCAAGCGTTCTTTGGTGACGTGGATGATTACGTTACGGTTGATCATCTGTTGAATCATGGTGCAAAACACACCCTGACCATTTGATTGGTCCGAACAGCTTTGGTTCGGGCATACTTGCTTCACAATGGATCAAGTCCAGACTCCAGACTGAACTTACATTCTTCAAATGTTGTGGGCGGGGCTAAGTTCGGCTCGCATCCAGGCTAGTGAGTAGCGTTAGTTTTGCTATGTTTCACAGAACATGCTGTTGTAATGTTATAATAACAGGACAGTTTTGAGCGTCATTGTTTGTCTGGAGCTGCTGGCGACTGACAAACACATGCTTGTATATGCCCTACTGTATGCTCATTTTTGTTTTATTTTTTAAACTTTATTTTGCTTTGCCTCAGCTATGATAAAGAGACATCCACTCTTTCATTGCGCATTGAAGCATTTTGAGGACATACCAATGAAGGGAGTGTATATTCTTTGTGTTGCATTTAAATAACAACCGTGTTTCTCTTACTACACCTTTTAACAACTGGTTCAAATTAAAGGTACGATGATGTTGATTAAACTTTTGTGGTTACTACTAGTTCAACAGTACAGGTGAGTTCTTGTTAGTTGTTAAACCTGCTCTATAGCTGGGTGTCAGTGCCTTGCCCAGCATATAATGTATAATTAATTAAGCAAATATTATACAATGTTATAACATTCAGATATATAACTTCAAACATTTGAACCAGGAAAACTAAAATTGACTGTACACTTTCCAGCCAGAAATGTAATCATTTACCAAAATGTAATCAAAGTTACTAATAGGCCGTAACAGTGTATATGTGTATTGTAAATATTATTTTCACAAATTTTCCTTAGGAAATAATCTCTCTCTCTCTCTCTCTATTTTGTGAAATACTATTTACTATTTAAATTTGTGAAAAACTCTGTCTATATATATATATATATATATATAGGCTATATATATATAGAGAGAGAGAGTATTTATGTATTCTCAATCTATATTGATCGACATTACTCACCACTGAATCCTTGCACGCTGTAACCTCTTTGTTCATTACCTCGTTAGCAGAGGTTAATTTCCCGATTTCATCCGTAAGTTCCTTGATATTCTTCCCTGCGTTGTCAATATCCAACTCTGTCTTCTGAAGTTCTAAATAGTAATTTTCTAAACCCAGATTTGATTCTCTCAGCGCTGTCTCTACAGACTCTATTTCTTTTGCTAGCTTGTTTACCGACTGCCTTTTAATATGAATATATCCCAGCAAGGCCATGATCAAAACTATGGTTAAACACAGGATCAGGGGCAAGGATGACCTCTTCTCCATGGCTATATGTATGTCTAATAGATTTTTTTTTTAAACCAATAAATAGAGGTTGATAATGAGGTTTGATTATATATTTATATATATAAATATATATATATATATATATATATATATCAGTTATGTATATAATCCTTTAGATGTCTTCAGTCGAAGTAACATGCATGTATATGATGAATATGGCTGTTTGATCTCTAAAATAAAATACAGAGAAACAGAGAAAAAAATTACAAATACATTTTTAAAAACAATGATTTTACAGTTATAATGGCATTTAAAATAACAATTAATATTATACACTTTAAAAAAAATAATGAAGTTACACTCATAACAATGAGTCTTTTTTGACACCAACAATCAATTTACAGTCATAATTCACATTTACTAAAAATTATTAAAAATTAAATTCAAGTGTGATGTGAGGTATGCCTATATATAACCTTACCATATTTTGTTTACAACTCTGCTGAAAAAAAAATGACCAGCAATGAAGCTTATAGGCTGGCAGGCAGTAGATTTGCTAAACCTCTCCCAGACTTGCTAAACTTGCTAGTTTTTGCTGTCTAAGTTGGTCTTTAAGTAGCCAACCACAAATAAAACAGAAAACAGAAGACCATATACGCTATATGTTTCCTGCCATCTGGAGCACGCTCCATTCAAAACGTTTGAATGCAAAAACATTGAAATGCAGTCCTGGTGTGAGTTATTAACTTGTAGTAGTATAATATTTTGTGATTATTTGACATAGCCTACATTAGAAGCTTATTGCATAGCTATTTCAGCTCTACAGGCTACAATAATCAGAATGTCATTCAGATGAGTGGAATGAAACTCACCTTCGCCGAGAGCAGGACCACACACAGCAGGACGCACATTGAGTATCGTAAGGTTGGTTGGGAGTGGACAGATATTAAAATGGCGCTCACTGAATACAAGAAAGCGCTTTACAGTTAGGTAGCCTAAACCCACATAGTCAAGCGCTATGTAAATGCCGTATTCATTCATACATTCAAAAGAATCATAAACAGAAAATACCAAGAGTAAAATAATATTATCTCGGACTGTACACTTATCTTACACTTGTATCGCGATCTTTCCTTCCCTCTTAGTCATTCAGTTGTGAGTGACCAGTCGGACCAGTTAAGCAACAAATATGCTTTTATAGTTTTATATTTCTTGCAATGACAAAAGTGACCCATTTGTAAAATGAAATTGGTTTCTCACAACCAAAGCACTTTATTTGACAGTCCTGTTCATACGTATACCATATTATAATTGCAAAAAGTTAACTTATATAGCCTATTACCCATAGATAAGTAGGCTATGCTGTAACATGTAATTGCATACTATAAAATAAAGCGCATCTCTATTTTCCTAATAAAATATATAATTGCATAATGTGTTTTTTTTTTACATTCTGAAAATTAAAAAGCACATAGTAAAGCCTACACGTTTTTTTATTGTAGTTTTCTGTTCATTCATATACGTTTCTAAATCCTTTAAAATAGCTTTGAGTATCAAGGAAGTATCAAGTTTGTTTTGAGAGACCAGTCTAGCCTATCCTGCCTCCACCAATGGCGTGATTTGTGGGCGTGGCTATCTATGAATGTTTTTTTTTTTTTTGCAATTTCTTTTGGGTGGCGCTGCTGCAGAAATGAGGCTAGCTAACCAACCTGCTACAGTTTTTTTTTTACTTCAATTAAAATAAATGTTAATTCCGAAATAAACTGTAAAGTTGTGTAAAGTTAAAAATTAGGCCTATATATGATATTGTTGTGTCTTTTGCACCCTGATACGGTGTTATTAACCCTGATTCCTATATTTGTCAATGTTTCCATTCCTGAGGGACATAAACATTCTGGAACACAGTTCTGGTACCTGAATGCTTGGGCATTTTGTCTGTTGTAATATTCTAAGAAACACATCACATTCTTTGTTCTTCTCTTACCTGGTATGTAATGTACACTGTGCCACACCCTTTTCTTTTCTTTTTACTGACATAATCACCTGCAGCCAAAATACATTTACTGAAAGGTTTGTGCGATAGTCTAGACTTCATTTAAAGAACAAGCTGCTTTCCAGCTGATAATCTAAGTGTGATCAACCTTTGAGAATTAACTTTCCTGTAAAGATGGAAAACTTCAATTGCTTTCTCTCTCATGTCATTCGTTAGTGTCTATTGCAATGTTATGGTAATTGTTTAATATCCATATAAAGTCAGTAAATAATAACTATTTTGGGTAATCTGTTCCTAAAATGGCAGCAACTAGTACTTATTTCTAATTTCAGGCGACAGAGACTCTCCTGTAACAATGACGTTTACGTTCAACTGTCTGGAAATGTTCACCATAAAGCATAAAGGTTTACAATATTCCACTCTATCAGTTGCAGATGGCAGACATACCAAACCTGCAGAAATTAAATAAATACATATTCATAAATAAATGTAATAATAACAAAATAAATAAAGGACTACATTTATTGATGAAACAAATATAGTTCATTTTTATTTTTGTATTACTTGTATTAAATTTATTTTTGTATTACTTTTCCCCTTCATTTATTGTTATTATTATATATTGTTTAATGTATTTCTATACTTTAAAAAAAAAAATTCCTACATTCATTTATTTCCAAATTAATTAATTTATACATTGTTTTTCACAGATTCACATTATGGCGAATAATTTTGTAGCAAGTGTCCACGTTTTTTAATATTTAAGAAATATTGAAGTCTTTATTTCTGAGGTGAAATCAAGTGTTCCTGATTTAATAGCACATTGGTGTTAAACACAGAAATGAAATAATGATTATCATGATCCATAGATTAAAATATCACTGTTAAAGATCTCATTCCAAAACAATTGAGAAAAACAAAATATGGTTTCTTCTGGAAACTACAGTGCAGAAAAAAGAGGCGTTAAACAAACCGATATACAACCTAACCCAAAAGTCCAGCACCTCATTGCAGTACACAAGATCCAGGGGGCGGAGTTGGATCCAGATCAAAGGGGTGGAGATGGGTAGGGTTAGGGGTGTGGTTAGGGATCAGGGGGTGGAGATGGGAATGTTTATTTGTAGGTGGGAGGAGTTGGATCCCCCTGGATTTCGTGATCTGCAGTGAAAGTCACAATATTGCACCACTAGATGGGCACATGAATCCCACCACCCATCTTGTGGGATCATATAATGCTCGTTCTGTGTGCAGAGTCATTACAAGGTTAACCGCCTCTTTTTTCGGCACTGTAGTTTTCAGAAGAAACCATATTTTGTTTTCCTCAAATGTTCCACAATTAAATTGGAGGTAAAAAGTGAAATAAGAATAGCCTATATATAATATAAATATAATGTTTATATAGGCCTAATTTAAAATATAGTCAGTACTTGATATTTATATATTATTTTCTATATATCTATATTCAGTGTATTTTATCTGATTTATTTATTTTACAATCTATCAAACAGCCAATTAGGTACATTAAAAGGCATGTTCTAAACAGATATTCAACTTAATTAACAAGAAAGATATTTGAATATCTATAAAAGGCCTATAATATAATGAAACCTTTGAATGTTTTCAATACAATTTAGTACTGTAAAGAATTAGAATGAGGTTCATTTCTGTAACCTCCTCAGAACTCCATGTTAAAATATATGCATATTCCTTAGTCACTTAACTATTGTCATTTAAAGGGATACTCCACTTTTTTTTTGGAAATAGGCTCATTCTACCTCTCCCCCAGAGTTAAACCAAGTCAATGAGACCAGAAACTGTCTGGTTACTGATATTCTTCTAAATATCATAAAATCGGTTGAATGGATTTGAAAACGGTAAAACCAAACTGTTTAACTCTGGGGGAGAGCCTATTTACAAAAAAAGTGGAGTATATCTTTAACTTAGGCCTAAAATATTTAGCCAACAGAGCTAATTTAATTTGAATTTGTTTTCAGTCTAGGTTAATAGGAAGATATTTATTGTTTGGATGCATGAGAAGGCCGTGAATTACTAAACTTTTTGTATTTAGTGTTATCCCAATCAGTATCCAGCATTTTTATTCAGAGAAACATAAATAAGCATGCACTGTGTTTTGGAATATGTGTATCACTGAAGATAACTCTAATGTGATTTTGTTTGGTTATGCTTCTATTTAGGTTTCCTACTGCTGATATGATTCATTTTGTGACAAGTTAACAACTAACAACTTTCTAATGGAAGCCCTGGTAATACCTCAGCAAAATCGAAGAACAAACGACAATTTTAAAGTTTTGTGTTTGTTTCCGGAGTTCGAAACAGTTTGCCAAAGTGAACTTTCTGGAAATGTTGGCTCTGGCATGTAAACACCTACCATTGGTCTGTGGCGATTGCGTAATAGGTGCTCTGAGGCTCCGCCTTCTTTGATATGGAAATCTTGTAATGCAGCTTTGACTGTCGGGAAGAAGCCTGCTGCAGTTTTTGCTCGTTGTGGGTTCTGCAAAAGTATGCAACAAATCGGCTGCAAAGGACAAATGAGACACCCTTGTGGACTCGCGCATGCGGCGGCCATTGTAAGTCCACAAGACTGCAAGCTCACACAAGGGGTGCTTCTTAATCAGAAGGCTACGTCATAGGAAGGCTTCATATCTCGACTGCCATGTCAACAAGCTCCGTCAAAGGATGTCTGAAAGATGTCTGGAGGAAAGTTTGAAGGATCCTTGGAAGGCAGCCTTCATTTCACGTCCTTCATTCAGCTCATTTTGAAGGATGCATCAAGTGTATCCGTCACCTCCTTCAATAACACACAATTAAGAGTTCATTATGGCATGGATTTTGGAGATGAAGGCCTGATGCTTTCTATTGTTTTGTTGTGAATTAATCACATGATGCTGAACTATGCGCAGTGTCAACCACTGGGAGACCACAGACAGTTGTCATTCCCTATACTGCATTAATAGAAAGGCATGATATGAAGGGATACTTTATCACCCCAATCCAACCCCCCCTATCATCATGGTTTATATTTCCCCAAGACTAAGATATAAAAACACCAGGACTTTGTCAACACCGCAAAATATCTAATCCGTGTTCTGGCATGGATGTCAGGAATATTCTTGTAACATCTGTGAACTTTGATGAACTTTTGCTGCTCAGATTTGTACGTACTGTTCGTAACGTCACAATATTATTTGACCTTCCAGTCGTCAATCTACCTCTTTAAATAAGCACTGACAGTCCAACTTGGTATGGCTTGCAAAATGCATAAATATTCATTAATTAATCATAAATTGCAGCAATTCAGGAATATTGACTTGCTAGCAAATAGATGCACACATTTGTGGTAACCCCTAACCCATTAACCAACCAATGTCACTGCGTAAGAGACATTCTGACACAAAGGGTCTATTAAAAGGACGTATTCTTGCAAGAATAGGTTCAGTCTGACACACAGAAGTTACGCTGTGCATGAGAGTGACACAGCCCCAGGAACACATGCGACAGCTTTTATACTCTTTTCAAGGTTGAAGGTTCTTCCTTATAAGTTGGCTCCAGATAAGGTCCATTCGGCTGTTCAGCTTCAAGGACAGAGCTGACACTGAAACAAACTGGCCAACTCTGACCGTCCTTAAGGTCAGAGATCCTGTCCCATAAATCCCCAAAAATCACTCACAAGCACATATTTACTCATTGAATAGGTTCAATAGAAGATTACAATTTCCACAACACTCCCAAGCAAGAGGAAGGCACATTTACCCTCCGATGCAACTGCAGCCATACTTCCCTTCAGCCAAGCCATCACTGGAAAGCCTCAATGCCGTGTCTACATGGAAATTGCCGTCCTAAATTTCCTACCAGCCCCATCTCATCTTCACATTGCGGATATTTTTATCAAGCAGGAAATGCAGTAAAAGCGTAGTTCAGTGAGTGCTGCCAGAAAGGTGTGTTTTATGGATGGGAGCACCAAACAGGCAGTGAGTACAGACTGAGAACAGGTATACTGTAGGCTGTTTTCCATATTTTCATTGTTTTTGCAGTGGGAAACTGCTATGTTCCTTTTCTGTTTTGAGGAGAACTCCAGCATGACCTTGGTCCATTAGTGCTGTAAGAAGCAGGGAGAAGAATGATGGAACTGCTTTGAAAGTCCTTCCAACCCTCTTCTACAATATCACCTGATAGGATTTTCAACTGGGACCCCAACACCTGTTAAAGGTCAAGATGCAAAATAATTATTTCTTATAAATTCTTATACATCATAACTGCCTTCTTTTTTCTTGAAGGAACGCTCTGATTTTTTGGACTTTAGCTTATTCAGCATATCCCCCAGAGTTGGATAAGTCCATACATACCTTTTTCATCTCTGTGCGTGCCGTAACTCTATCTGACGCACTCACCGCTAGCCTAGCTTAGCATAAAGACTGTATGTAAATGGCTACAGCTAGCATAATCCCAATAAGAGACAAAATAATGCAAAATTTTTCCTATTTACATGTTGTGATTTGCATAGTCACAGAGTGTACAAAAAACAAGGTAATTTGAGACACACTGCTACGGTGCGTCTCAGGTGCTGCGGTAATCACTCAGCCCAAGTAGCAGTGCTGCCTTCTGAGAATATAGTTCCTAATATTTATATGGTTAAAAGATGGCTGTGTTTCATATGACCTTGTGATTTGTACACTCTGTGACTATACAAATCACAACAAGTAAATAGGAAAATGTTTATGTTATTTTGTCACTTATTAGGATTGGTATGCTAGCTGTAGCCATTTACATCCAGTCTTTGTGCTAAGCTAGGCTAGTGGTGGGTGCGTCAAACAGAGTTACAGCACGCACAGAAATGAAAAAGGTATTTAAGGATTTATCTAACTCTGGGGGGATACAGTGAATAAGCTAAAGTCCAAAAAAGTCAGGGTGTTCCTTTAAAATATCAAAATATCAATATATAACATCATGTTATAATGACAAAGACACTGACAAGTTATGACGTATTGGTTTATTTCAAGGTGTCATTACCAAGACATTTCAAACAACGTCATATTTGCATTAAAAATGTCATAATCGAGCAAATGACACTTATAAACATGCACGAAACCTCCTTCATAATCATGACGTCATGTGTCGACATGACGTCATGAAGGTGTCATGTCAGTCTTATGCACACCCCTTCAAGTAAAGTGTTACCAGCATTTCTTTCATATTTGTTCACAACTGTGAAATAATCAAATGGGATTTCACAAACTTGCACTGTTTCGGTACCGTCATTTCTTAGAACTCCCTGCTAAAATTGGTATTTTTCTTGCTTTGTTCAGCAGCCAGAAGTGGGATACATCAAGATATTTGATGTTTTTCTCAATGCAACTCCTCAAGCATGACATTTCACATTATTACCCGCAGAACTGACTGGTTTGCAGGTCATGGGAGTATTTCTCTCATGTACTTGAGCAATCCATTTTAATTAGAAAAAAAAGATAAGAAGATATTTCTGTGAATCATGATCTATTTTTGCCAACGAATTTATGCTTAGAAAAAGATTTCTGGTAGCTGACATGTTAAATTTATGTGCTGTTAACAGCTTAAAATACGGGAAACATGCTGAATCAGAATGTCAGATGGGGGTGACCCATTCCAAATGTTGTCCGATATATGGTGACTCAAGCACTGATGGACCAAAGAGTGCACATTTCGACATTTAAAAACTTGAAGTATAAAATTCTCCTAAAAAGTCCATTGGAAAAATATCAGTCCACATGCCATTCATATTTAATATGAGGGAAATAGACATGCATGCGTGACACAAAAAAATCTTTAACTTTTAGGTAGCTAAATATTTTTTTAGTAATTCTCTCAATTACACTAAGGTTATTTAATTGAAGGAAAATTGGAGCGGCCACACTGAGCTGTGCATAACGCCCACAGACGTGAAGTGAACGAGACAGATGCTGTCTGGTACTGTCTGAAAAGGTTAACTCTGTGGCGATGCATGTGCAAAACAGATTTAAGTAATCATAAAGTCAATCAGGATACAAAACACAGCCTACTATTGGTCTACACTAAAAAGGCTCACAGGAGTATAGCCTAAATATGAGGAAACAGTAAACACAAAGGCCAAATTCCCTTTAACATCCGTCACAATGATTAAAACAAAATGATGTGCATCATAAGATTGTTGAGCTTCACAAACTATAAGTGCTGTAAGTAAATGGCTAAATCACTGGAGATAATTAAGAAGTTCCAATCAACCAAAGATGTTATGAATCTGCCTGGAAGACGATGTGATATTTTCACGGTGCAGGAGGAAAGTTCGAGTGGCCAAAGACTTTTCAAGGATCACAGATGGAGAATTGCAGTTGAGTCTTGAGGTCAGAAAGCCTAAAAAGAAAGAAAGAAAGAAAGAAAAAAGAATCAAACAGCACCTACATTACCATTTGATATTTGGGAGGGTGTCAATAAAAACCTGTAGAATATAACTGTAGAATATTCAGTTGTCAGAAACGACTGGAACTTCAATAGAGACCAGATTCTATGGTCAGATGAAACTAAAAAAAAGAGCTTAATGGCAGCAAACCTTCCAGATGGGTGCAAAAGGGGATAAAAAGTGGCGCATGTGCAGACCGAAGCGCCCGTGCCATCAGATCATAGCTGTCAACCCTCCCGTTTTTTCCGGGTTTCTCACGTATTTTTACTCTTTTCCCGCTGTCTTCCCGTTTTAGTATTTTCCCGTAAAATATCCCGTATTTTTACTCTGATTGTGTGAGACGTACGAGCTCGGACTGACTCGGCTTGAAGTCGTTTATTCTCAGATGCGGCGCGCTGGCCGGAGTGTGGCGTGTCCGTTTTTATTTCGGCTCCCATGTTAACAGATTAGAGCTTGCACACTCCAGAAAACGCGTGCATGCTAGAAATAGAACTGACGCCTATTTTTTCACGCGACACGCAAGCGTGTTGAAAGCGTTTCCAGGCAAAAAAAATAAATAAATAAAAAAATAGGAAACGATGTTTATATGTCATTTTGTACTCGAATAGCCTACATTTTACATTTTCATGTTTGAAAGTCAAGGTTTTTATATAAATTCAGATATCAATCTAATTTAAACAAATAATAATTATAATAATCGATTTATATTGCCATTTGTTTTGCCTATATATAATTTAATGTCATGTAACATATGAATAAAATATCTTTTCTTTTTTTTTTTTTCATTTGTTTCTTATGCTCTTAACAATGATTACACAAAGAAGAAGAAAAAACTTTTGAAAAAAATAGTTCTGGGCCTCAGGAGGATATAAAGATGGGATAGGCTACAATAACAACAGAGTGTGTCTTCTGGGTCCACCACCAGGCTAAATATAGGCTCTTTAAAACTACATAAAATGTGTAAATGTAATTGAAATAAACAGACAGCCCACTTCCCTATTTTGTGGGTTTTGGAAGATGTGATAACAGTTGAAATTGTTGTCGTAAAGGCAAGAGCAACACACCGCTAATCCAAATGTAGATTTTTCTTTTCTTTAAATGACACTAGTTTCTAGGCTAGTTATTAACTCTTTAGACTTTTAAGGATTAGTGCTTTAATTTTGAAGTTTGTGGGTAAGAATCGTGTAAAAAAAAATCCCTTATTTTGGGGAAGGATTACGGGAAAACTCCCTTATTTTCAATGTTCAATGTTGACAGCTATGCATCAGATCAGTTGTACATGGCTGTGGTTACATGAGGTAAAAACTAAATAAATACTGTTCGTTTTCTCACACAAACCGCTCGTTTCGTGACTTAGGCCATCAATGTGTACTTACATTTACGAGTATTTTAATCATGTTTAATTTGATTTCTCTGTGCATGCTCTTTGAGGTGAACCGAGGTAGGACCCCCTAAACCTCCATTATATGACTGATAGACAACAACGGTTTGACCGAAAAATATCAAAATTGAAAACAATGTGGAAACAAAGACACCTACATCTTGGATGCCCTTGAGGTAAGCTAATTTCAAAGTGAACAATCCCTTTAAAGCCGCACTCCGCAGTTTTCCCTCTTTGTCGCCATCTCTGTTTGAAATCTGCAATTGCAGTCATTCGCAAAATTATTAACTCTACGTGAGTTGTTGGACTCTGCACAGCACGGATGAACACAATGTTTGAGGAGAGTGTGCAGCTGTCAGTCACCGTGCCGGTGTGGATACTGGCATTCACAATCACAGATTATTATTTTTGGAGATTTGACCAACATAATAATTTTCACCAGAAAATGTCATCCGAACAAGTAAGAAACATTAACTTTTTCTTTTTTCATCCACTTTCTGACATTTCAGTAAATCGCGCAGATTAAATAAACAAAATCACTTACAGTATCATACGCAATCCTTGCAAAATATACTTTGTTCTCAAACTGTTAATGATAACAACATCAGCAGTTAATATCCTTCCGATATATGCATGCCT
This sequence comes from Pimephales promelas, assembly GCF_016745375.1. The sequence continues at coordinate 10,197,153 of NW_024121211.1, read as the reverse complement.
TGTTTGCGCATGGGTTCGGTTGCCGCCTTTTTTTCTGTTGCCACTCCGTTTTCACTGGTGATTGTCGTTTGAACCTTTCTCGATGCCGCCATCAAATTGATGAGTTTAATTATATCAGGTGCCGAAAAGGCTATAAATCTCCTAGCCTACTAGCTGAGACTCCTTCTTTAAGTGTACCGATGTGATGTAATGACGCAAAGACATGCTTGAATATTCCGCAGAAATCCACCAGTAGGCTACCACTGGAATTAAAAACATTATTACAAGTTTACCGTTTTGAAACGAGCTACGGCAAGCAGATAGTTTTGAACACTGGGTAAATATATATTTTGGATAATTGTTAACGACTGCAGTTTTAATAAAAGGGTGCCAATAATTATGGCCAACATTCTTTGGAGAAAAAACATTTATATTTACCCCCCTCTATTACTTTCAATGAAAGTTTATATTTTTGCGAATTTTTTTCATGAAAGATCAAACGGATAAACAATGCAGATTTATGTTTACAGCCATCTTTGATTATATTTACCTGGGTTGCCAATAATTTTGACCAAAACTGTTGAATTCACAAAATCTGTTGAATTCAAAAAAATTATTGAATTCACTGAAGCTTTAGTGAACTTAGCAGAACTAGCCATTCTTATCTTGACTACCCACTGCTTTGACTTTGAATTCATATTATGGGGGAGTTTAATTAAAGACAGATAACTGTTGGCCCATATCTTCATCAAAGTTTGCTGACCCATGCACCAACTTTGGCCCGCCTTTCATTCTCCTTCCAATGCCTTTAAAAGCCTTGCAATCTTTTAAAACTTCCATCAGACCTGAAGAAAACAGTGCACATTTGCGAACTGAAAAGAAGGATATTTTTACTGCAGAAATTAACCAGTCATGTTTTGGAAAAGCACACTTGTTGTGACTACTTTGATTCTTCATCTAATTTCATTGGGAGGTAAGTGCCTTATCTACAAAACTTTATTCTATTTATTGTCTTCTTATTTTAGAGCAAAAAAAAAGAAAAAAAGAAGAAGCCTTAATAGTATCTTCTAAATAAATAAATGTAAATGTATGTATTTGTCTAATAGATATGTTTCATTCTCTGTTATACTTTCTTATTAATACATTTAAGATGGACCTTGATGAAAAAAAGGTTACTTTTATGAATAATATTAATATCTTGTCCTTCATCAACTTCCGCTACTTGATTTTTTTGGTCCTTCTGCTATTTAGTGGGACAAAAATTGTACCCTGAGGTGCTGCTGGAATCAAACTTTCCTCCAGCCAGACCTTCGTATTACAATCTCAAGGCAATCTGTTATTATGGCAATGGCCGCCCCAGATTCCCGGACTCCATTTTCCCTTCATCTGGTTATGCTTACGCTCGTCGTGCTGGAAATGCAGTAAACAGACTAGAGACATGGTTCAGTTGGTGCTGCTATAGAGGTTCAGCTTATGTAAATGAACAGACCCTTTGCTGTGCGAAACAGGCAGTGAGTACACAGAATGAGAAACATAATGTAACTTTACTATTTATATTTTGCTGAACAGAAAAATAATTGCGTTTCCCCCCTTGTTTTCGCAGTGGAAAACTGCTTTGTCCCAATTCTGTATTGAAGAGTACTCCACCATGACCTTGGTCCATGAGTGCTGTGAAAAGAAGAAAGAAGAAAGGTGGAACTGCTTTCAAAAAAAGGCTGCCAACCCCTTCTACCGACCCCTTTCTCGTTACAGGGCCCCCATGATATCACCTAAAGGGAGTTTCAGATGGGACCCCAACACCTGTTAAAGGTCAAGATGCTAAATGACAACCTGAGCATTTTTTTTTGATTTAGCAGCACAAAACCTGTGTCAATAGAGCCACATCATTTTCAAGTAAATTAAACATGCAATTTATTTATCTCCACATGTATTATTGTATACAGAAAACATGCTAAATACAATGTGCAGCAGCTTGCTGTCACTCAATGTATTTCCAAAGTTGTAAAAAGATTCAAATAAATCTGAAGCCTTTTCATTGTTTAACCTTGATTTTTCGCATCTCCATATCTTTCACATCCGCATTTTATAAATCATATCCACATATGATAAATGTATTTGGGATCACAAATCATAAAGGTATATCAGCTGCCATTCAATCTAATTTCTAAGGGAAAATTGTAAATGTTTGCAGTTTAGTGAAATATTATATTTTAAAAGAATAAACTTGTTTTTTTTTTTTTTTTTAAAGAAATGGTAACCTTCAATTGTTAAAATGGTGTTTCAGCATCTTGATAATTGGTCTATACCTTATTTAGTGACATTATATTATATTATTATCTTCCATAGAGCTTCTTTACTGCTAAAATTGAAGTCGTTTCATAAGTGGATTTTACAACAGTAACACTGTTATTTCTCTGTTTGAAACAAACAAAAAAGTTTTATATAGGCTATAACTGGACTTTCAATTACTTCCATAAAAATAGTCTTATATGGCAAAGGCAAACTTCAGTGCATTTTCAGCTCTGTCAAAGCTTTATGCTGTAAGGTTGTAGGCCTATGATTTGTATTAGCGTAGATGTAATTTTTTGTGAACAATTTTTTGCCTTTTTAAGAACATATTATTAAAGTAAAAAAAGACACTCGACGCTGTTACATGCCCCTCGTGACAGCTTTAATTTCAATTACTTTTTGTTTCAAACCTGTATGGATTTCTTTCTTCAGATGAACACAAAGGAAGACATTTTGGTAGCATTATATGGAAGTCAACGAGGTCCACCTGTTTGGTAAAACAACATTCTTTAAAATATCTTCAACGAAGATATTTATATGTTCGAAACAACTTGGGGGTGAATAAATAATGACAGAATTTTATTTTTTCAGTGAACTTTTTTTTTTAGTTTATAAATGACCAAATTTCCGACTCCTCCTCGGGCTCGGGGAAAATGTAAAAGGTTTTGCATGTAGTGGCTCAACTGGCAATTATCAGTCGAGCGCCCCCTGCAGAAAACTGATTTGTCCAAGAACGTGCCCACAGACAGGATGAGCAGGACCGGGGCAGGACCACGAGCAGGACCACGCTGCGCAACAACGTCACTTCCGCAAATTGGGAGGAGGCTCGAGAGGAGCGAAGACGCTTCCGTGCTATTAAGCGGGTTATTTACTTCGGAATTCGGGTGGACCCAGTAAAGTAATAACAACAACAACAATTTCGTGTACTTCAGAGATTCGCACGAGACATCGAGCCGTTCTGCCAACATAAACAGAAGTTTAACTATTACGTTGTTTTTGATTCTTGAGTAAAAAACGAAGAGATTAAGTTGAGGTAAGCACTCTTACCTGTTGTTGTTGTTGTTGGTCTCTAGCCATTAAGCCATTAGTATACAAGTAAGCAAACACAAACAAACACATTTATATAGCGAGTGTTTTTAAGTGGTAAAGTGAAAGTATGACAGGTTACCACCACACTCCTTCAGTAACGTTACCTATCACGGGGAAATACTGCCACACTAAGTTAAGAAACTTTTTGTAACCTTACATCAGTTAGTTTCCTTCAGGTTTGGGTTGACTAACAGACTTTATTTGGACAGTGTGATCTTTCAGGGCTGTGAGTGTTGCATAAACCACAAGTGAAAACAAGCAGGACCATATGAAACTTCCGCCAGAAAATGGCTACGCCGGCTGTAGTTTCCACGGATGGAGCGAGCTCCAGTAAGAAAGCATTTTATTTCCTCTGGCTGTTCATGAACATGTTTATGACACATTAGTGTAACGTAGATTAAGCTGTTTTACTGTGCTTTCGCTTCAAAGAATGATCTCACGTATAGTAAATTAGTCGTGTGTTTTCCTATAGTAAGTAATGTGTAGTTGGGTGCTTTTGAGCACACGTGGAACAATCACCACTGTATAATATTACACTGAACTGTACATAACACAGACACACACATATATTGGAAAAACATTAAAATATTTAATGCTTTTGAAAGCAGTCTCTTATTCTCATCAAGCCTAATTTATTTGATCAAAATACGGAAGAAAACCTGTAATATTGTGACATTTTATTTCAATGGTTTTCTAGTTTAATACACTTTAAAAGCTGGATTTACAAAAGCCATTACTGATGTAGTCTTCAGTGTCACATGATCCTTCAGGAATCATTTTAACATGCTGATTTGATACTCTGTTATTATCATGTTGGAAACATTTGTGCTGCTTAATATATTTTTGGAAACTGTGATACTTTTTCAGGATTCTTTGATGAACAAAAAGTTAAAAGAACATCATTTATTCAAAAAAGAAGACTGGATCTTAAATGGCTGATGAAAATTAAGCTTTGCATCACAGGAATAAATGATGTTTTAAACTTTTTTTATTGTAATAATATTTCACAATATTATTGTATTTTCCGTGTTTTTGATCAAATAAATGTGGGCTTGATTGATGAGCATAAGATACTTCTTTCAAAAACATTTAAAATAAATAGCAAGTAATAGTTTTTTATTTTTTATTATTTTCTAAAAATAATATGGAATAGTCAAATTTGCCATTTTTGGGTTATCAGCATTACATCAAATGAATGAGCTAATTCACCCTAGAAATTGTAGTTTATTTGCTGGCAGGATGTTGTTCATTATTCTATTTTTTTATTCCCCTTCAATTCCCCTTCACATAATTGTTTTTATAATTTGCAGCTATTCAATATCTCTTATAATAGCGTTTATTGGCACATATAAATGTGTACTATGGTGCTGAGCTCGGATAAGTGATGACTGCTTTCTAACAAAATTAGATATGAAAATGGACTGTTAAAGTGGTAACATTAGTGGTAGTAGAATTCAAAATGTTTGTTTTGTTTCTTTAATCACTGTTGTCACTCTTCAGATGTCTTTATTTTGGATGTTATTCCAGCCGAAAGGTACATGCATATGTGTGTAAAAGCAAAGCACATGTGTGGCTGTGTTTGCATATGATTTCTAATTTGAATATTAGTGTTGTAGACGGTCTGCAGTAGGCCCATGGCTGCTTGGGTTGTGCTTGTCTTTATTTTAATCGTAGTGCCACCTCAGACAGACTCAGCTGGTGTGATTGGGTTACAGTGTTTTCTTGGAGGAACAAAGGAATTGAAACCCAGGTGTCTGTGTGCATGCTGCATGTTTACACTCACAGTTGTGGTTAACGACACATCTCAAGTCTGAACCGCTATTTAGCATTCGTATTTGCATTTTGTTTTGCATTTTATTTGTAGTTTAGCTTTTCACACAAAAGCGAATTCTAATCACTTCAGTGTCTGGTTAGGATACCAGTGCACAGGGAAAATGTGAAGTCTAAGGAGAAAGTCTCATGCTTCACATATTTGAACTTGAAGTATGAGCTCTGCCTTTTCCTTGGCAAGAATCTTATAGTTTATTATAATTCAACTAGCTGTAATGCCTAATGGCTTTTTTTCACTAGTCATTTTCACAGAGAAGTTTTTATTTTCCTACTATAGGTGTTCCTGGAAATCGAAAGATGGCTTCTTCAGAGGTAATTATATGCTTTTTTTTTGTTGTTGTTGCTTTAATAATTTCATATTCGCATTCCACTATTTTGTGGTTGTTATTATAAACTTCAGGATTGATTTATAGCTCTATACTAGGGTTGTCCTGTCACTGTTCCAAAATTCCAGGAGTCGGTACCAATTCCAGAAAAATGTCATGGTTTTCTCTTATTTGTACCAATTTTGAGACCATTGTAAAACTAATTTACTGTTTTAGTGAACTATTTGAAAATATAAATGAATTATTGTCTTCTAATGTTTATAACTAATCATAGTTTATAAAAAGATCAAGTGAGAAATGTGTAATACAATGGACAAAGAAACACAGAACATGTAGTGCATATATTTTGACACACAGTATCAGATTTTTCTTTCCTGTCTGTTGCAATGGTTATAAAATTGTTAGTATTGCAGTTACAGATTCAATCTGGCGTTACAGTTGTAAATCCAGAAACTTAGTTTACATTGCAGTGTACTGAGCAGCATGAAAAACAAAGCTTTTCTTCAACTTGTTTATGGGTTTGATGCAAGCTAAGGGCGCTAACTTTGTAATCACTAAAGCTGCCAATCACTTTACAGAAAAATCTCCCTGTAAAATCACGAGAAGTGCAACATTCTAATTGATTCAAAGTGATGTAAATAAATTATTAATGCTTTAAATATAAATGGTGTTAAGATGTGTTTATTGAGCAGTCATTATCTTTCAGGGTCTGAGCATGTCCAGCTCATCCCAGACGAACAAAAAGACCTTGGGCCACCGAGGAATTGACCCTACTGGGGAGACGACGTATAAAAAGGTTTGAGCTGTGTGTTTTTGATATCGTGTAAATATTTCAAAATAGATGTTTGTTGGAGATGAGACCAGATCAAAAGTCAGATCAGCAGTCCAACTTCCAATCTCAGTTTAATGACACGCATTCCTACATCTGTCATATCTACATAGATCATAATTGTGTTATCTGTTGTTTGTGTGGCCCAATGACAGCCAAGTAAATGGTATGAACATGCACATACAGATAAAACTAGCGGGCCTTGTGTTATTGCTCCTCCCTTTCAGTTTTATTAAATCGCATGCAAAGACCCATGCATTAGTGCTGTGTTTCTGTGTCGTCACAGATTAACCGTCTTGTATTTTTATGTACTAAGGCCCATTTACACCAAAACTCACTGTGTAGGACTCATCACTTGCATTGGGAGCTTCTCCTACATTCCTGCTGGAACCTGCAGCATATCTGCCAACCTCGAGTCATGGGGGAACGGGGGATACACCCTAATTTGAAAGTGATTAGTACCAGCAGTACCAGTTTTGGCCACAATCTTGTTTACAGCTCCTTTAAACTGATGGCAACATAGTTCTAAAAATCATTCTTAATAAAAAGAATAGTAGAGTCCACACCACAACTATAACGGCACAGAGAAACAATATCACGGGAAACACTTTCAGAACCATTTTTTTTTTCCAGCTGATGAACGATGATAACCTTTTAGTTATCATTCTTTGTGTGATTGTGAACGGGCCTTAAAGGGTTAGTTCACCCAAAAATGAAAATTCTGTCAGTATTTACTCGCCCTCATGTTGTTCCAAGTTCCAACCCTGTAAGACCTTCGTTCATCTTCAGAACACAAATTGATATTTTTGATGAAATCTGAGAGATGGATCACAGTCCTGCATACTAGTCCATAGGCTTCTTGAGGGATTGAAACTTGCTGGCCTCGAAAAGTTATTAAAGACATCATTAAAATAGTCCAAGTGACTACAGTGGCTCAATCTTAACTTTATCAAATGACGAGAACACTTTTTGTGCACAAAAACACACAAAAACAACGATTTTATTTCAACTATTCATTTACTTCTCTCTCTGCCTCAAGTCAGGTTACTAGTTTAATAATGTAAGCTTCTGTTATTGTATGTCACACGCATCACACACATAACCAGCGTCGGCCAGTGAATAGTTGAATATTCCAGAGAAGGAAGTGAATAGTTGAAATAAAGTCGTTATTTTTGTTTGATTTTGCACACAAAAAGTATTCTCGTCGCTTGATAAACTTAAGATTGAGCCACTGAAGTCACTTGGACTATTTTAACAATGTATTTAATAACTCTTCGGGGACGGCAAGTTTTTAATTCCTCAAGAAGCCTATGGACTAGTATGCAGGAGTGATCCAGCTCTCAGATTTCATCAAAAATATCTTATTTATGTTCCGAAGATGAACTTACAGGGTTGGAACAACATGAGGGTGAGTAAATACTGACAGAATTTTCATTTTTGGGTAAACTATCCCTTTAACACATTAACATGTTCTTATTCAGCTCTTCATGTGCCCTCTGTTAAATCTTTAGACCACATCATCTGCCTTGAAAGGTGCCATTCAGCTGGGCATCACACACAGCGTAGGAAGCTTGAGCCAGAAGCCAGAAAGAGATGTGCTCATGCAGGACTTCGAAGTGGTAGAAAGCATCTTCTTTCCCAGGTGCGTTTGTATACGGGTCTGCATAAGAGTAGCCATGAGACGAAGGAACGTTTTGCTTTAGTAGTCGCGCATTGTGTACTTAAATGTGCTTTTATTTGTCTTCCTCTCAGTCAAGGCAGTAGCTCAACTCCAGGTCATCACCATGGTGACTTCAAGTTTAAAACTTATGCTCCCATTGCATTCCGCTACTTCAGAGAGATGTTTGGGATCCGACCTGACGACTACCTGGTAATCTTGTTTGTTCATTTCATTGTTCCCATGGTTTCCTGGAAATATATGGGAATTTTAAAATGGTCTGTTTTAGGCCTGTAATAGTCGTGTGTTTTTTTTGTGTGTGTTTTTTTACGGGAATCTTTTTGAATGACTACATAAACTCAACAGTAAAGAGTTAAACTTGCTTGCAAGACATTGTTGGTGGTTCTTTTTCAATTAATTTGTTAAAGAGGTTCATAAAATGGTCTGAATGGTTCATTATCACATCATTCTGAATCAAAACAATAAATAAATCGTTTTAACTGGAAAAGCCATAAAAAAATGAATGTAAGAAGAACGTCATCAATTAATTTCCATCTAAAAAGGTTGATCTGGTTTTGTCTTGTTCACTCCAAGATTTTTCTTAATGGGATTACATTATTATTGTTGCTCTTGCTTGATTACGATTTAATAAACAAAAGCTCATCTCAGTGTCACTCCAGTCACGTTATCTGCTGTGTGTGTGTTTTCTGCAGTATTCTCTTTGTAATGAACCTCTTATCGAGTTGTCTAACCCTGGAGCAAGCGGGTCTCTCTTCTACGTTTCTAGCGATGATGAGTTCATCATTAAGACGGTCCAACACAAAGAGGCAGAATTCTTGCAAACACTCCTTCCAGGTTACTTCATGGTAAGTGTATTTATTTTAGTGCTGTCAATCGATTTAAAAAAAAAAAACTAAAACTAATTCTAACACATTTTTCTGGAATTGATTGCGATTAATCACACATAACATTAAAGTTTTAAATATATTTTTATAATTTCAGATTTCTTCTTCCAATTAATGTAGAGATTAGATTGTTGTCTATGTTTAAAATATTTGTTTAATTGCATCTTTTTATGAAAGAAGGCATCACCGTTACCAATACTGCTACTGATGTCTCTATGAAATAGATTTTTTCCCCCTCAGTTTTAGCCATTAATTATAGCCATTCAGCATTACAGTATAACTGAAAGCTATACATTCTAACGTTTATTTGGCTTTAAAAAACGAAGGTCTAACAGTCTTCACTGCAGATATTATAAATTAAATCTAAATTAATACTTAAAGCGACAAAAGTTATTCAGTCAAGAGCAGTGAGTGATTTTCTTTTGTTTCCTTTGATCATCCTTAATTATGATTACTTTGATTATCCTTAATTCAGTCCCTCCAGAAAAACGCGATTATGCGATCGCTGAATTCAATGCAAAATCAGCCAAAGTCCACATATTTATGCGGGGGCCGCATTTTTTCAAATACGCCGCACTTTCGCCGCATAAATTGCCGATTTCCGTGCAAAATATGTGGGGTTTGCATAATTTCATAATCCTCGCATTTTCGTTGCAAAAAAGTCACATGTATCTTAGCAGAAAGTTGTAAAATGTTGCGTTTGCTTCACACAAGAGCAGCCATTTCCCCCCGTTTCCATGGGAACGTTATGAAGTGACGCAATTACGCGACGCCAGACAGACTCACGGAGGCGATTGACATCTCACAAATCGAACTCGTATAACGGTCTGTCACACGTTCTACCGTCACATCGTTACTTAATAAACAACATAATATAAAAGAAGTTGCATCAAACAGAAATTACCCGCACACATGGGGTGTTTGTGGCGCACATATAACACTGCAGAGAGTTCAACAGGGAGCGCGCAGCTCTTAAAGGGGCCACACCTTATTTACACTCGTTAAAGTCTGAAATAAAACAAGAGATAAGAAATTAAATATTCCCAGCACTTTCTATGATGTAGTATGCTTGCTTATCAAAGGAAGTAATAAGAAATGACTCTTACATTAGCCTAGTGAGAACAGGGTGTTGGGGGAATCACTTTTTTTTTCTCTTTTTTTTATCAAACCGCAATTTTGCAAGTTCCCTCAATTTTTGCAAATTCCTGCAATTTCATCCCATAAAATTGCATAAATATCCCGCATATTCTTTCCATCGCATTTTTAAAGAAAACGGGCCACGTAATCAAGGATTTTTGCCCGCAACAATCACAAAAAAACTCTGCGTTTTTCTGGAAGGACTGAATACTATTATGGTAAATGTTATATATAAATCGCAAATTTTTTCACAAATTTTTGGAAATTACCACCACAAAATCAGTCATTTTGATCGCAAAAATCAAAAAAAAATATCGTGAAATCCTGGAGGGACTGTTAATTCCTTTGATTATCCTTATTGCAGGGTTTCTTTTTATTCATTTATTAATATATAACCTTTCTTGTATGAAAGTACCATATGAAAAGTTAATGCAGGTTTTAAATTTGTTTGCAAGACATAAGGGCACAAATTTAGTAGAAAACGTGATGATTTCCTTGACCTTGTTGAAAAAAAGTTTCTTTTTTTAACATTACGTGATTTTACGCCACGAGAGGGATTTGTTGGCCGGGCTCTGCGTTTGCTCAGTGCAGAGTAGGTTGGTATTCAGTAGGAGCCGTGATTCAGTGTATTTTTCAGCTTTCTGTGCGAATGATGGTGGTCATATAATGTTACACTAGCCAAAGGATGACTTAAAAAAATGCTAAATTAAGTGCGTTAAATATTGTTAACGTAAAAAAAAATTATGTGTGTTAACGTGTTAATTCTAACAGCACTCGTCTATTTACTAAAACATTTTAAAATCTAAATTCATTCTTTTGTTGTTTGAACATTATAAGCATAGTACTTTCCTTCATATTTGTTTTCTAGAACCTGAACCAGAACATGCGTACGCTGCTTCCCAAGTTCTACGGTCTCTACTGCGTTCAGGCAGAGGGGAAGAACATCCGAATCGTAGTGATGAACAACCTACTGCCATGCGCTGTACCCATGCACCTTAAATTTGACCTGAAGGGCTCCACGCACAAGCGACGTGCTTCGCCGAAAGAAAAATCCAAGGGTGTGCCCACGTTCAAAGACCTAGACTTTATGCAGGACATGCCTGAGGGCATAATGCTGGAGAGTGACCACTACAACGCCCTCTGTAGGACCATTCAGAGAGACTGTCGGGTAAGGAGACAGAAGTTATATTTACATTTATGCATTTGGCATACACTTTTATTCAGAGCCACTTACAGTGCATTCAGGATATTCATTCCTTTCAACATAAATGACAAGTAAAGGAGATAGAATGTAATCAAGATTTTTTTTATGTTTAGCTTGTCAGTGAAGCATGGCTTTGTGATCAGTAGTAAATGCTGCTCCATCTTAAAGCATTGCTAGTTTGTGTGTCACTTATAATGTGCATTTGAAAAAGCAACATGTATCAAACATATTTCCAAAGATGGGAAGCATTTATGAACCTCTTGTCCAACTAAAGACAACATTTAGTAACATCAGATGAGTGCTTGAAAACATCCTTCTGTTAGATGATGTGGCTTCTTGCACAGAATAAAGCACACAACATATTATTTTATAGTATTCTCAGAATCTAACCAGAATTGTTTTTAAAGGTTTATACAGGGGCGAGACCAAAAAAGTTTGAGAACCACTGATCTACAGTAATATTTTAATATATATTGCATCCACAGAAGTCTGGGCTAAGCCCCAAATATCCACCAACGCTCTAACAGCCCATGGTTACATCCATTCTTAAAAAAAAAAACATCCAAAAGCCATTTTTTATGATGTTCTCTGACCATCTCTTACAAACAGACTGTTTTACCACATTCAAGACTTTCAAAATGCCAACTGCTGTAATTGGCTAACATATTTGCATATTAATATAATAAATTCAGCGTCCCCACCATTACACGTGTGGAATTGTTTTGAAAACTTCCAATGCTGAAAAATATCTCGTTACATATAAACATTTACCAACATTGAGAAACATTTGTGTTTGTTAAATTATATGGTTTTTAAGTCTTGGTTTTGGCAAATAAAAGTTTAAGTACTTGGAGTTACCGCAGTTAATTGACAAAGGATGACTTTTACGGTGTTTTGTGTAAAAGGAATTATGCCTGAATGTACAAAAGTTTGTCATCCTGTCTAATAGGCTAGTCATAGTTCATCAGGGTTGTGTTTTAAATGAAATGCAGCATGTGTAATGTCTTACTGATGAAAAAAACAGATCTCGTTAGCTAAAGCTTTTCATGATCGCAAGATCAAAACAATAAGAAGAGTAGTATTCTCTACACTGTAAAAATTATTGTCGGTTTAACTTTTAAAAAAGTAAGTAACCTGGTTGCCTTAATTTTAAGTTGATTGAAATGGAAAAAGTGAGTTAATACAATGAAGGAGATTGATTTAATCATCAGAAACTCTAAATAATAAGTTATCTGAACTAAATAAAATATTTAAGTTGATTTGACAAAAAAAAATGTTGTGATAACAAATCTTGAAAATATTTTTTTACAGTAATCTGTTAAACGCATTAACCCCATAAATGCTAAAGAAAAGGAAAGAACAGCAAATCGAAAACTATTCAGTGTGACTGCGGCGCTACATTAATACTCAGTACATATCAAACGATCTGTATCAAAATACTTGTGTAATGCAACATTACTGTAGGGTCCAATGTAGTCGGCACTGCATCTTTTTTTCAGTCTCTGAAAAGTCTGCTAAACTTTGTCTTGTTCAAGAATGAATATGCAGTAAAATGAAGTAAACAAACTGTCGTACTGATACGATCTGGCTTGAACTTTGTTAAATAAAAAGTTAATCCACGCTTGCTTAATGTTAAGCTCTACTCGGCCAGGAATAATTTTACAAGGTTAGATGTAGTCATGTAATTTTACCACAGGACGTCTGTAATATTAATGGTTAAAAATTAAAAAAAAGTGAGAGGGGTTACTCGATTTTTCGCACCGCCGTCACCTGCTTGTCCTCATGTGCGTACTACGTTGCTTCCTAATATCACGTCCGCAAATGCATAATCTATATATGGTGTATATATATATAACAGTTAGGTCTGGTCAAACGATTTATTAATTCAATTCTGATTGGATTCTTTTGGTAATAAGCACTTTCCTAAAGCTAAAAGAAGCTGTGGTATGTGGAAAACACTTGAGTGTTGCCTTCTCCCACCGCCTAGAACGCAACTGAATGATTTTTGATTGAAGTGCCTCCATTCTTTCAAAAACGTGGAAAACTACTTTTAAACGCAATTACCTGAGGTAATTTTTTTTCAGACCTTTTTACAGAAGGTGAAAATTGCTGTAATCTTCACATTTTCCTGTAATGAATTGCTGAGATGGCACATCTCTCTTTGCATCTGTCTGGTATTACCTACTACATGACGTGTGAATCAGATAGGTTTTCAATCTGCTAAATGCGCCTGTCACACTTCCTCTATATATCCTTTTATCTGTAGGTACTACAGAGCTTTAAGATCATGGACTACAGTCTGCTGGTGGGTATCCACAACTTGGACAGGGCAGGTGAAGAGGTGTCTACTGCAGTGCCCGATACCCAGAAAAAGGCACCAGGCCAGAAGCCCCTTTACTGCACAGCCATTGAGTCTATTCAAGGGGAGACCAAGGGGAAGTCATCACCACAGCCCTACGAAAGGTGAGTGATCAGCCTTTGACTGGCACCTTGAAATGGCAAAGCACCAAAAAATACCACAAGACTGTCTGTGTGTTTGGCTGTCTGTTCCTTTTTTTGTAATCATTTACACTGTTTAAAAGTTTAAGGTAGGTAAGATTTTTGAAATGGGTCTCTGATGCTAGGCTGCGTTTATTTGACCAAATGTACAGTCAAAACTTTATTACAATTTGAAAATAGCTGTTTTCTATTTTAAAATATAATTTATTGATGTGATGGCAAAACTGAATTTTCACTATACATTACTCTAGTCTTCAGTGTCACATCTATTATGCTGATTTGGTGCTCAAGGAACATTTCTTATCAATGTTGAAAACTGTTGTGCTGCATAATATCTGTGGAAACTGTGATTTGATTAATTGAAAGTTCAAAAGAAGAGAATTTATTTTGAATAGATTTTTTCAACACGTATAAATATTAAAACCAAAGAAAAATGAGAAAAATAGATGGGTAAAGTCACTAAATGTGACATCCCTATTTCAGAGATGCTATTGTTTGATTATTTTTACTGAGAAATGATTACTTTGCCTGGACAACTGTTAACAGGCAATATTTGTTTTTTTCTTTGCAGCATGGGAGGAATTCCAGCATTCAATTCAAAAGGAGAAAGATTGCTGGTTTTCATCGGCATCATTGATATCCTCCAATCTTATAGGTAGACTGTATTTCCATCTTTATGCTTTCTTCATAATAAATCCATAAATCATTTGCTAATAACATTCTGTATTTAGGCTTGTAAAGAAGTTGGAGCACTCTTGGAAAGCTCTGCTGCATGATGGGGTATGTCACACACCCCATATCAAACACTGAATAAAAAGTACACTTAACAAATAAAATAAAAAATATTGATGTTTTGTCTACTATTGGATTATGTCCTTTGCAGGACACGGTATCTGTGCACCGGCCGAGTTTCTACGCAGATCGTTTCCAGAAGTTTATGTGCAGCACAGTCTTCAAAAAACCTACATGTAAGTTTGATAGTTACATTGAAACATCTGCAACTGCTGCATTAAAGTGCTGACACCTTAACAATTATCTTTTCTTTCTCACGCTAGTAAAAACATCTCCCTCAAAGAAAAGTCGAGGAGCAACCATGTCTGTTGGAAAGAAGTCAAACATCGCAGTACAGTCACAACAATCCCTTCCTGTAGCAGCAGAACAAACACAGCCGCAGCAAACTACAGTCCAGGTGTCCAGCCCAGACAATCAAGGAGACAGTGGTATGAGAACACAATAAGAGATAAATAGAAATGGGAAGGTTAAGCAGGGTGTCAGAGCAAGATAAGAGTCAAGGCTTTAAATTCTTGTGATAACCAAAATAATTCTGTCTTGATACTAAATGGCTTAAATGTAAATAATTTGCTATATTTCTAGACCTAAAAACAACGAAAAAGAAACCTTTTAACTGTTAAACCCAAAATGTTTACTTCCGGTTAACAGTTAAATGGTCAATATGAGCATCCCTATTATTAACTAAGGAGCGCTCACTCTTTTGGCACTTCTTCTCGTTTCAGGTGCTCGTCCTGACCTGCTCCCACAACAGGTTACTGAAGATGAGATCACGAGTAGCTCAGCTGATACGACCCTGTCAGCAACCTCTCCTGTAAGCTCCCGGCCCTCCACAAACACTCCAGTTTTGAGGTATGTGAAGGTTAGACTTGATGATTTGGTTGAATTTGATGAAAGATGAGTTTTACAACTACTACTATTCATTCGATCACATCCACCCACTCTTTTCATTAATAATAAACATGTCTATTGATGCATTTCATTTCCAGTCGTAGCAGTATAGCTGCTCAGTCATCAGGGGAAAGTTTGGATATCGAAGTCATTTCACTCAGCGAGATCGTTCCACAGACAAGCACGTCAGAAGTAAGAGACATTTTGTTCTGGGCTGCAATCTGTTTCAGTGTAGTAGACTAAACAAAAGAGTAAATTCTATGAGTAAAGTGTTTTTATGTCTTATTACAACTGTGGTTCTCAGCTAGTGGGTCACAAATTTAATTCAATTCAAGTTTATTGTTCAGTTTTTTTCGAAGAAGTTTTAGAGAAAACTCTTGTTTCATTGGTTCAATATTTATAAATATTCTGTTATCATTCAAAGATGTATCAAAGTAATGACAGTATTATATATAATATTTTATGTGCTTAGATTAATTTAAGCAGAACCAGTGAAAATGTTAGGCAGCAATTATAACTTGTGCTTGTAATGATGATAATTTAAGAATACATTTTGATAATGATTACAATATAAGAATAATATTTGATGGTTTTGTATGTTGATGTTTGCAATTGTCTGTCAACTGAAATGGCAAACGCGGGATCCAAACTGGAGCTGCTGCTATCTATAACACTTGTGCTGTGGTTTATGCATTTACAATTTGTCAGTCATTTTTTCAGCCTGTCCCCTTAACGCCCACTGTCGCAAATATGCAACAAACCGTTTGACTCAGTCAACCAGCCAAGATAACGTCTGCATTCCCCCAATGCCGGTTTGTGCATATTCACTACGGACCTAGGACCTTCGACAAGCACTTGTTTCAAAGTGACGGACTTATTTCCTGTTTACGCACGAGGATTACTCCGGTCAGGAACATTTGCAACATACCAAATTGACCATTATGCCCGCTCTTGCAGATTTGCAACATACCAAATTGACCCCAAATTGACCATTAATGCCCGCTGTTACAGATTTGCAACATACCAAATTGTCCATTATGCCCGCTGTTGCAGATTTTCAACATACCAAATTGACCATTATGCCCGCTGTTGCAGATTTTCAACATACCAAATTGACCATTATGCCCGCTGTTGCAGATTTGCAACATACCAAATTGACCCCAAATTGATCATTAACGCCCGCTGTTACAGATTTGCAACATACCAAATTGACCATTTTGCCCGCTGTTGCAGATTTGCAACATACCAAAATTTCGATTTATTTGTTGTCCAAAAGTGAAATTGATAATCTCAACATTATTTACCATCTACTTAAAGGCAAAAACACACATAAAACATTTTTTTATATACAGCTATATAAATTCAGACGTTAAAGGAACACTCCGACTTTTTGGGACTTTAGCCTATTCACCTTACCCCCCAGAGTTAGATAAGTCCATACATACCTTTTTCATCTCCGTGCGTGCTATAAGTCTGTTTGACGCACCCACCGCTAGCCTAGCTTAGCACAAAGACTGGATGTGAATGGTTGCAGCTTTCATACTGATCCAAATGAGTGGCAAAATAACGCAAACGTTTTCCTATTTACATGTTGTAATTTGTATAGTCACAGAATGTACAAATAACAAAGTCAAATGAGACACAGACATCTTTTAACCGTATAAAACCTGGGAACTATTCTCTGAAGGCGAAGCACTGCTACTTTGACGGAGTAATAACCGCATCACTGGAGACACGCCGTGGTGAGGAGCGGAGAGTTCGCTCAGTGTTTGGGTAACAGAGTCAGCAATTTATAAATAGTAAAAGCGTAGTTTACAGTCATGAGTTTTCGCTCTATTGTAAATAGCTGCGACAGTAAACAGGGGAGGTAATCATGTTTCACAGAATTCCAACTAAAAACGCTGACTGGATGAAGAAATGGCTAACTTACTCTGGATATTTATCCAAACACACCTAAGATTATCAAAGGACATTATGTTTGCTCGGTACATTTCAATGGACGACTATTTTGAAAAAATAGAATTTGCCACACGGACCATAATGTGCTGAAGGATACGGCCATCCCATCTATAGCACAGACAGGACAAGTGGATCACCTGCGGCTGAGGTAAGTGTTCCGTTATGTTTTTAGATGACCTACTGTAACAGTGCCATTAGCCAGATCTGATGTAACGTTAGTGACACTATTACATGATTAGGGTATGAATATGTTTTTATCTTGATGCGGTGCGGACACGCTTGGAAAAAAACGAGCGCGTTCACCGCGTTGAACTTGCACCCTGCGCGCGGCGCGCCTAGTAGCCTAAATTTGAAATAACCATGGAAATAACGAACTTGAGCGTGCAAAAGGGTACGATAGGCTGTGAGTTCATTGTGCAAAAACAATTTGTGCTATTACTTTCCCCGTATTCTATCCTATAGTAATGCAATTATACTGTATATTATATACTGTTGAATACATTTGGTTCAGCTAATAAATTGCATTTAAAATATATTGATTCCTGTAATAATAATTATTTATTCATGTGATATTTGTAAATCTGGGTGCGTTTTTGGTTGGAAATCAATGAAACATGGTACTGTATTACCTGGTCTCCCCTGTTTATTGTCACAGCTCATACAATAAAGCAAACACCCATGATAAACTATGCTTTTCTATCTAACGTTAGTAATTGCTGACTCTGATACCCAAACACTGAGCGAACTCTGCTCCTCGTCACGGTGCGTCTCAGGTGATGGTTATCACTCTGCCCAAGTAGCAGTGCTTCGCCTTCAGAATTATTTATACGGTTAAAAGATGTCTGTGTCTCACATGGCCTTGATATTTGCACACTCTGTGACTATACAAATCACAACATGTAAATAGGAAAACGTTTGCGTTATTTTGCCACTCATTTGGATTAGTATGAAAGCTGCAACCATTCACATCCAGTCTTTGTGCTAAGCTAGGCTAGCGGTGGGTGCGTCAAACAGACTTCTAGCATGCACGGAGATGAAAAAGGTATGCATGGACTTATCTAACTCTGGGGGGTAAGGTGAATAGGCTAAAGTCCCAAAAAGTCGGAGTGTTCCTTTAAGGGATTGTACATCCAAAAATGAAACTTCTGTCAAAATTGACTCACTCTCAAGTTGTTCCAAACCTGTATGATTTTTTTTTTCTTCTTCTGCTGAACACAAAAGATATTTTGAGGAATTTGGGTAACCAGACAAGCCCAAGCATCCATTGACTCACATAGTAGGGGGGAAAATGCTATGGAAGCCATCAACTGTTTGGTTACAGACATTCTTCAAAATATAATCGTTTGTGTTCAACAGAAAAAAGACATTCATATAGGTTTGAAACAACTTGAGGGTGAGTAAATTATGACAGAATCCTTAACTATCCCTTTCATAAGTTTGCATAATGTTCCAGCTATACATGGTTTGAATATTTGATTTCACAACTCTTTTTTTTTTGTCTTAGCAGTAGCACTATAACCAATTTGTTACAATGTTGTGTTACCATTTCACATCCCATTTTGCAACACTGGTCCAGAAACTCTTCCTGTATCAGTTTGTAACTGTTTTCTTTATTTCACATGTAAAGAAAACATCTTAAAGATGTTTGTTTAACTTTTTGATTCAGTTTTATATGTTCTGTTGGTCGTATTGTATCCCAGCTTTTATGTAGTGTTAAAAAACTGAAACAGGAAGTGCTTCTGGACCACTGTTGTTTACATCTTGCAAAATGGTCTATAATGTCTGATGTGAAATCATTTGGGAACGTCTGCCATGGGAACCATGCCAACAAACAAAGATTTTGGGAACCATGCCAACAAACAAATAAGATTGTGAAAGTATCCTCAGTGCATGCACTTTTGCACATTACAATGTGGTCTTTGTGTCGTTTTAGCGGGATATGTGAACGGCCTCCTACAAAGCATGCTGCATTACTTGTCTAGTCATTTTACCCTGTTGTAAAAGAGTTTTATTTTTTCTTTATTTTGCTGTTGCAGTGAAAGACTATCGATGAACAGGACGAAATAAAGCCCTCAAAGACAAAGATTTACTCTCTTTTAAGGATATCGGAACAGGATGATGGAGTTACTGTAAACATCCAAGGAAGTGAAAACTGGAGAATCTGGATTACAAAAGAGAGAAGTGCACATGTTCTTAAAACTGTAAAACATTAGGATAAAGATATCCCCCCCCCCTTTTCTTTACATATATATATATATATGCATTTGTATATATATATATATATATATATATGTATATGTGTATATATATATATATTGGATGTCAGTACATCCAATTTTGCTGCTAAGAAATGGAACCAAAAGAAAGATGCCACTGTATACCTCAACAGTGTGTGATATCACTGTTCTCAAACAGTTTCATTTTTACAAGAACTCCTTGGACCTGATAATGTTCTAAGCAGAAGAACAGTGATGAGAACTTTGCATCATGGGACTGGCTCTTGGATAACAAACTGGTATTTTGAGAACCTCTGTGAGTGTTTTGTAGTGGACTTCATTTGACCATGCGTCTATTTTTTTCTCTTAGTTTGCCAAGGAGAGCTATCTGCTGGAGTAGTTATTCACTTTGCTAAGGGTAGAAAGGAGATATGGCTGGTTGTGAGTTTTAAAGACATTTTAGGAATATGTCATGATTATCTACTCCCCAAAAAACAAAAACATGCTGGATGAGTCAATCCAGATCAGGTTGCCTGAACAATCATGTAACAAGACCATTTTTTAAAAAAAACTTTGAATCTGTAAAATGGGTTCGATTTTTGATTTTAGAAATTGGTTCAAATGCAGTACTGTGGTGTTTTTGAATTTTTAAATGTGCCTTAATCACAAGAGTTATTTTGCCTTATAATTAACAGGAAGCCTTTCACTTAGCATGATGCCTGCAAGTGGATTGTGCCGGATTGCATGGGTCACCTCTGCAAAAACACAGTATATCTCTCTCAAATCTTAGTCTGTCATGTATGACTGAACTATTAAAATAATTCATTTAAAAAAAATATTTTGAGTTAGTTTGGAGATTGATTTACTTAAACGTTACATTGTTTGCAAAAAAAGAAAAGAAAAAAAAGAAAGCCAAAGCAAACAAGGCAACAGATCACTTTTGTAACATTGGCAGAAATATTAAACCATGTATAAAAGACCTAATTCAGTATTTCGGCTCGCAGAACTAATATTTTGTGTGTGTGTGCGTGTGTGTTTGCTTTTTTTTTTAGCAGTGATTTTAAAATGTCAGTTTTTTAGGGCACAGTAAGACAGACCTGGCAGAACAGCTACTGTAAAACAATATATAGCATCTGTGCTGTTATGCTTTAATGAAATTTAAGTTAGATATACTGTGTACAAACTTAGCTTAATGTTTTGTTGAGAGAAATGAATTCCAACTAAACTAAATCCTGAACAAACTTTTTTTTTTCATCATTTTTGAATGTGCATGCTAATCAGTCAGCCTAAAAGCAGAGACATTAATGATGAAGATGCAAATATTATGAAATGAGGATTCGTAGGCGAGTAAGGGAACATTGCTGGAACTTTTTCTGTGACAATTTTTATGAACAAAAAACATTCCTGTACAAAGTCATATTTATTTGTATGTTTGCTTGTAATTTATTTCTTTATCTCAAGTTCCAAAGTGTCTATTGCAGGTTTTTATGTGACATGGTATGCAAGTTCTGACACCTGGTGGCTGTGTAAATTTGTTTGGGCTGGTGAATGCGTTTTTTTTTACTGTACACTCACGATCTGGGATTCTTGTGCAATTGCCGTTTGCTCTGAAAATGCTTATTGCCTTTAACTGAGAATTGTCTTAAGTAGTAGCTTTAAAAATAATTTAAAATATCTCTCTCTTAAAATGACATTCATGTTTTACAGCTCTCTGTCAGAGGATATTGAGACTTTTGGAGTGGAAAATATTGTAACATTTCATGCTGTATGCAAATTAATTAAATAAACAACACTGAAAAAAATGTCAATAGATCAACTTCCTGTGTTATGCTTTACTATCAGATGATCTCTTCAAGCCTGTTAACAGCATTGTATGTGTTTTAGGGTTTACATCTGCACTTAAATCTCACGTTGTTCCAAAAACAAGAGATGTTAGGCAAAACGACTGTCTCAGTCGACGTTAACATTCATTGTTTTTGAAAAATTACAATGAAAGTGAAGTGACTGAGGCTGTTATTGACTATTCCTTAAAATTCACTGTTGTGTTTCGCGGGGGGGATAAAGTTTAGCACAACTAGGTGAGGACATTTTAATTTTTGGTGTGAACGATCCTGTTCTCAGACAGAAACGTGACCTCCGGCCACATGTGGGCGCTAAAACATTTCTACGCCGCGAGCGGTGGAGGAGAAGCAGCGATGGAGCTGTCGACCAATCAGCTTTGCGGTTACAAATATCGTCATTATCCTACATCTGTAAACCTATCAGCGAGGCCGTCACTTTGGGAAACAGACTAGAGGATTTCCAAGATGGGGCTCGAAAGTACTATGGTCTGGTAAGAAATGAACAAACGCGTTGTTTTAGACATAAATGCGCCTTTTTTATAGTAAATACGTAGGTTTTTCGTTCTGTCACACGTTTGAGCTCATAGTTGGGAACAAATAAGATAATTAAATAGTCGCTTTCTGGTTAGAATGACATTCTCCTGAGTCATTATTCAGCAGGTAACGTTAGATCTATCATAAAGAAACGGATCACTAACACACAAAACACATTAATGACCCATAAACAATGACCACTTGTTTGTGAACTGGGTCTGATAGCAAATTATTCAGACTTCTAGATCTGCCATGAAGTGATACTGAATGTGTTGTTGGTCCAACGCCCTCTAATGCTATCTAGAGAGGCAGCTTGATTGTTTTTGATACACAGTCATTTAGCTAAAGCAGTTGTCTACTGCTAGGATCTAGTTCACTCACTCTGGCTGTTAGGCAAATGAAAATAGGATCACTATGTGCTAGTGTTTGATTCTTCATTCCTTGCAAATGTCAGACAGTTAAGTCACCTTTATTTATATAAGTTAGCGCTTTATAAATTATAATATACTAAAGGCCGTTCAGCGTTGAGTCAGTTAAAGTCAATAACAGTGTAAAGTTAAGCAATGATGAAATGAGTTCAGTTCAGCTATAACAGCTCTAAAACATCTATACATAAGATAGTAGTGTCATCATCCAGCTCAATTCAAGTTTTGTTCTCATCTGATAGTGTCATATAGTCAAATCAATAATATTCACAAATATTTTAAACCACTTCTTAGCAAGCCAGAGGCGACAGAAGCAAGGAATCCAAACTCCATCGGTTGACAATTTAAAATTGGGATAGGAATAACCTTTTGAAAAAAAAAAAAATGTCACCACGAAATCAAATTTGACAATTCTTATTTTTTATGAAATATTGCCATTTATAATTAATAATTGATTTGTAAACATGCTTATCTTTATTCAATTCACGTTCCCTTCTTGTAATCTTTAATCCCATCCCTCTTGAATTGATATCTCCTCTTTGACATTTACATGAGATCATAGCATTAGAAAACCACAACTATCCAATCAATTCCTGATGGACAAAAATAAGTCGACGCCCTAAATTTTTACTCATTCAAGAAGCTGTTTAATTCTTATATACGGCACAATAGGGAAGAAAACACTTTCATAACTTGCATTTAATACTGACTTTAAGGATACAGACCGCATGTCACCCAGTTTACACTATTACACTTCCATAAAATCAATGATTGTTTTAAATAGGAAACATGCTGATTGCCTTAATTTGTCTTTACAGTGTGGACAACAGTGAATACATGAGGAATGGAGACTTTCTGCCCACCAGGTTACAGGCACAGCAGGATGCGGTCAACATTGTCTGTCACTCAAAGACCCGTAGCAACCCAGAGAACAATGTGGGCCTAATCACAATGGCCAAGTAAGTTTGTCTGTGTTGTTTTCTATTTCATGCAGTGGTGATGTTTGCATGTAATAACACATGGTTTGGTTTTATGCAGTAATTGTGAGGTCCTCACCACTCTAACACCAGACTCTGGCCGCATACTCTCAAAACTCCATGCGGTTCAGCCAGTGGGAAAAATCTGCTTCTGCACCGGCATACGAGTGGCACATGTAAGTACATTCATTGATGCTTAAAGGGGTAGTTGACCCAAAAAAATAACATTTACTAGCCAATATTTTTTTCCAAACCTGTATGACTATCTATATATATATATATATATATGTATATTAGGGCTGTCAGTTAAATGCGCTATTAACGGTGCTAACGCAAACCCATTTTAAAGGCACACAATGCACTCTCCGGTTTTTTTGTAAAACAGTGACCTCTAGAGCCGCTGTGGTGTACTTGCACTGTCGTAAATAACCGTTATTCCCCTGTTACTGCATACTGAACTACTGTCAATTCTTTGGAATAAGAATAAAGTTGCCTATCGCGTTTGCTGGCTTATAAAGTTTTTACATGATTTCTGCTAAATCACAAGTAAATAGCCTATCGTGTAGGACTAATGTAAAATTTCATTTGTGTTTTTGATTGTAATGTAAACATTACAAAATGTCAGATGACATCAATAAAGTTAAATGTACTTCGCATTATTTCATAACATTGGCCGTTATGATTTCATTAGACACGATTATTACAATTTATCATAATAGTTAGCAAATTCTGTTCAATTACACTATTTACAACCTCTAGGCTTATATGTCCTAATAATAATGTGAGATATTGACTATGCCCTCATTATAATCGCAGGAATCAACATCAACAGAGTCCAGATTTAATTGATTCATAATCAACACAATTTGAAGAAAAATTACAGTCGGGAAGTGACTGTTAGTCAGGAAGTTAGTCAGATAAAGTTTAGAACAGTAACTTACGCACGATATAAGAAATCCGAACCAGACACAGGATTAACATTACGTGATACACATCACAACACCTGAGTTCAGCTGGCAAACTAGCTCTTGTGGCAACCTCGGCAATAACACATGATGAAAAAAACAACAAAACTAAGAGAAACGACTGTTTGTTAGGAAGTCTGCTTACAGCTTTTGGTAAACGAAAGACGTGTGGGAATTATTGAACTGGTCTAATTATCAACAACGGATGAATGAACAGCACCTAAAAAAATGACAAACTACAAGCTAGTGCAGCAACATAGAACGCAAACACGTTTACAAATAAGAGATTTACTTACAAGTCCATCAACAAGATCGGCAGGTCAGCATCGCTGTTACAATCCAGTGCTGCTTTTAAGCTCGCGCCAAGGAGTAAAAGTCCGACCGAGTGGACTCGATCCTGTGCAGTTTCTAGCACGGTCCGATTCTCTTTCCCTTTTTCTGGACATTTCTGACCGAGTTTTCTTGGATGCGCACAAGTAGCTTCACACAGTATGTTGTTGTTGATGTATGTGACGTCGTTGCCGTAAACCATTTCGTTATGTGTCAGGGGCGCCGCTCTCAAACTTGCATGGCTAGTTTTTCCCGCGGCGTCCCCCCCCCACCCCCCCCCCCAGCTCTACTACCAGGATGATTCGCCCTACTATGACTTTGTTAACCACCGAAACGACTTTGAAGCTGTTATATTAAGGTACAGATCTTGCATAGAGTGCCTTTAACGGCATCAATTTTTTATCGCGCGTCTTTTTGGCCTAGCAAACTTTGTAGTTTTTTTTCACATGCTTTTGCAACTGGACGCGGCGTGATGAAACCCATTCATTTCAATGGCTTGCGCCGCACAAGAACATTTTGTTGCTGTGTCGACCAAAGCGCAAGCGGATCTAGCTAGACCGGAAACAGAACAACAGGCATGCTGCACACATGTTTGGGCTTGCGAGATGGCCAAATAGTTGGTTCACGTTACGGTTTGAGTGGATGACGAACACGAGATGCCAAAATGGATGCCAATAAGATTCTGAATGGAAATTTTACTTTTAAACGTTGTTAAATTCCATTGACTTGACCGAAGTGATCTGTGTGTTTTGTCGTTGTGAACTGAGCTATGATCATCGCAGCACGTCCTGCCTGAAACGCCACTCAATGATGGCCAAGCACACAAACACACACACACAGCTGATGCGACTTCTCCGCCCCTCATCAATATCAGGACCTCGTCAGTATTTCTTTCACCCTTTTATTGATGGACAGTGTTACATTGTGTGAGAGATTATTTGCTCCAAGTGAGAATGTTAGTGTGAAATTGAACACTGTATATGCCAATTTTGTTTTCAATCAAAAAACAATTGCACAAATCAAGCCGAAGCACTTTTCCATGTTGATAAGAGCATTAAATTGAGAAAAAAATAATGGGACAAAAAGAAATCAAGAGACATTTAGAATAGATTAATATGTGCAATTAATCGCAAGTTAACTATGACATTTATGCGATTAATCGTGATTAAATATTTTAATCGTTTGACAGCACTAATATATATATTTCTTATATATGTTGAATGCTTGGGGAAAAAAAACTTCCTGTAAATTCTTCAGAAATGTACAAGACAGAAACTTGTACAGGTTTTGGTAATTTTTCTTTGAAAAATGAAAGTAGTATTTGAATCCTCTAGCTAACATTTACTTTTGTGTATGTCTACATGTAGTTGGCACTAAAGCATAGACAAGGCAAGAACCACAAGATGAGGATTGTCGCTTTTGTGGGCAGCCCAGTGGAGGATAATGAAAAAGATGTATGTTTTTATTTATTCATTATTCATAAATGACAAATGCTTTTCATCTTCCATGTTGATCAAACTGTCTTTATTTTAGGTTTTAAAAGTTATAAACATTATTTTATTCAAATCTTTTCCAGCTGGTGAAGTTGGCAAAACGGCTGAAAAAAGAAAAAGTCAATGTAGATGTGATAAATTTCGGAGAAGAGGTAACTGCTCAACTTTCTTACCTGTTAATCACTTAAAAATCTTTCAGATTTTTCTGACCTATTTTTTTCGCTTTGTCCCTTTTCATAAACCTGTTCAGGAGGTGAACACAGAGAAACTGACTGTGTTTGTGAACACTCTGAATGGAAAGGAGGGCACAGGTTCTCATCTGGTCACGGTTCCCCCTGGGCCCAGCCTGGCTGATGCCCTGCTCTCTTCTCCTATCCTGGCTGGTGAGGGTGGTACCATGATGGGCCTGGGTGCAAGTGATTTTGAGTTTGGAGTGGATCCCAGTGCAGACCCAGAGCTGGCCCTGGTAATATACAAATTCATCTCTCAGATAATTACACTGAAGAATCCATAAACGTAAAAGTGAAATTTCAATTTTTTTTAAAGGTAACACTACTTTTACATCTGTTTAAAATAGAGACATTTATAAGTAAAGCGTTCTGAAATTCTGAAATTTTGGCTGACGTAATAGTTTTGAAGGGCCGAAATCAATGACTGAAACAGTCATTAGCGCCTTTCCAATGGCTAATTTCTTGCTAGTGTTGATATTTCTTATGAAACGGTTTCAATTTTCACATTTAGTTGATTTTATCACAACATTTTTTATTAAAGAAAGTTGTAGAATGACTTACTGGAAAGATTTCAATAAAACAGCTTGTAAACATGATATCCCAAAACATTACATTAACCTCAGGAAAGCCATTCAATCTCTATATCTCATGTATTACGTATTCATTATATTTTTACTTAACCTGTCAGTGATGTTTTCATTATTTAATGTATGTTTGAATAAATCTTGAAAACAACTTGTTTATTACAGCCATTGTTTAAATGTTTATATTTCACCAACAAACTTGAGTAGAAACTAATTATGTGATTCTATTTCTGGATTATTACATAAACTTTAAGTTTGTTGTTCAGGTAAAATCTAATTAAAAAGTCTAAGATTAATAAAGTTATACAAAAATATATTTTTTAGATAAGAACATTTTAGGGTTTTCAGCCAAGTTCGTCCTGAATTTTCTGTCTCGGTCCAGCATTACTGAATGATCAATTCCCCAATTTTGATTCAAATTACTAAAGCAATTAGCAACAATTTTAGAATGTTGTTTAGGGCAATCTCACTTGAGATCTATTCTGATGACATTTAATTAATAAGGGAGATGTTTATTCATGTTGCTTTTATTGATATACAGGCACTGCGTGTATCTATGGAGGAACAAAGGCAGAGGCAGGAAGAGGAGGCTCGTAGGGCGGCCGTCCAATCAGCAGCTGAAGCTGGCGTTCCCACCGCATCCGCTGACGGTAAACAAGTGTGGATGTTTGAAATACTGTAGGATGGTGGTGGGCACAGTGGTTCTGAGCAAATAATCGGAAGGGTAACGCTTTACATTAATTTTCATTAATAAATCATTAACAAACATTATTTAATGCTTAACAGATCATTGGTTAATATATATTCACATAGCTAGAAATTTGAGATAATGTAGTTATCTTAATGGCAAAGTGCTCCAGATGACCTGAATTCACTCAGTGTTGAAACTACTCATCATTTGTTAGTGTTTATATATATATACTATGAATCATTTAGTACCTTTATGTACATTGGACTTTTAGCTGCTGTGACAATGTTTAGCTAAATCCTTGCTAAAGACATATAATAGCACCACATACTTGTAATTTGGGTGCAAAATATATTTTATTGCCTTATAACAGGATATTCCTCGAATCATACATCAACAGGAGAATAGTCAAATTTTCAAGAAAATATTTGTTCATTTATCAAAACAATGTAATATAAACATTTTGAACTGTGTCCCCTTATTGTAATCAAATTGACCCCTGAACACTGTCGACACCTTAACCAACCCTTAAACCCACCCGTACCCCCAAACCTGTCCCTAACATTTCCCAAATCACACCTCAGTAGCAGCAAGTGTTTTGCAACAGAAAGCAAAAAGTATTTTTTTTCTCTACATAAGTACATAGGATTTTTAAGAAACCTAATATAAAGATATTTTTATATTAATTATGTTACATTTTCTGTTAGCTACCTAATGACTTTTTGCATTTGTAAATTTAAAAATAAAGTCCATAAAATAATAAATGAATTGATGTTTAATGACATTTGTTGATTTTCAAGAAGTGTATGATCATATGAATTGAAAGTTTAATGACATTTGTAAGCATTTTAATTTACATTAAATAATGATCTGATAATCAATCAACATGTAATATTTAATTGGGTTTTTTAGTAAACATTAAGAAGCACATTCTCATATTTCTAGCTGTGAATATATGAAGAGTTCAGATGCAAAAGCCTCTAAGTGCCATTTGAAATTTTCTTCTAGAATGATAATTTTTATCAAGCTTGCATATTTAAGTTCAGTAATTTCACTTAAATGACAATTAATAGGTAATCTTCATTGCCATTTAAGTGAAATTACTGAACTTAAATATACAAGCTTGATAAAAATGATCATTCTAGAAGAAAAATTCAAATGGCACTTAGAGGCTTTTGCATCTGAACTCTTCATATACAGTAATAACTAATGATCGGTTAAGCATTATATAATGTTTGTTAATGATTTATTAAAGTTATATATAAAGTGTTACCACATATGGTACAAAAAAACAAACATTTTATATCTTATATTTTTTTTAATTTACATTTATGCATTTAGCAGACTCTTGTTACCCAAAGCGATTTTCATTGCATTCAAAGTTACACATTTACTTTCTTATCAGTTCTTGCTTTCCCTGGGAATCGAACCCATGAACTTGGCATCGCAAGCGCCAACGCTTTTCTGCTCGAGCTACAGAAAAGCCTTTTAATTTTATAAGCCTTATGATTTAGATTTAATTGTACATATTGTACTAGACAAAATCAAATACGTTTTTTTCTTCTCTTCTGCCTTTCATATCATTAACAGTCCTGAATAATCTTGTTTTTGAAATTCTGAATCAGTTTTTGACTCATTTGTGGGGCCTATTCCTTTTACCTTAAAGTCAAATCCCGTAGCAGACAGTGCTGTTTGTTCTCTCCCTAAGAATCAGAGGAAGCACTTCTGAAGATGTCTGTCTCTCAGCCCGAGAGTGCTGTGGCAGCACTGCCAGACTTCAGCAGCATGACAGAGGAGCAGCAAATAGCCTATGCCATGCAGATGTCCCTGGCTGGTGGAGGTTTGTGTCGCCCTCATGTACCTTGTTAATCTTAGAACATACTTTGTGTGCTTGACATAGGATGTAATATTGCTCATCAACCCTCTTATGTTAGAATTTGGAGAATCAATGGATACAGGAGCTCCAATGGACACTGCGGAATCTAAGGTAATTAAAAATATTGTCCTCTGGGCTCATCACAATTTTAATATGTTAAAAAATACTTCATTTTTAATTTTATCATTTCAAATTGAGCAGTAACCCCTGGTCACTTGCACTTTTTAACTGATTCTACAGGAAGAGGATGATTATGATGTAATGCAGGACCCAGAATTCCTCCAAAGTGTCCTGGAGAATCTACCTGGTGTTGACCCCAACAATGAGGCCATCCGCAATGCCATGGGCTCCCTGGCCTCTCAGAGTGGTAACAAACAAGAGGGGAAAAAAGATGATGAGAAGAAGAAATAAATTCAAGTGTTCTGTGATTGCTGTACAAGCCATTTGACAAGTCAAATGTGGAAATGAGTTAAATTCAAGCGGCCAGCAGAAGTCTTTATAAAAGCAGTTTTAGATGCATAATGAGTTGCAATCTGACATTCATAACCAAATTACTGCAATGTTGTGTGGTACCTCAAAAATTCACACATGGCTTGCTTTTTTCCCTTTTTGCTGTGCACAATTTGGTTAAAAATTTGATAATCCCATGCAAGATATTTAATCTGAGTGGATTTCTTTTTTCTATTGCCAATAAAATTACATCTGACCAGAAGCCTTACAGGTCCTTATTTCGCTAAGAAAAACGTTTTCTATATATAATGAAAACATTACACGACGCGTAGTATGTTTTATTAAAAGAAATCTGACTACAATGACAAGCATATAGAAATTATCAAATGTTCTACACATTATTTACAATATACATTATATTTTTGTCCCATCCAGACATAATATATGAACGCTCTAGGTTAACCTATATTCAACCAAATCTCAATATTACAAAATTTCAATTGGAAACATGTAATGAGATTTTAACAGGGAGGACTAGCAGTATGTGTAGTTATGAAGTTTTATTTATAGCTATTTACAGATCCTTTACAGAACCAAACCTCTCACTGAAGGCACAAATTAAAAAATCAAGACATACGAGCAGTACAGAGATGATTTGAAATAAGGCATGGTGACATGACCCATGTATTAAACTAAATTAACCTGAGGGCTCAAAGAGTATGTTAGAGGAAAGAGGTATGGTAATCAACTAAATTCAAGATCAACTAAAATACAAGATAAACGTTTAGCCGATATTTGCGTCAAACATGCAAAAACAAAGTGTAAAAAAGATAATAGTGTCAACACTTGGGAAACCATCTACCTTCCAACATTATCAAAGATCAATGTACTTGTACATACGCATCTCCCATTGCATGAAGTATGTAATGTTCATAAAGGTTGAGCACGCTGCTAAGTTTTTCAGTGCAGTCTGCACATTCAAATCCCTCCTCTGACGACTCTTCTTGAGCAGTCGCTTCTACCTCCATATCAACACTTGTCTCCACAAATCTAGTTCTCTGATGCGTGCAGCTATAATCACCATTTGCCTTCTCTTTTGGGCTTTCACTTGAATTTAGGTTGGTGGTTTCCTGACCTGATGTGGCCTGAGGTAGATGTGTGCTGTCAGACTGAGCAGTGATTTCACTGTTTGGAAGTTCAGGACTAGTTGTCTGAGAGTTTGAGACCTCCTGTTCATCAGGGTCCAAATTAATGACTGGAATCTGTACTCTGCGACTAAAGGGGACATAGAGCCTGTCAGGGTGGGAATAAACATACAGGCTTTCATCATCGGGTATGCCATCAAGTTTGAGGTTTGATATATGATTCTTTTGAGTGGAGGTTAGGGTAGATGGTGTCTCACTACAAGAATCTGACAATTTTGAGGTAGGTACTGTCGCTGAATGAACATTACTCTTTGCATCTCTGGAATGCCGTATCTGATGAGCGTAGAGCAACTCCCCCGTTGAAAAGCTAGCTTTACATCTCTTGCATTTGTGAGGAAAATCGAGGGGCTTTGAAGGAATATCAGGGAGGACCGGACCATGGTCGGTGGTGTGCGTTTTCAAGTGTTCCTTTAAGACTCTTGTATTTGTGAACGAGAGATTGCAAGCGAGACAAATATGAGAGGTAGAACCATTGTGCAGAAGACTGTGCTTGATTAAGTTTGTTAAACTACTGAAAGTCTTAGAACAGACATCACATTTGAGACTTTTACAAAGTTGTTTATGAGACTCACATTGGTGAGCATGTAAGCTTGACTCCTGAATGAAGGTTCTGGGACAGAGCGAACAAGCATATGCTTTCTCTCCAGCATGGTCAATCATATGTTCCTTAAAGGAGCTCAAGAATCGAAACTGCAGATTGCACTGATTACAAGAGTAGGAACGGCTTTTTAGACGATGACGTCGCTGATGCAGCCATAGTTTACTCCACCTTTCGAAGAACTGTCCACACTGTGCACAGGTATATCTGAAACCAGGAGCATGCATTTGCAGATGAGCACTCAAAGTCCTGTACTGCTCGAATCGCTGACCACAACGTGAACACTTGAATTTCAAAAGACTCTGAGAGATTTCAATGCAGTCTTGAGGGCTACTTGTGGAAATACATCTAACATCAGAATGAGTGGGAGTTTGGGCAATTGGGAGCTTGATGGGTGACAGGGTAGAATCCATTTTAGGAATTTCAGAGAGATCTGTCTCTTTTGTTTGTGGAAGTTCCACATCTATCGATTGAGGCAGTTGTGGGAGTTGTTCTGAGCGGTTCGGCATTTGGGAATTCAGGTGAAATCCTGTACTTGATGGAGTCTGTTTTGAGGTACACTTTAAAGGGTAGGTTTGGATAACACCTTGCATGATTTCAGAGAGTGATGCACCACAAATCTGATCCTCCCCACTTGACTGGCAACAAACCTCGCAATGAACATTCATCTCTGAATCCTTCTCATAACACTGTCCACAAGAAAAACAAATATATGGGGGAGAGCTGGTATGTGTTTGAAGGTGAAGAGTGTATTGGCACCATTTCCTGAAAAGCTGTTTGCATATTTGGCACTTGAAGAACACTGGTGTGTTCACTTGACCATCAACTCCTTGACTTACAATAAAGCCCTCAATGTTACCTCTTGCCCCATCATTCCTCCTTGCAATGCAAGTTTTGGATGCCTGGTGCATCCGAAGTGCAGACAGAGCACTGAATGCATGACCGCAGTGAAAGCAGGAGAAAGGGGTCTCGCCGGCATGGTCTTGAGAATGCTTTTTTAGGGCCTTTAGCAGGTTAAATCCTTTTCCACAAATTGAACATGCATATGGTTTAACAGGCCAGTGGCTTTTTTCATGAGCTGTGAGGCTTGATGGTTTCCAGAACTTCTTCCCACAGTCCTTACAAGTCAAGGGCTTCTCCACTTCATGTGATTGCATGTGATTCTGTAATTTGACGCGGCTTAAAAAGTTTTTCTTGCAAATAAGGCACCTGTAATTGTTTGGGGTCTCTGAACACACATCTGATAAAGTATTTTTCTTGCTCTTAATGCCCGTCTGTGGTTCAGTGTTTGTCTTTGATTCATGCAGGTGGACTTTAAAATGACATAGCAAATTTTCTTTCTGCAAGAATTTTTGGCTACAGCAAGGACAAGGAAAAGAGGCATCCTGTTTATGTACATTACGATGAGACTTGAGTTTGGACAGTTGAGCAAAGGTTTTTCCACAGATCTTGCATTTGTAGGGTTTGTCACCTGTATGAATGCGTTGATGAACGGCATATGCTGTAATGTGCCGAAAGGAAACACCACAGTATTTGCATGTGAGGGGTTTCTTCATTATTTCTTTAGGCTTGGATCTCATTGTTTTCTTTTTAGACACCTTTTTTGGCATTACAACACATTCCTCACTATCCTTTGTAAAGGCATCCATTTTATGTTTTGTAGATGTCTGAAATGTGTTTTCTATTTCAAACAAGTTGTCAAGCATTTTTTTTCCAGACATTTCCACACTTTGTCCAGCTGTTTGCGGAGTACATTTCAGCTCAACGTTGGGTTTAATTTTTGTATCCAGAAAAATGTGTTCTGACTCCTCTTTGACCACATTGTTAGAAATTAAGTTACAAATTCCACTAGAGACTCCCCCAGAGAGTCCTGAATTATCAGTAACCGCAAATAAATGGTTTCCATTTGGTTCAGCATCGTGTTCATTGTACTTCTTTACTTCTTTCATTAAATTGGAGGATAGGTGAGTGGAAGAAGTGGACATTTGAGTGGAAGTTTTCTCCTTATCATTGTTCTCTGATGTTACTGGATTATACTGGTCCTCTGTAGCACATTCATTAGTTATACTAAACGTTGTCAGTAAACTTTTGGCTGGTTCAGAACAATCTTGTCTTTCGTCATTTTTGTTTTTTGTTGTAAACCTTTGAAGCTCTTCATGATCAGTTGCAAGATCAGAGGTTGGTTTTTTACTTTTTCGTCTCTTCCGACCACGTTTTGCTCCTTTCAATATTTTAACTGTAGCCTTTCTCTCAATCTTTATATCTGCCAGGACATCTCCATCTTGTATAGCAGTTTTTTCACAAATTTCCAATTTCTTTGCTGTCCTAGGCATTTGCAAAGATGTTTCCCCTTCCTCATTGAAATCCTTTGTGGATTTTTGAGGGATGGAATCTATATCTGCTTTTTGAAAACCTTTGACTGAAGGTTCAGATGTTCTGCTGGATAATCTCAAGCTTGACAACTTAAGTCTTTTAAAGTTCTTCCCTTTTTTATGCTTGGGTGCAGGGATGTTGTGTGACAAGTCATCAGCAACACTCTGAAGGGATTCTGAGGGATCAGTCCCCAATTGTTTGGTAAAAGTTACATTATCCACTTGCTTCACTGGACTTGCAGCTGCTTTGGCAGTATTTTCTGTGCTGTCCTGACATGAAGAGAGGTCTGAGATCTGGACAGATGGAGAGGTGTTATCTTCTAAATGTGCTATAGGCAACTTCCGTCTGTTATTTTTAATTGAGGATGGTCTTCCTTGTCTTGGTGACCTTTGCTTAGTGTACGGGCCTTCACAATCATCAGGATGCATGGAGCTGGAAAGAGTCTCAGTGCTCTCCTGACATGAAGAGAGATCTAGGAACTGGACAGATGGAGAGGTTTTATCTTCTAAATGTGCTATAGATAACTTCTGTTTCTTGTTTTTAATTGAGGGTGGTCTTCCTCGTTTTCTTGACTTTTGCTTAACAGTGTACTGGCCTTCACAATCAGTAGGTTGCATGGAGCTGGAAAGAGTCTCTGTGGTGTCCCGACATGAATCAGGGTCTAAGAACTGGACAGACGGAGAGATGTTATTCTTTACATATGATATAGGTAATTTCTGTCTCTTCTTTTTTATTGAGGGTGGTCTTCCTCGTTTTCTTGACTTTTGCTCAACAGTGTGCTGGCCTTCACAATCTGCAGGTTGCATGGAACTGGAAAGAGTCTCTGTGCTGTCCTGACATGAAGAGGGATCTATGATCTGGACAGATGGAGAGGTGTTGTCTTCTAAACATGCTATAGATAACTCCTGTTTCTTGCTATTTAATGAGGGTGGTCTTCCTCGTCTTGGTGACTTTTTATTAACAATGCACTGGTCTTCACAATCTGCAGGTTGCATGGAACTGGAAAAAGTCTCTGTGTTGTCCGGACATGAAGAGAGGTTTGAGGACTGGACAGATGGAGCAGTGTTTTCTTCTAAATGTGCTAAAGATAACTTCTGTTTCTTGCTTTTTATTGAGGGTGGTCTTCCTCGTCTTCGTGACTTTTGCTTAACAGTGTGCTGGCCTTCACAATCAGCTGGTTGCATGGAACTGGAAAGAGTCTCTGTGCTGTCCTGGCATGAAGAGAAATCTGAGACATGGGCAGATGGAGTGGTGTTATCTTCTAAATGTGCTATAGATAACTTCTGTTTCTTGCTTTTAAGTGAAGGTGGTGTTCCACGTCTTGGTGACTTTTGCTCAACAGTGTGCTGGCCTTCACAATCATCAGGCTGCATAGAACCAGAAAGAGTCTCTCCAAGCCTTGTATGACATTCAATGATGTCTAAAGAGCCCTGGGTTGACACATTTTGAATAAATGTTCCCGAGTTTGTTTTTTGTGTGCGGGTTGATTTTCTTGATTTCATTACTGGTTCTTCTGGAATAACTGCTGTCCTCTGCGAGTTATTAGAAATTAGAATTTTTGTGTTGTTTTGAAAATCACAGACAATTCTATTTTCATAAGATATATCTTTATGTTCCTCATCTTTAACCGTTCGAGATAACAGGCCTGCTATCTTCTTTCGCCTAGCTTTTCTACTCTTTGTTTTAGGGGTTTTTGTGGCTTTGAGATCTTTAATTCTACTATCTTCCTCTTCTTTTTCAGGCTGTGGTTCTACAGTCTGACCATCATCTAGTTTACAGAAATCTTGGATCTGTGTAAAGGTGACCATGACACCTGCCTCATCTGATCCAGTATTTTTCTCTTGAGACAAAGAAATATTAGCAAATTCATGCGTTTCTGCAATTTGCTTGGATATTTTGGCTTTCTCCTTCGTCTGATGGTCACAGCCGTCTGCTTCTAACGTTTCAAAATTCTCAAAGGCTACCTCCCGCACAACAGATGGCATGTCAGACTTTTCGTCCTCTCCGAGAGCCAGCTCTTGAATGTTGCCTTGTTCTTTATCTTCTTTTTGCACTAGCAATTGTTTCACTGGTGTTTTCTTTACCTTCTTTGGTGAGCTCTGAGAGAATGCAACATCTTCAGAGAAAACCTGGTTTTCAACATGACTTTCAGCTGATTCATTACAAATGTCTGTTTTTATGCAAGGGTCTTGTGTTGCATCCTTACCCAGAGATATTGGTGGAGGCAAAAGTGCTGACAAAAACGAATGATGTTCAGCATGGTCTTCTGGTTGAACATTTCTGACTTTTAGTGATGTCTTCTTTTTCATACGTTTAATTTTCAATTCTTCTGACCTTGAATTTGTGTTTCTGTTAGAAACTGAATATTCTTGCTGCATAGTTGCTGAAAGAGACGGTTCTCCAATTTTTTTGATTACTTGGGTAACATGTGTTTTGCGTTTAGTGACCTTTTTACGTCTTTTCGTCTTCACTTTTATCTTCTTTTGGCGTACACCATCTGAATTATCCATTTCTGTAGCTGACGCAGAATCAAATTGATGGAGTTCTTGTTGCATTGATTGGTCAACTTCAGGTGTTGTTGCTTCGCCTTTAATGTCAGACATTTTCCTAGATTTTTTTGGCGTGCTGTGTGCAAATGAAGTTGAAACACATTCAGTGTGCTGCAAAGTGGCTGTAGAAGTCTGCATGATGAAAAGAGCAGTTGCATGGTTCCCCTTCACGTTCTCTGCAATTGCATTTTCCACAAGTCTTTTTTCTTTTAAAGTCATTGGTGAACTGGAGGCCACTATGTCTGCACTAGATTTTGAGGTTATTGCAACAAAATCGTCATGCTGGTTTACATCGAGTATTCCTTCCGCCTCATTTTTTATTTTGGTTACAATCTTTTTTCTTGGCTTTTTCAGTGTTTTGGTTCGTCTTGAATCAATCTTTGAAGGTGAAAAAGAATTTTCTTGTGTCACAAATGCTAATATTGTGTCTTCAACCAAATTATCCTTTAAGGGGTCGTCATTTGTTTTGTTTCTAGAGGGACTTTCAACTTTCACGGTCTTTTCAGGATTCGAAACCAGAACAGATGCAAAATCTTCTGAAGGCAGTACAATAACATCGTCCTTTTGGCTAGTAGTGGATGTTTGTCCCTCCATAAATTTGATTTTTGTCTTTCTCCTTTTACTTGACGTCTTTTCTGTTTTCTTTTGGCTGACACCTGAAATGTCAATTTCTGTAGAAGACATAGAATCAACTGAAGAAATTGACTGATTCAAATGAACATTTTCACAGCTCTCACTGACTGCGTTATGGGAAAAAATTGTGTCAAATGTTTTTCTTGGACTGAACCTTCTTGTAGTTGGTTGCACAATGCTAGCATCAGATTCTGAGAGTGGATTCAAAACACTCTGTTGAGCTGTTGTTTGGTTAACTTTACATTTAATATCGGACCGTTTCTTTTTCAGTGACTTCCTTTGCGTGCTGAGAACAACTGGAGACTCAACTTCAGTTCCCGCCGTTGGAACAGAATCTATTCGCTTCAGAGTGGCTATAGAAGGTTGTATGTCCAAAAGAGTAGTGTCACAGTCATCTATTCTAGTATTGGAAATCACCATGTGTTCCCTGGATTTTGATAATGGTAACGGAATATCATCTTGTTGGGACTGTGTTGCCTTGTTGATATCTGCTCTCTTATTTTGCTTTGATTTCTTTGGGTTTTTCTGAGGGCTTATAATATTTGAAGATTCAGTCACTGAGCTTGAAACAGAATCTGCTTGACTCACAGACTCCAGTAAAGACGGACTATTTAGCAGACTAGTTTCATGCTCATCATTTTTGGCTCTAGAAGTTTTTATACCAGGTCTTCTCACCTTTGGATGCTTCTTGAAGTCCATTAAATCGGCCTCAACTTCTGTAAACGTTGTGGGTTCATCATGTGGGTCGCCTTTGCTTTGTAGTGTTTGCAGAGTATATTTTTCTGGACTGCACTCAGCAATACTGGACTCTAATCTAGAGGTGGCCTGTTGGATTATTTCTGGGTTGCTGACTTCTTTTACCAGGGTGGCGCCACTGGCCTGAAAATGTGATGTACAGTCCTCATCTGCAGACAAGACAGTGCCTTGAGACAAACACTGATTGCTAAATCCAGCAGATTTTTTTGCTTTTAAACGTAACCTTGTTTTGTTCTTCAGTTTCCTTCTAGAAACAGCCTTCCTGTCGATCATAGCAGTTGACGGTGCTTTTACCTGAGAGGTTTCAGAGCAGTTATGATCTGGATTTTGTGAGGTTTCCGCTGTATCTGCCACTAGCTCAAGTTGTGTCATCCGCAGTTGTGATTTTCTTCTAGATGAAGGTGGGTTTACATCACCATTTGCAATTAAGTCCTCCTCTTTCGGTGCAGTGCTGCCATGATTAACCAATGAAAAGTTCTGATTGGTGTCTTCGCATTCAATTGCGTCAGGTTTTTCAGCACTGTCCGAAATTACCGAGTTATACACAGAAAAATCATCTCTTTTATTAGATTTGTGTAGTGGTCCATTTAATTCCTCAAGTTCAGATTTTTTTATTTTTCTTGCTTTCTTATGCTTTTGCAATGCTTTCTGTAGGTTAGGCTGAGAGGAGCAATCGATCCTTGAGGTGGGAAAAGGTGGAGCTGCATGAACATTCTCACTGGGTGGTGGAAAACTGCTTTCTGAAGTAATGTTGAGAAACGTCCTTTCATTTTTTTCAGAGTTTTGTACCTTTTCATCACAAGGCAGAAGAACTGTACTTGGATTTAATATGTCACTTTCCTGTGGTTTTATCTGAGAATCCTTGCATTTATAATCAAGTTGAATTTTGTTGGATACAACAGTTTGATGTGGTACTGTCTCTGATCCTGATGAAAAGTTTTGAATATCAGGGGAAGATTCTGTTTCCATCTTTAGATCGCGTTCTGCATTTTTTGTGCTAACTCTTGTCTTTTGAAAAACATTTTGAATTTGTCCTGGTACAGACAGGCTGGTCCTATCTTCTGTTGGAATCAGCAGTTTTGAGTTCTCACATTCGACCAAAGCTGTATTTTGACTGCCCACTGAGGCTGGAGAAAGTACACAATCTTGTTTTTTTAGTTTACTAGAGTCAGGAAGACATGCAGCACTTTGCTCTATTAATGTAGTCTCAGAGGCATGCAGATTTCTTGCGTTTACCCTCTTGTCCTGCACATCATAGTGTAGGGAATGATCATGGGTGTTAACTGAAGCATTTCCATCTGTAACCTCTGCTTGGTGACAGTCCTTTTGATCAAGATGATGAAGACCATATACAGAAGAACCTTCAAGAACAGTTATATCGTTTACTGTTGAATGTTTGAAGCAAATGCTTGTACCCGCAGTTTTTCTAGGACTGACATCTTTGCACGACTTGGGTCCTTGTGTTGTTCCCTGGAGGATGTGTTCAACAGACTGCTTGACCGTAGGAATACCCAGGAACTCTTCACTTTTCATAAAACCTTCTGATGAAGAAAAAGGAGTGTATGAACTCCTATTAAATCCTGGTAAAAACCCTGGTTCATTTTCTCCATTTCCAGTCATTCCAAGTTCCTCATTCATTTGAGATGTTCCAACAACTAACATGCTTGGTTCATCATTTTCCCCCTGCAAATAGATGAAATATGAGACAATAAATTGATTATATGTTCTTTGATTGGTTGAATGCTGATTTATAAAATCTACATTCAAAAGATTTTTGATATCAGCTCCTACCATTTCCAGGACGTCTTGCTTTTTACTGATGCCATCTGACAACATTGAAATAAAGGTATCCGGTTCTCCTTTCACTCCTTGACCATCCGGCTTCTCATTTAGTTTGGATCCTGCTATCTTATAGTCATCCATTAATGTAAATTTTGCCTCAGTCTCAGGTCCTTTACATACAGGATTTAAGTCCATCAAGGGGCCACATACATCCATGGATAAAGTCTGTTCCATTTCCATTCCATTACTCATCTCTAAAGCATCTTTGATCACTGATGTCCAATTACAGTTTCCTTGGGCCACCTCTCGGTCCTGTGAAAAAAATAATGGAGGTGACAATGGAGAAATAACATTTATTTTGGGTGTGCAGTGTAGAGGTCACATACCTTTTCTTGAGGCACATATTGGGAACATCTGGGAGGAAGCATGTGTGTCACACTAGTTGATGATTCACACAAAGGGTCTTTCAGATAATCACTTTTTTCCCTTTTCCCCACTACTATCTTTTCGTCAACTGAAGTACCAGGTTTAACGAGAGAATTGGGAGAATACGAATATTTAACAGTTGTCATTTCTGATGAAGTTCCATGGTAATCTGGTAGCAAAGCCTTAAATGCACCACTCATACAAGATGACAGCGATGAAACGGGTTCTCCAGCAGCAGAGCTGTCTTCTATCAAGTTATGATCCTAAAAAAAATGGGCAAAAAAGATATTTAAGTTTAGAAGTGAGGCGCTGGATGCAACCTAATAATGTTGCTATTCAGCCTCACAATTGATATATCACTTACCTGTGGCTGTGTTTGGAGCCAGGTACTGTGGGAAAACTCTTCTGTTCTTTCTCCATAATTCCCCTCAGTCATTACTTTATCATAATGTACAGATATATAGTTATTGTAACCTACCTCCTGATGTTCCCCTGCTATATTATGGGGACCCCTGGTGTTATGGCCTCCATGTTTATTCCATGGTGGTAAGTTGCCGTCCATAGTGCCCAAAGGGTGGATCTGATTGAATACACTCTCATAAAATGCCTGTAAGGGGGAAATAGTTTAGATTTAGAAATTAGATTCAGTTTAAAGCTAATTAAATGGCAGAATTTTAGCAAAAAAAAAAAAAAACATTTTCAGAAATCAAACAAGGCAAAACATGATATATAGGGTAAACAACAAACATAGCAGAATTTTTATTTATATTATTCGTTCCATTTCATCCCACTATTTTATTTTCTGCTGCATTTACTTGTGACTTTCTTTTACAAGGAAAATGGTTATTCATAATAAACGTCAAGATCCGAGAATGTTTTTAGTTTTAAAAAAAAAACTTTTATTACTAAAATTAGTATTAGTATTAAAATTAGTATTATTATTATTAAACATCATTAACGTGTTGATTAAAACTTTTTAAATCTGAAGTGGATATTGGTCAACAAAAAGACTTCAGGAAATAATTTACACATACCGGTACTTCACAAACTTATTCAGAGAAATTATGTTACTGTGTATGAATTTAAAGTGTGTGTCAGGTTAAATTTGTAATTATGATTAACACAAAATAGTTAGGGGGAAAACACGTTTGTCAAGTTGGTGTATTGTTTTGTATGTTTTTCAATACCTAAAGGCAGAATATAAGATGAAAAAGTTCGTTATTTTCAGTACTCGCTTCATAAATCAGAAGTTTCAAAAAAGCTACAGAAGTCCTTGGAATGAAATGGCAAAAAACAAAACAAAAAAACAAATGAAGAGCAAATAGCCACTTTTCCATGAATAAACATAACAAGTGCTAATGTTTTAGAGATTCATGATCTTTTATATGTGTCATAAAATAGAACACACTGCTTGACCAAAACATTACATTTTGTCAAATGAAGATGGCCATCTTGACTGCTCCATAGTTATAATACTCTCCTTTAAAGGGATAGTTCACTTCAAAATGAAAATTCTGTCACCATATCCTCAAGTTGTTTCAAACCTGTATGAATTTCTTTCTTCTGCTGAACACAAAAGAAGATATTTTGAAGAATGTTGGTAACCAAACAGTTAACTGGACTGATTGACTTACATAGTAGGAAAAATAAATATGGAAGTCAAAGGGTCCAGTTAACGGTTTGGTTACTGACATACTTCAAAATATCTTCCTTTGTGTTCAGCAGAAGAAAAAAATTCATACAGGTTTGAAACAACTTGAGGGTGAGTAATGATAACAGAATTCTGAAGTGAACTATAACTTCTCTGTCTTGTATGGCAACATTTTCAAGTCTGAAACTGGTCCAAAATACTTCTATGGCACAGAGTAAGGAGGTAACATTTTTGTTTCCATCGATTTAACTAAAATTTGTAAATCTGGTACAGTGTGCAAACTGATAAATGAATACATCAAATTATGATACACTTAAAGTTGCTTGTTTTGGTTACAAGGTTTATTTTAATTACGTTAAATATTAACAAAGACCGAGACAGAAATTCAAACCAGGGCTCAATAAATATTTAAATAGTTTTTTTTTCATGTTCATTTCGAAAACACAAGAGGAGAAACAAAGATATATTGAACGGAACTAAATTGCTTGCAAAACACACGTGATCAGTTTCTTGTGCAGTCGACCGTAAAATATTCCCAAAAGGAGTATACTACAAATGCACAAACATTATTCAAATGGTAATTCGATTTCGAAAGTTTTGTTTGACTAAGTTTGTTTGACCGTAGGTCGGTTAGCTGTATGCTAATTTGCAAACTAAACCGTATTTATATAAACTTACAACACGACTTAGGCTATATGAATGCTCTAATAAACCCGTCTGCTGGATAAAGCAGTTCTGGCAACCATTTTTTGTATTTCTTAATAAGTCAATTAAAATAAAATAATAATAATAATAAAAAGCCACTGGGCGAAAACACAGTGGGCTAATGCACTCACCGATGCGGTCGGCACGCTTAATCCATGTCTCGCTCACGGTCATTTATCTTTTGCTGTTCCAAGTATGCCCGTTAGTCTCAGGGCGTTATTACTTGAATATTAGTGTCGTGTGAATGATCTTTCGTGTTGAATTAATCTGCTTATGTTCCTCGTGGTGGTCTGTTGTGGGGTCTTGGTGTATCCAAACAACACAACATCCGTAATAGACCGGAAGACCGAGAGGTCCGTGTGAGATGTGGAGATGTGCGAGACTTGTCGGGATTTCATTTGTGTTGTACTGGGGGAGTGCATATTCATAAAAGTTTAAAAGTGAAATACCCACATAATAAATCGTATTATATTATAAGGGGGAAGGACAAAAGATATTTGATAAAAATGAGAATTTAAAATCTAGTTCAAAAACGTTTTAAAATGGAATAGGCCTTATTTGTTCTTATGTTGGTTTGAAAAACGTTACGTTACGTAACGTTAATTTTTTTATTAACATTATAAAACACTGCAAAAGATTGTACAAATCTATGCCAATATTTCTTTAAAAAATGC
Source organism: Pimephales promelas (assembly GCF_016745375.1). Next base: position 10,153,809 of record NW_024121211.1, on the reverse strand, counting down.
ATACATATTGCATTACATATTTTGAAGACCCACAAACATATAAAATGACTTTAATTCAGACACTAAAATTGCGTTACTTCGAAAAGTTACTTTTTCCCCCCACCTATGCTAGCCTTGGTTTTTTACAACAAAAAAGTTATATTTTTGGGCCAATGTAAATTGTAAATACCCTTTTTACACCATAAGTGAAATAAACCTCAGTGAAATACTGAAGTACACTTACTTAACCAATATAATAAAATAAAAATCTATAGTCATTTTTGCTTATGGTTAAACTGAATCATCGAAGGTCAGAAGCAAGTATGTTGGTCAATAAAGTGAGATTAAATGCATAAAAATGTATGTTTTATGTAACATTTAGTTATTGGAGGTTTGCATAGTGTTCTGATTCTGCATTTCACTGATTTTATTCATTTTAAAGAACATTGAATCTTTATTTGTGCAAGATGAGTAAATGCACGCTCAGATTTAGTCTAGAACTACAATCATGTTTACACACACACCTCTGCACTTATGATTTGTCTCAACATGCGGACAGGAGAGCTGTCGTTTACTTATTTGAAAAAGTAATTAATAGATATTTTGTTGTAAATGTTAAAATGAATGCGTTACTTTAGTTACTTGAAAAAGTAATCTGATTACGTAACTCAAGTTACTTGTAATGAGTTTTCCCCAACACTGAAAATAAGTAACGTCATTGACCCACATTGTTAGAAATTTCTTGTAATTTTACAGGAAATTCCTGGCTAATAGTTGCCGTAAATTTACTGTAAACAGTATACAGGACTGCTATTGTAAAATAACTACAACAAGATACTGTAATTTTACAGGATAGAATACTGTAAATTTTACAGCAAAATTTTATATTTACGGCAACTCAGTAGCCAGGAATTTCCTGTAATTTTAGGTATTTTCTGTAATTTCATAGGACAGCATATTTTAAATATTACAATTAAATATTGTAACTTGGATAAATGTCCTCTTTCAGACTTCTGCAAAGAAAAACAAAACACTTTTTTTTTAAATATATATTTTTATTTTCTCTTAAAACGAATGAGAAAACGAGTCCACAATGCACATTTTGGACGTTTTTTTCTCTGCCTGCCCATCTGGGGATGCTGCAAAAGGCTCTGAAAACAGGGAGGGAAACACACTTATCAGATAACATTTAAGACTGATATGACATGGTCATTACCATGACATGAAACATTACAGGGATAGTTCACTTTGATATACATTTTTGGTATGTTTTAGCTTACCTCAAGGGTATCCAAGATGTAGGTGTCTTTGTTTCCACAGTATTTTCAATTTTGATATCTGTCTGTCAGTCATGTAATGGAGGTCTATTGTCACCACCTCAAAGAGCATGCACAGAGAAGTCCAAATTAAACATGATTTAATGACTCGTAAATGTAAGTACAGATTGATGGCCTAAGACACGGAACGAGCGGTTTGTGAGAGAAAACAAACGGTATTAATATCGTTTTTACCTTGTGTAATCGCAGTGACGTCCAAGTACTCTGAGGGCGAGGGCGAGGCCGCTTCTATCTGCGCAAGCGCGCCAGAAAGCCCCGGAAGTGATCTCTCGCGCATGTGCGTCACTCATTGTTTACACAGATTTCGGAAGTTTTACCTTTCACTGTGAAGATCTAAATATCGAAATCGTCTTCCATTGCGATTTCCTGTACATCTAAATATGTTTAGATCTTCACAGTGAAAAGTTAAACTTCTAAAATCTGTGTAAACAATGTGTGTACATGCACAAGAGATCACTTCCGGGGCTTGTGCAGACCAAAGCGCCCGTGCCGTCAGATCAGTTGGATACGGCTGTGGTTATAAGAGGTAAAAACGATATAAATACTGTTCGTTTTCGTTTCGTGTCTTAGGCCATTAATGTGTACTTACATTTATGAGTCATTGAATCATGTTTAATTTGGACTTCTCTGTGCATGCTCTTTGAAGTGGTGACCATACACCTCCATTATATGACTGACAGACAGGAACGGTTTGACCTAAAAATATATCAAAATGGAAAATACTGTGGAAACAAAGACACCTACATCTTGGATGCCCTTGAGGTAAGTGTCACCGGGGAGGCCGGACGCCGGATGACCGGCCGTCCCCACCCCCCCGACACACGTACCACCGCGAGGAGCCAACACCACAGAGGACACAGAGGCCAAGTAAATTAGAGAAAATCACAGAGTCTTTATTGAATAAATTAAGTTAAAACGGCGTCCAGCCAGCTGAAGGAAGGTGAAGTTTCAGCCGTATAGCTGGCTCTTCTCAAAACTCAGGTAGGCAGAGCAGGTTCACCGCGGCAAGAATTTCACCACTAGATGACTTCCTCCATCCAACGAGATGCGGGCGATATATCCACAGCCAGAACCGTTTCCCCGATGTCACTGCATTACACTTCCACTTGTGTTTAACTGTAATTCACACAAATCGGCACACGTGATTTAATGAACAACACTGCAAGTCTTGTCACTCACAAACTAGGGCGTAGACAGGGGATCTAGTCCACTGCACAGCACTACAATCTCTTGGACTTCTTCCAATGAAGCGTGGGACATTCAAACTTCCTCCAAAAAGACAGTGGTACCCCTTTCGTTTTTTTTTTTTTTGGGCGAAAAATTAAGTATCCCCAATCTTCTCAAAACTCTGGATTCTGATAGAGGGCCATGAGACTTAGACCTGAGTGCAACAATGGAGGCTCTAGACCCTTCCAGAGCTGAGATATCGAAAATCAAAAGTTCGACCCGAAAAAAAAAAACGACAGTGTTACCCCTTACGTTTTTTTTTGGGGCGAAAAATTAAGTATCCCCAATCTTCTCAAAACTCTGGATTCTGATAGAGGGCCATGAGACTTAGACCTGAGTGCAACAATGGAGGCTCTAGACCCTTCCAGAGCTGAGATATCGAAACTCAAAATTTCGACCCGAAAAAAAAACGACAGTGTTACCCCTTACGTTTTTTTTTTTGGGCGAAAAATTAAGTATCCCCAATCTTCTCAAAACTCTGGATTCTGATAGAGGGCCATGAGACTTAGACCTGAGTGCAACAATGGAGGCTCTAGACCCTTCCAGAGCTGAGATATCGAAATTCAAAATTTCGACCCGAAAAAAAACGACAGTGTTACCCCTTACGTTTTTTTTTTGGAGCGAAAAATTAAGTATCCCCAATCTTCTCAAAACTCTGGATTCTGATAGAGGGCCATGAGACTTAGACCTGAGTGCAACAATGGAGGCTCTAGACCCTTCCAGAGCTGAGATATCGAAAATCAAAATTTCGACCCAAAAAAAAAACGACAGTGTTACCCCTTACGTTTTTTTTTTGGGCGAAAAATTAAGTATCCCCAATCTTCTCAAAACTCTGGATTCTGATAGAGGGCCATGAGACTTAGACCTGAGTGCAAAATGGAGGCTCTAGACCCTTCCAGAGCTGAGATATCGAAAATCAAAAATTCGACCCGAAAAAAAAAACGACAGTGTTACCCCTTACGTTTTTTTTTGGGCGAAAAATTAAGTATCCCCAATCTTCTCAAAACTCTGGATTCTGATAGAGGGCCGTGAGCCTTAGACCTGAGTGCAAAAATGGAGGCTCTAGACCCTTCCAGAGCTGAGATATCGAAACTCAAAATTTCGACCCGAAAAAAAAAACGACAGTGTTACCCCTTACGTTTTTTTTTTGGGTGAAAAATTAAGTTTCTCCAATCTTCCCAAATTCTGGTAGAGGGCCATGAGACTTAGACCTGAGTGCAAAAATGGAGGCTCTAGACCCTTCCAGAGCTGAGATATCGAAACTCAAAATTTCGACCCGAAAAAAAAACGACAGTGTTACCCCTTACGTTTTTTTTTTTTGGGCGAAAAATTAAGTTTCTCCAATCTTCTCAAAACTCTGGATTCTGATAGAGGGCCATGAGACTTAGACCTGAGTGCAAAAATGGAGGCTCTAGACCCCAGAGCTGAGATATCGAAACTCAAAATTTCGACCCGAAAAAAAAAACGACAGTGTTACCCCTTACGTTTTTTTTTTGGGCGAAAAATTAAGTTTCCCAATCTTCTCAAAACTCTGGATTCTGATAGAGGGCCATGAGACTTAGACCTGAGTGCAAAAATGGAGGCTCTAGACCCCTTCCAGAGCTGAGATATCGAAACTCAAAATTTCGACCCGAAAAAAAAACGACAGTGGTACCCCTTACGTTTTTTTTTTGGCGAAAAATTAAGTTTCTCCAATCTTCTCAAAACTCTGGATTCTGATAGAGGGCCATGAGACTTAGACCTGAGTGCAAAAATGGAGGCTCTAGACCCTTCCAGAGCTGAGATATCGAAACTCAAAATTTCGACCCGAAAAAAAAAACGACAGTGTTACCCCTTACGTTTTTTTTTTTTGGGCGAAAAATTAAGTTTCCCAATCTTCTCAAAACTCTGGATTCTGATAGAGGGCCATGAGACTTAGACCTGAGTGCAAAAATGGAGGCTCTAGACCCTTCCAGAGCTGAGATATCGAAACTCAAAAATTCGACCCGAAAAAAAAACGACAGTGTTACCCCTTACGTTTTTTTTTTTGGGCGAAAAATTAAGTTTCCCAATCTTCTCAAAACTCTGGATTCTGATAGAGGGCCATGAGACTTAGACCTGAGTGCAAAAATGGAGGCTCTAGACCCTTCCAGAGCTGAGATATCGAAACTCAAAATTTCGACCCGAAAAAAAAACGACAGTGTTACCCCTTACGTTTTTTTTTTGGGCGAAAAATTAAGTTTCCCCAATCTTCTCAAAACTCTGGATTCTGATAGAGGGCCATGAGACTTAGACCTGAGTGCAAAAATGGAGGCTCTAGACCCTTCCAGAGCTGAGATATCGAAACTCAAAATTTCGACCCGAAAAAAAAAACGACAGTGGTTACCCCTTACGTTTTTTTTTTGGGGCGAAAAATTAAGTTTCTCCAATCTTCTCAAAACTCTGGATTCTGATAGAGGGCCATGAGACTTAGACCTGAGTGCAAAAATGGAGGCTCTAGACCCTTCCAGAGCTGAGATATCGAAACTCAAAAATTCGACCCGAAAAAAAAAACGACAGTGTTACCCCTTACGTTTTTTTTTTGGGCGAAAAATTAAGTTTCCCAATCTTCTCAAAACTCTGGATTCTGATAGAGGGCCATGAGACTTAGACCTGAGTGCAAAAATGGAGGCTCTAGACCCTTCCAGAGCTGAGATATCGAAACTCAAAAATTTCGACCCGAAAAAAAAACGACAGTGTTACCCCTTACGTTTTTTTTTTTGGGCGAAAAATTAAGTTTCTCCAATCTTCTCAAAACTCTGGATTCTGATAGAGGGCCGTGAGACTTAGACCTGAGTGCAAAAATGGAGGCTCTAGACCCTTCCAGAGCTGAGATATCGAAACTCAAAATTTCGACCCGAAAAAAAAACGACAGTGGTACCCCTTACGTTTTTTTTTGGGCGAAAAATTAAGTTTCTCCAATCTTCTCAAAACTCTGGATTCTGATAGAGGGCCATGAGACTTAGACCTGAGTGCAAAAATGGAGGCTCTAGCCCCTTCCAGAGCTGAGATATCGAAACTCAAAAATTTCGACCCGAAAAAAAAACGACAGTGTTACCCCTTACGTTTTTTTTTTGGGCGAAAAATTAAGTTTCCCCAATCTTCTCAAAACTCTGGATTCTGATAGAGGGCCATGAGACTTAGACCTGAGTGCAAAAATGGAGGCTCTAGACCCTTCCAGAGCTGAGATATCGAAACTCAAAAATTTCGACCCGAAAAAAAAACGACAGTGGTACCCCTTACGTTTTTTTTTTGGGCGAAAAATTAAGTTTCTCCAATCTTCCCAAATTCTGATAGAGGGCCATGAGACTTAGACCTGAGTGCAAAAATGGAGGCTCTAGCCCCTTCCAGAGCTGAGATATCGAAACTCAAAAATTCGGCCCGAAAAAAAAACGACAGTGGTACCCCTTACGTTTTTTTTTTTGGGGCGAAAAATTAAGTTTCTCCAATCTTCCCAAATTCTGATAGAGGGCCATGAGACTTAGACCTGAGTGCAAAAATGGAGGCTCTAGCCCCTTCCAGAGCTGAGATATCGAAACTCAAAAATTCGGCCCGAAAAAAAAAACGACAGTGGTACCCCTTACGTTTTTTTTTTGGGCGAAAAATTAAGTTTCTCCAATCTTCCCAAATTCTGATAGAGGGCCATGAGACTTAGACCTGAGTGCAAAAATGGAGGCTCTAGCCCCTTCCAGAGCTGAGATATCGAAACTCAAAAATTCGGCCCGAAAAAAAAACGACAGTGGTACCCCTTACGTTTTTTTTTTTGGGCGAAAAATTAAGTTTCTCCAATCTTCCCAAATTCTGATAGAGGGCCATGAGACTTAGACCTGAGTGCAAAAATGGAGGCTCTAGCCCCTTCCAGAGCTGAGATATCGAAACTCAAAAATTCGGCCCGAAAAAAAAAACGACAGTGGTACCCCTTACGTTTTTTTTTTTTGGGCGAAAAATTAAGTTTCTCCAATCTTCCCAAATTCTGATAGAGGGCCATGAGACTTAGACCTGAGTGCAAAAATGGAGGCTCTAGCCCCTTCCAGAGCTGAGATATCGAAACTCAAAAATTCGGCCCGAAAAAAAAAACGACAGTGGTACCCCTTACGTTTTTTTTTTTGGGCGAAAAATTAAGTTTCTCCAATCTTCCCAAATTCTGATAGAGGGCCATGAGACTTAGACCTGAGTGCAAAAATGGAGGCTCTAGCCCCTTCCAGAGCTGAGATATCGAAACTCAAAAATTCGGCCCGAAAAAAAAACGACAGTGGTACCCCTTACGTTTTTTTTTTTGGGCGAAAAATTAAGTTTCTCCAATCTTCCCAAATTCTGATAGAGGGCCATGAGACTTAGACCTGAGTGCAAAAATGGAGGCTCTAGCCCCTTCCAGAGCTGAGATATCGAAACTCAAAAATTCGGCCCGAAAAAAAAAACGACAGTGGTACCCCTTACGTTTTTTTTTTTGGGCGAAAAATTAAGTTTCTCCAATCTTCCCAAATTCTGATAGAGGGCCATGAGACTTAGACCTGAGTGCAAAAATGGAGGCTCTAGCCCCTTCCAGAGCTGAGATATCGAAACTCAAAAATTCGGCCCGAAAAAAAAAACGACAGTGGTACCCCTTACGTTTTTTTTTTTGGGCGAAAAATTAAGTTTCTCCAATCTTCCCAAATTCTGATAGAGGGCCATGAGACTTAGACCTGAGTGCAAAAATGGAGGCTCTAGCCCCTTCCAGAGCTGAGATATCGAAACTCAAAAATTCGGCCCGAAAAAAAAACGACAGTGGTACCCCTTACGTTTTTTTTTTGGGGCGAAAAATTAAGTTTCTCCAATCTTCCCAAATTCTGATAGAGGGCCATGAGACTTAGACCTGAGTGCAAAAATGGAGGCTCTAGCCCCTTCCAGAGCTGAGATATCGAAACTCAAAAATTCGGCCCGAAAAAAAAACGACAGTGGTACCCCTTACGTTTTTTTTTTTGGGCGAAAAATTAAGTTTCTCCAATCTTCCCAAATTCTGATAGAGGGCCATGAGACTTAGACCTGAGTGCAAAAATGGAGGCTCTAGCCCCTTCCAGAGCTGAGATATCGAAACTCAAAAATTCGGCCCGAAAAAAAAACGACAGTGGTACCCCTTACGTTTTTTTTTTTTGGGCGAAAAATTAAGTTTCTCCAATCTTCCCAAATTCTGATAGAGGGCCATGAGACTTAGACCTGAGTGCAAAAATGGAGGCTCTAGCCCCTTCCAGAGCTGAGATATCGAAACTCAAAAATTCGGCCCGAAAAAAAAACGACAGTGGTACCCCTTACGTTTTTTTTTTTGGGCGAAAAATTAAGTTTCTCCAATCTTCCCAAATTCTGATAGAGGGCCATGAGACTTAGACCTGAGTGCAAAAATGGAGGCTCTAGCCCCTTCCAGAGCTGAGATATCGAAACTCAAAAATTCGGCCCGAAAAAAAAACGACAGTGGTACCCCTTACGTTTTTTTTTTTGGGCGAAAAATTAAGTTTCTCCAATCTTCCCAAATTCTGATAGAGGGCCATGAGACTTAGACCTGAGTGCAAAAATGGAGGCTCTAGCCCCTTCCAGAGCTGAGATATCGAAACTCAAAAATTCGGCCCGAAAAAAAAAACGACAGTGGTACCCCTTACGTTTTTTTTTTGGGCGAAAAATTAAGTTTCTCCAATCTTCCCAAATTCTGATAGAGGGCCATGAGACTTAGACCTGAGTGCAAAAATGGAGGCTCTAGCCCCTTCCAGAGCTGAGATATCGAAACTCAAAAATTCGGCCCGAAAAAAAAAACGACAGTGGTACCCCTTACGTTTTTTTTTTGGGCGAAAAATTAAGTTTCTCCAATCTTCCCAAATCTGGATTCTGATAGAGGGCCATGAGACTTAGACCTGAGTGCAAAAATGGAGGCTCTAGCCCCTTCCAGAGCTGAGATATCGAAACTCAAAAATTCGGCCCGAAAAAAAAACGACAGTGGTACCCCTTACGTTTTTTTTTTGGGCGAAAAATTAAGTTTCTCCAATCTTCTCAAAACTCTGGATTCTGATAGAGGGCCATGAGACTTAGACCTGAGTGCAAAAATGGAGGCTCTAGCCCCTTCCAGAGCTGAGATATCGAAACTCAAAAATTCGGCCCGAAAAAAAAACGACAGTGGTACCCCTTACGTTTTTTTTTTTGGGCGAAAAATTAAGTTTCTCCAATCTTCCAAAACTCTGGATTCTGATAGAGGGCCATGAGACTTAGACCTGAGTGCAAAAATGGAGGCTCTAGCCCCTTCCAGAGCTGAGATATCGAAACTCAAAAATTCGGCCCGAAAAAAAAAACGACAGTGGTACCCCTTACGTTTTTTTTTTTGGGCGAAAAATTAAGTTTCTCCAATCTTCTCAAAACTCTGGATTCTGATAGAGGGCCATGAGACTTAGACCTGAGTGCAAAAATGGAGGCTCTAGACCCTTCCAGAGCTGAGATATCGAAACTCAAAATTCGGCCCGAAAAAAAAAACGACAGTGGTACCCCTTACGTTTTTTTTTTGGGCGAAAAATTAAGTTTCTCCAATCTTCCCAAATTCTGGATTCTGATAGAGGGCCATGAGACTTAGACCTGAGTGCAAAAATGGAGGCTCTAGCCCCAGAGCTGAGATATCGAAACTCAAAAATTCGACCCGAAAAAAAAACGACAGTGGTACCCCTTACGTTTTTTTTTTGGGCGAAAAATTAAGTTTCTCCAATCTTCCCAAACTCTGGATTCTGATAGAGGGCCATGAGACTTAGACCTGAGTGCAAAAATGGAGGCTCTAGCCCCTTCCAGAGCTGAGATATCGAAACTCAAAATTCGGCCCGAAAAAAAACGACAGTGGTACCCCTTACGTTTTTTTTTTGGGCGAAAAATTAAGTTTCTCCAATCTTCCCAAATTCTGATAGAGGGCCATGAGACTTAGACCTGAGTGCAAAAATGGAGGCTCTAGCCCCTTCCAGAGCTGAGATATCGAAACTCAAAAATTCGGCCCGAAAAAAAAAACGACAGTGGTACCCCTTACGTTTTTTTTTTGGGGGAAAAATTAAGTTTCTCCAATCTTCCCAAATTCTGATAGAGGGCCATGAGACTTAGACCTGAGTGCAAAAATGGAGGCTCTAGCCCCTTCCAGAGCTGAGATATCGAAACTCAAAAATTCGGCCCGAAAAAAAAACGACAGTGGTACCCCTTACGTTTTTTTTTTTGGCGAAAAATTAAGTTTCTCCAATCTTCCCAAATTCTGATAGAGGGCCATGAGACTTAGACCTGAGTGCAAAAATGGAGGCTCTAGCCCCTTCCAGAGCTGAGATATCGAAACTCAAAAATTCGGCCCGAAAAAAAAACGACAGTGGTACCCCTTACGTTTTTTTTTTTGGGCGAAAAATTAAGTTTCTCCAATCTTCCCAAATTCTGATAGAGGGCCATGAGACTTAGACCTGAGTGCAAAAATGGAGGCTCTAGCCCCTTCCAGAGCTGAGATATCGAAACTCAAAAATTCGGCCCGAAAAAAAAAACGACAGTGGTACCCCTTACGTTTTTTTTTTTGGGCGAAAAATTAAGTTTCTCCAATCTTCCCAAATTCTGATAGAGGGCCATGAGACTTAGACCTGAGTGCAAAAATGGAGGCTCTAGCCCCTTCCAGAGCTGAGATATCGAAACTCAAAATTCGGCCCGAAAAAAAAAACGACAGTGGTACCCCTTACGTTTTTTTTTTGGGCGAAAAATTAAGTTTCTCCAATCTTCCCAAATTCTGATAGAGGGCCATGAGACTTAGACCTGAGTGCAAAAATGGAGGCTCTAGCCCCTTCCAGAGCTGAGATATCGAAACTCAAAAATTCGGCCCGAAAAAAAAACGACAGTGGTACCCCTTACGTTTTTTTTTTGGGCGAAAAATTAAGTTTCTCCAATCTTCCCAAATTCTGATAGAGGGCCATGAGACTTAGACCTGAGTGCAAAAATGGAGGCTCTAGCCCCTTCCAGAGCTGAGATATCGAAACTCAAAAATTCGGCCCGAAAAAAAAAACGACAGTGGTACCCCTTACGTTTTTTTTTGGGCGAAAAATTAAGTTTCTCCAATCTTCCCAAATTCTGATAGAGGGCCATGAGACTTAGACCTGAGTGCAAAAATGGAGGCTCTAGCCCCTTCCAGAGCTGAGATATCGAAACTCAAAAATTCGGCCCGAAAAAAAAAACGACAGTGGTACCCCTTACGTTTTTTTTTTTGGGCGAAAAATTAAGTTTCTCCAATCTTCCCAAATTCTGATAGAGGGCCATGAGACTTAGACCTGAGTGCAAAAATGGAGGCTCTAGCCCCTTCCAGAGCTGAGATATCGAAACTCAAAAATTCGGCCCGAAAAAAAAAACGACAGTGGTACCCCTTACGTTTTTTTTTTGGGGCGAAAAATTAAGTTTCTCCAATCTTCCAAAATTCTGATAGAGGGCCATGAGACTTAGACCTGAGTGCAAAAATGGAGGCTCTAGCCCCTTCCAGAGCTGAGATATCGAAACTCAAAAATTCGGCCCGAAAAAAAAACGACAGTGGTACCCCTTACGTTTTTTTTTTTGGGCGAAAAATTAAGTTTCTCCAATCTTCCCAAATTCTGATAGAGGGCCATGAGACTTAGACCTGAGTGCAAAAATGGAGGCTCTAGCCCCTTCCAGAGCTGAGATATCGAAACTCAAAAATTCGGCCCGAAAAAAAAACGACAGTGGTACCCCTTACGTTTTTTTTTTTTGGGCGAAAAATTAAGTTTCTCCAATCTTCCCAAATTCTGATAGAGGGCCATGAGACTTAGACCTGAGTGCAAAAATGGAGGCTCTAGCCCCTTCCAGAGCTGAGATATCGAAACTCAAAAATTCGGCCCGAAAAAAAAACGACAGTGGTACCCCTTACGTTTTTTTTTTTTGGGCGAAAAATTAAGTTTCTCCAATCTTCCCAAATTCTGATAGAGGGCCATGAGACTTAGACCTGAGTGCAAAAATGGAGGCTCTAGCCCCTTCCAGAGCTGAGATATCGAAACTCAAAAATTCGGCCCGAAAAAAAAAACGACAGTGGTACCCCTTACGTTTTTTTTTTTGGGCGAAAAATTAAGTTTCTCCAATCTTCCCAAATTCTGATAGAGGGCCATGAGACTTAGACCTGAGTGCAAAAATGGAGGCTCTAGCCCCTTCCAGAGCTGAGATATCGAAACTCAAAAATTCGGCCCGAAAAAAAAAACGACAGTGGTACCCCTTACGTTTTTTTTTTGGGCGAAAAATTAAGTTTCTCCAATCTTCCCAAATTCTGATAGAGGGCCATGAGACTTAGACCTGAGTGCAAAAATGGAGGCTCTAGCCCCTTCCAGAGCTGAGATATCGAAACTCAAAAATTCGGCCCGAAAAAAAAACGACAGTGGTACCCCTTACGTTTTTTTTTTTTGGGCGAAAAATTAAGTTTCTCCAATCTTCCCAAATTCTGATAGAGGGCCATGAGACTTAGACCTGAGTGCAAAAATGGAGGCTCTAGCCCCTTCCAGAGCTGAGATATCGAAACTCAAAAATTCGCCCGAAAAAAAAAACGACAGTGGTACCCCTTACGTTTTTTTTTTTGGGCGAAAAATTAAGTTTCTCCAATCTTCCCAAAACTCTGATTCTGAAGAGGGCCATGAGACTTAGACCTGAGTGCAAAAATGGAGGCTCTAGCCCCTTCCAGAGCTGAGATATCGAAAACTCAAAAATTCGGCCCGAAAAAAAAACGACAGTGGTACCCTTACGTTTTTTTTTTTGGGCGAAAAATTAAGTTTCTCCAATCTTCCCAATTCTG